>ML675637.1:19954825-20305763 GCA_007922155.1 Mesoclemmys tuberculata
AAGAAAGAAAGAAAGAAAGAAAGAAAGAAAGAAAGAAAGAAAGAAAGGTTCATATTTTTAAACTAATATTTCCTTAAAACATGTAACATTTTTGTTCATTTCCCATTAGACATTTCCACAAGAACAAGCCTTCTTGTGCAATTTCTGCTATCTGCTTCTGATAGATCCAAAAGTGGCACAAAACTAGCTTTTCTTTTGATATTTGGCATTTTCAGTCCTCCCAGGAATAAAAATGAAAACTAATATAAAATAAGTTAACAGAAAATTTCTGAAAAGTCAACAAGATACGGTTAACAGTTAAAGACGGCTTGATTCCTTACAATGGTTTTATGCAATTCTGCTGATTTTGGTGGAGTTATTCCTGATTTATATTATATTGTTATAGTTACAAGAGAATTAGTTTCAGTGCTGGGTGCAATGAGGGCATTTTAAAATAGAAATAGGTTTGAGTCCATTATTTTGCAGAAGATCTTTACAAACTAAGAAACTGGAATATTAAAAAAAATAATTCAAGCAAGAAGTGGCATGAAACATACTATTAAACCAAAAACAGCAAGAGTCCTGTAGCACCTTAAAGACTAACAAATTTCTGCGGGCATAAGCTTTTGTGGGCTGCAACCCACTTTGTCCCACTTGCAACCCACTTGCATCTGACGACGTGGGTTGCAGCCCATGAAAGCTTATGCCACAGAAATTTGTTAGTCTGTATACAGCAAAAACCATGAGTGTCCTGCAGCGCCTTAAAGACTAACACGGCTACCGCTCTGGAACTTTTCACTATTAAACCAGCATAGCCTTCCAAAGGTGTGAGAGTTGTGATAAGTCCTGTTTAAACTTTACCCAGAGCTAAATACCAAATGTCAACAGGAGCTCATACCCGAATTCTCTGATCAGGACAGACAAACATCCAATCAGAAGCATAAATCAAAGCGGAGACATAGCCGAAGGGAGGTGGAAATGTTTAACTCTCCAGTTCCCATCTGAGCAAAACCTTCCCGGTAGGTTATCCTCAGCCAGCTCTTTCCCCTTCATTTATTTGTACAAGACACCCTGCCATATGCACCGTTTTTTCCTTCTGGTAAACATGGTAACTACTAAATGCACAGCGTGTCCCAAATCCACACCAGTTCAAAAGGGCAGCTCCAGCAGCCTGCCACTAAAGCATGCTTTTCCTCCTTTCCTTCAGGTCTCATCAACCTGGCAACCATTAGGCCAAGCTCATGAACTGACTTCTGTCCAGCCACTTTCTTGAATAATGGAAGGACAAGCATCCTTGGCCTAAATCCTTCAGCTGAAAGACGATAATGGTTTAGGACGCAACGATGTTATAAACAGATGCTGCGGCCTTAGCTCACCTTCAGTCCCTGCCTCTGGTTGCGCATATATGGCTTATATGATTCAATTCCGCTATTAAAGGGTTAAGCACAGGATGACTGTGTTTTGTGGCAGCAGCAAATATATTCCTGATCTGGTCACACTGTCTCCCCCTAATTTGAAGCATTTAATCAGGTTGCTACATATATTCATGAACCCCTTATGACATAATATAATTTGGTCTGATCCAAAGCCTTTTGAAGTCAATGGGAATTTTTCCATTGATTTCAACGAGCTTGAGTTCACGTCCTTCCATCCTCATGTGATTTAATTTATTAATCTCCTATGTCAATACGTCTAGATTTTTTTTTTTTGGATTGTGCTGAAGAAAGATTAGAAAACACCATCTGTCATGGTAATTTCTTTCGTTTTTATATTTCTTTTTTCTTCCCTCATTAGGAAAAGAATGCTCATTCAAAGCAGGCAACAAGTTTTAATTAATGGATGGCAAATAATCCTAAGATAAAGTATGCAATAAAGTTTTTAATGAAAACGTACAGTGGAGAAAATTGATAGGACTGGGCCTTTCCTTGGTAGTGCTGTTATAAAAGGAGATGGAAAGCTGGGTGCAGAGGAACCACCCTGTTCCAAGAAGAGGTGAAGGTGGGTACTGGCTTTATCTACTTTTGGGAGGTAGGTTAGGTGTATTACTGGAATGGCTAGACAGGTAGTATTTCAACCCAAACCACAGAATTCAAATACAGACCTATCTTCCACATACCCCAAAGTGGGGGGTTTCAGAATTTGTCTATATGCAGTTATAATGGTTTGATTGAAGATGTTAAGTTTAATCTGAATTAGTTAAACCAGTGCTAACAGCTTTGTGGACACTTATTTCAGTTTAAAGCTCTCTTAGCTTAAATCGACTGGAAACATAGTTAATCTAAACTGATGTAAACTGCTCTTAAAGTGAAATAAGAGTGTGCAAGCAGAGTTTTGCAGCCATGTAACTGGTTTAATTTGAACCCACGTGAGTTTGTATGAAGATGTGTTCTTAGTTCAACTGATTGTAAAGATACAGGCTAGTTCTGATCTTGGCTAGGATGACATGTCCCCATGAACTTCTGTGGAATTACTCCTCGTTGACATCAGAGTAAAATCTTAAGCCATCATATTGCCTCACTCTAGACATACTGGGTGAAATCCTGCGCCCACGGAAGTCCATGGGAGCTGGGTTTTGTTGAAAATGGCACTGCAGTTAGATCACAAGGAATCTGTGCCTGGCTCTGCCACTGATTCAGCCCATGTCTATACCACAAAGACGATAGCAAGGCCACCATATCTATGCCGGCATATCCCTGCAGTGTAGACGCGGCCTACCAAGACATAAAGGTTTTTCCATCGGCGTAGGAACGTCACCTCCCCAAGCATTAGTAGGTAGCGTGACAGAAGCATTCTTCTGTTGATCTAGCTGCCTCTATACTGGTGGTTAAATTGGCATAGCTAAGTTGCTCCATGGTGAAGATTTTTCACACCCCTGAGTGTCATAGCTGTGTTGACCTAAATTTTAAGTGCAGATCAGACCTTGCTCGCTGTGTGACCTGGGCAAGTTGTTTTAACCCCACTGCCTGCCTCACAATCCCATTTCGAAAAGCTGAGAGAAACACAATATTCCTCTTAAAAATCCATCACTGTGGCTTAAATCCTGCAAAAGGGAGCAAAGCCTGAGCCAAAAGGAAATGCCCCAAAGGATACCAGGAGCTGTCGATGCAGTGTACCTCTTTTTTAATAATGTAATTTGATTTTTTAGATTCATTAAAAGTGCCCCTCCAGGCTGCAGGCACATTTGCAAATATTAGTTACAAGGTATCTTTCAGAGGATAAACATCTTGAACACAAAAGACTTTTCTCCCCAAGACCAACCCATATACCCATTTAACAGTTAAATGGGGGGCTTCCAGCATCTAAGGCCTATAATCTCAATGGTATTTAGGTGCCTCACTCCCACTGGATCTGCACCTAAATGACTTAGGAGCACAGGTGTAATTGATTTTCAGCAGGACTTGTGCTCACTTAGATGCTTCTGAATATCCCTCCTGAATAAACTGCCATAAATGGCGATACTCTGAAAGCTAAATACACCCATTGCCTCAACCTACTGCCTCCAGAAGTGTCTGAGAAACCAGACAAGTCTTGCAGGGAATGGTGAGAATTGGCTGATGTGGCCAGCTGTCCCCCACCACCAGTTTTTGGTCCTGTGAACGGGCTCTTTGTGCATGAAACTCACCACTGTGCCAGCACAACAGCTTGTACCATTTAAGGCTTGCTGAAACCCTCAGAATAACTGGGACTTGCATGGCGCAGGCTCCTGGTGCTGGACTCTGAAGGGGAGTTTCCTCAGGTGACCCCATTGGTCATGACCCCTAATGCATTGCAATGCAGAGACCCAGACCTCATGTGAGCAGCACAGATTCACAAATACCATCTGACATCATCATCTGCATTCCTGCATGTCAGTTGCCAGATCCAACCATTCAAAACCACGAATCAGGCCCCAAAAATCATGCGATTAGCTTTAAAAAATCATGAGATTTAAAATCATAATAATAGATCTGGTGTTCTTCTTACTTGCCTTCTGGTTTTAGAGCCATTAGATTAAACTCGGCTCACATTTTCAAGATTTTCTCCACAACCGTACGAGCTACAAACGTACCTTTTAAAAACAACAAAAGCTGAGATTCACATGACACCAGGAGCCGGGGCTTTAAAGAAAACATCAAATAACATGAGACCTGTGATAAAAAACACAGAAGTAGGCAACGCTTCACTTTTCCACCCAGTCATTGTTTGCTGGCCCTGATCCATCGGTCGTGAGATCCTGGTTTGGGGTCAGAGATGCCAGTTTGTCCTGGTAATCTATTAACCGGAGGCACAGAGAGGTACTGGAAATACTTGTGCTATATATTTTTTTAAACACTAGTTAGATGCCTTATACGCAAAATTGCATTCTCCTGACAAGAACTAGTGTCCCCAGTTCTCTGGAGTGGCACAGAAGGAAAGTTCTGATATGGAGAGCGAACACAGAGGCCAAGAACTTGCACGGCCAGTCTGAGACACTGGAAAGGGCCAGGTATTCAGTACAATCTGAGAATCAAGCCCTTTTAAGCTGATTCATTTTGGGCACGCAAACATGGAGGCCCCTGAAATCATTCGCTGTTTTTGGTGGCCAGTCTTTCGTGATTATGAACATGGTTATACTGGCCCTAGGAAAGAGCTCAGTAAGGCCCCTCCGTCTCAGCCCTTCATTTCCCCTGACGCTACCCTTGGGCTCGGCAGAGTCGCAGAAAGACGCGGAAGCATCGGATGGAAGCACAAACCCCCTCTTGCCGAGGGGCTGCAAAGCTCCGAAATCCCAGTCTCATTTATCACCTCAGCGAGGGCCCTGTGGAATTCCACTCATTCTTCGCAAGGACTTTCACCGCTCAAATCAAACAACGGAGTGACATTCCCGGGCCAGCGTGTGTAGACAGGGAGGCGGGGGGGGAGGGTTAATCAATCCAGCAGACTTTCCCACACTTTTTTATCAGGGTTTTGACACAACAGGTCAAGGACTGTCTAATGGTGCCAAAGGTGCTTTTCTGGCCTAATAGGAATTGGCATTGACAGTGGAGATTTTTAACCTTCCTACAGGTGGTCCCTCTACTGCAGTGATGTTAGGGCAGCTCTGTTAGATCCCCTCTGTCCCCTAAGTAGCTAACGGGCCTGCCATGCAGGAATACCCAAGTATTTTTCTAGGGGGCATAATATGCCAAGGACATCTTCTGGAATTCAGCTCTTACAGCAAGTAGTACCCACCTTTTATCTGACCAGCCACCATGAGACACACCAGGGCTCCTTCTGCATTCCAGTTTGGGGACAACTGCCCAGATTAAGACATCAGCCATATTTTTCTCATCCACACAAGCCCATCTCTAACTTGCAACGGGAAGTTCCACGGTTCCATGACTGCCAGATGGACAGCGATGGCATAATAGGTGAAAACATCGACCTCATAGGAAACATGCAGGGACCCACAGGATATGGGCCCATGAGAAGCAGGACAACAGTAAAAGGCTGAAATACCAGCACTGCTTTGGGGAAACTGGTTTGAATCCACTGGGGCCCTTAAGTTAGGAGGACTAACTTGGCGCCCGTGATGCCATGTCAACCTGAGTTATTGGGGTGAGTCCAACACGTCAGCACTCGGATGCCATGGTGCATGAGAGGCTCATATTATTTTCCTGCTGTCCACCCCCATGCTTCCTCTCACTTCAATTTTCTACCTTTATTTCCAGCTTTTAGCCCTCCTTGTTAAATACTGTGTTACATTTTGGAAGCAGATGAAGTGCTGGCATTTAGCGCCTTCAGAATATATCGCCAGTGTAGGGCAGCAGCACAGAGCAAGGAGGGTATAAGGTTAGGAGGAGTTCTCAAGGAGAGGGGGAGATTATGCCTCAGTGCTGTTAACTCACCTCTATATATATTGAAGTTCACTACCAGTGTTCGCTTCTGCTGAAAAGTGGCAGAGTGGAATGCAGGTTCAGCAGTTTGTGTGTGTGTGTGGAAGGACAGATCTGACACACATACATGCATTCTATTAAAAGCAGTGAGCTCCAGGAAACTGAGTGGAAATTAAAGAGGTCCAGTTCTCCTGTGATTTACAGTAGCTTTATGTCTCTTGTAACACCACCGATTTCAGTGGGATTCCTCCTGATGTCAGAATCACAGCACATTTATTTAACGCAAAGATACCATGGTTTCAAAGACAGGCGGTGGGGTTTTGATTTGTAACGACGAACAAGACATTTGAGAGTATAATAGGAAAAGGCCTATGGACATTGCTATGGACAAGATACCATAGTGAGAGGTTGATTAAGGAAGACAGCTATAGATTGGAACGGCTGGATGCTGTTGGCTGCAAAATACAATCTCACTATGAGCTGCCCCCAGAAAAGTGATCGGCAAACTTTGTAAGCTTCTGACTTAGGTTCTGATTCAGATACATTTTTAAAAGCTCAGAATCTCCTCCAAACGTGAAGAGTCTGCAAACCAGCTAGAAAACTCATTAGAACCAGATTTCTCACCCGCTTTTTTGGACTGGTCTGGTTGGAGATACATGGGAAATAGCTTTACTTGTGGGTACTTGGCACATCATTTTATAGCCCCAGCTGGAATAAGGAAGCTCAGAGGTTGAGAGGGAACATGAAAAATAACTCCTGGCAGGGGGGATGGTAATCCAAAGTTTTTATGAGCTTCCCAAAAGTCTGGTTTGAGTTTCGGGACAGTTCTACTGCGGTTCTTATTTTCCCCACCTTCACCTAAAACTAAATGCCTGTCAGGGACATGATCCCTGAGTGGGAGTGCTAGCTGCTATTGCACTACAGATAATAAATAATAATAACGGGTGCCTGAAACCTAAAGAAGAAAGTTTGCTCCATCAGCCAGTAAAAGGCTGTTTTGCAATAAGACCCCGTTAGAAATCCTTTCTTTGTTTCACAGTGCCTGGTCGTGCAAGGTGCTAAGCCCCGTCAGTTTCCATGTACTGAAAGGGACACACAGGGCACAGAGCAGCTCTCTGAAGCATTCAGCTCCTCACAGGATTGGGCCTTGGGAACTGAATGCGCTCACTGGGGTAGAAATACTGTACAGAGTGTTCTGTATCTTTTGGCAGGGTTTCACTGTTTCTTTAGTTGGGGTTAAGGGTACTTATCCTCCGTATTGACTGGAATGTCAAAGAAAATTCATAAATCTTATGTAATTTTCAGGAAGTGTGTCTCTGCAAGGAGACTGGAAATGCAACTTGCAGGCATGTCATGTTTTGTTAACATCCCAGGCAGTAGCCTCTCTTAAAGTAGCTCTGTTAGGCCAAAAAAATTGACCCGCTCCAATGTAAAATTGATCTGGGCCTTTAGGACTTCGAGAAGAGCAGCAAATGTGATTGATTTAATTTTTTTGCCGGCCTATAATAACAAACCCCTTTCTCCTCACTATTGCAGGCACAAGCCCGCATGAAGCACTTGGCCCATCTGCTCCCGCTGAGTGGATGCAATACAGGGCAGTGAATTAGGCAGGCCTGTTGCTCCTCGAAGGATACAGAAGGAGGGGCCATAAACATTTCATTTCATGGCCTACTTGCAAGAAAGCTTCATAGGCAGCAATGAGAACAAGCCATGTTTATAATGGCTAAAGGAGGGGGTGGAGAGTCAGGACTCCTGGCCTGGCCTGACCACCAAATCACTGCATGACCTTGGACAAGATACCACATTTCTCTCTTCTGTTTCCACACCTGCAAAGAGGATAAAGTAATATGTATCTCAAAGGGGATTTGTGAAGATCAGTTAGGACTGGCTCAGATCCTCCAGGGTCGAGAAGAAGTCCTAGCTCCCCATGTCAACAAATGACCCAGTCCCTGCTCCGCATCATCCTCCAACTCAACCTCCTCATCCACAGCTTCTTTGTCGGGGTTGAGTCCAGGGTCTGCTGACTCTGGACCCACAGAGGTATCCACGGATCTCTTGACGGTGGAGGTGGAATCACCACCAAGAATATTCCCATGGAGGTCAGTGGGACTATCTATGTACTTACAGTTAAGCACATGTTTAAGTACCTAGCTAAATCAGAGTCTAAAACAAAGTCCTGTCCCACAAAACCAGATATTCAAGGCTACAGCTTATGGAGTACCATCAAAATTAACAGTCTGGTCTTGCATCTTGTGTTCAAGTCTGCATTTAGGCCATAAAAGATCTGGCAGCACATAATACATATTTTACAAATTGTCTACCCGCATATCTGGCTACACTTACACAACAGAATTTAATTACCTTAAAGTAATCTTTAGGGCGTCACACGGCAACTCCTCTCTTTTCTGAAGTAGGATTATTTTGATTGTTCGCTTGTTGCAATTTTAATAATAATAATAATCATTTATACAGCACCTTTCATACTGGAGGATCCCCAAGTGTTTTAACTAAGGCTACATTTTCCAACAGTGGCTAGTGATTTGGGGTGTCTGATTTTTTTGGGTGCCCAACTTGAGACACTTTAAAGAGACCCCACCTCTTGATGGCAGGTGCTCCGCACTTCCTGGCCTTGTGTCCATGGCTGCCTCAATTTGGGCATTCAAGTCACTTTTGAAAATCTTGGCCGTTTTATCTGCCTAGAAATCTCTTTACCCAGATGGGAAATGCAACCATCTCTGGAATGGAATAGTGGTCCTATAACAATGCACAGTGTTGCGGTACGCAGTTTAGGAGAGGAAGTGGAAAACAACACCGCGTCCAACTGAAGCTTCAGGGGGGAACGTTGGCAGAAAGAATGCAATTACCAAAACTGGGCTAAACAGGACATTGGAATTAAAACAACCCTGGTCTTTCAAAAAGTGCCATGGGATCTTTAAATGACAGAAAGGAAGGTCCAGTGACTAGAGTTAGTGCATGGTTGGCCTAGGAGTTGGGGGATACAGGTTCAATTCCCTGTTCTGTCACAGATTTATCATATGACCCTGAGCAAGTCAATTAGGCCCAGATCCTCAAAAGTATTTAGGCACTTAACTCCCATTGAAATCAAATGACTCTGTCCTGCCTCCCAGGAGGGTTGCAAGGGTAAATGCATGAATAATTGTGACTTGCTCAGATACCATGATAATGCGGGTCATATAATTCTCTTAGATAGCTGTCAATTAGGACACAGGGCTATTATTATTTATTGGTCACTGAAAGGCGACATCTGCAGCACCAAAACGCCCACTTAACATGTGGCGATGATGCAGTACTGACTCAGAGACATACGGCTACTGGAGCATCGGTACTATTCCCTCCAATACCACAGGGTTTTTTTGCAGTTCTTCCTACTTAGTTATTTTCAGTGATTCTGCCATGGCTGTCAGAACTCCCCAACTGAGACAAGGATGCGTTTCCCCCCAGGAAGTGTTAAAGGGGCAGTAGAAAGTGAACTTTCAAAGTGTGACACCACCATTGGCTTAAATAGTGATCCAGATGTCTGAGGTTTTAGAAGCAAATGTCAAAGGGCCCACAAACCCAGAATGGCAGGGAGCGCCATCCTTTCACCCAGCCTCTTCTGCTCACCTGGTGCAGACTTTTCCCAGGGAAATCCTATATATTCTGCAACACCCCCAAAGGCTGGTCTCAACAGTGAATTCCCTACATTCCATGCAGTATTGTCCTGGCCTGACTGAGGGTATCATACACCCTCCTCGGAGGTGTATGCAGCTGGGTTAGGGACACCCATGTTAACTTTAATCTAGTTAGTGCAGCAAAAAATAGCAGAGAAGTGGAAGCAGCGCGGATCCCAGCACAGGCTAGGAATGTGAGTATGTACCCAGGGTGCCAGGCAAGCTTATACCACTTGCTGAAGCTCATGACCCTATACCTTCCTAAAACTAGTGCAGATATGCCTACATGAACTGCAGTCACACCTGCCATTCGCAGTGTACACATACCCCGCAAATTCACTTCCGTGAGCTCGTGAGACACCAACATTCTGCTGGAACAATCCGACTGTCATCAGCCACTAGGAGTGATCATCAGCGTGGGAGACACAATTTTCCGAGGCACTGGATCGCTCTGCCGCAAGATGTAAGAATGACAGACGTCTTCGTCCTGTTCAGAACTAAATGCCAAACCCATTTGTTTTTCCCAATTTTGTTTCTCTGACTCAGTTGTTCTGGAGAACCATACTCAGAGAAGTCAACCAGAAACCCATAGTAACAGAGTAGTTAAGCTGGTTCACAATCAAGCTGGAAGGGCATTTCGTGTGGGGTCCCATGGGGATCTGTCCTGGGTCTGGGTCTGTTCAATATCTTCATCAATGAGTTGGATAATGACACAGAAAGTACACTTATCAAGTTTGTGGACGACACCAACCCAGGAGGGGGTTGCAAATGCTTTGGGGGACAGGATTAGAATTCAAAATGATCTTGACAATTTGGAGTCAGTGATGTGAAATAAATGTTATTTGTCCATACTGAAGTTTATTCTGAGTACTACACTTTGAAAGTAATACAAATGGAAAGTGACTGCCTAGGAAGGAGTTCTGCAGAAAAGGCTCTGGGGGTTATAGTGGACCACAAATTAAATATGAGACAACAATGTAATGCTCTTGGGAAAAACCCAAACATGGTTCTGGGTTGTATTTACAGGAGTGTTGTAAGCAAGACACGAGAAGTAATTCTTCCACTCAGCGCCGTTAAGGCCTCAGCTGAAATTTTGTGTCCACTTCTCGACAAACTGAAGAAAATCCAGAGGAGAGCAACAAAAAATGATTAAAGGTCTAGAAATGACCTATGAGGAAAGGTTGAAAACACTGGGTTTGTTTAGTCTGGAGAAGAGAAGACAGAGGAGAGACATGATCATCGTCTTCGAGCATGTAAAATGTTGTTATAAAGAGGAGGTCATAAATCGTTCTCCTTAACCACTGGCAATAGGACAAGAAGTAATGGACTTAGATTGCATCAAGGGAGATTTAGGTGCGACATTAGGAAAAACGTTCTAACAGTAAGGGTAGTTAAGCACTGGAACAAATTAGCTGGGTAGGTTGTGGAATCTCTGTCAATGGCGGTTTTTAAGAACAAGTTAGACAAACACCTGTCAGGGATGGTCTAAGATAGTCCAGGCCCCTGCACTGAGGCAGGACTAGGTATTAATAGATGACCCACTGAGATCCCTTCCAGTCCTACTATTCTATGCTACAGATACACACAGAAAGGTACATCAATGCACCACTCAGTCACACATATACAAGCAAAACCTCTATCAACTCATTAGCTAATTTTCCTACTGGCTGCAAAGACAGCTCGACTGGCAGCCTTGCAATCATCCCCACGTGGTGCCGTTACACGGATACTTTCAAGCTGGTTCTTTTAAGGTATGACCGCACTGCAGTTGAGCACGGGCTTCCCAGCACAAGCAGACAGACGTGCTAATTCGACTTGCGCCAACGCACAGAAAATTGCCGTGGAACCAGTAACGCTGACAGCAGCTCAGGCTAGCCGCTGGTAGCAAGGAGGGCCAAGCAGGTTTGTATCCAGGCAGGTGCCCCCCCTCGTGTGACCTCCTGGCTACACTACTATTTTTAGCATGCTAGTTCAAGCAGAGCTAGAGCGTGGTTGTCTCCCCGAGCTGGGAAGCACACTTTGGCTTCCTAAGAGTCAAACGCTGCTCACAGTCAAACTGTGGTGTTGGTAGTTTGGGGGTTTTGTGCAGAGGCAGCTTCAGAAGAGAGGGCTTGGCTGGATTGTTTGCTCTCCGATTGGAGTCAATTCCTGATGCTGTGTTTCTCTCAGAACAGAGGCTCTCATGCAGCATGCAGGGCAATTCCCAGCTCCCAGGAATCTTGGCAGAGAACCAGTGTCTAAGACTGGTGTACTTGTGAACCTAAAACAAGTTATGCTTGCTTATATACACTATCTACAGCCAGACACTGAACCACTGATTTCTCCTCCAGTGGGACACTGACCTTGCAAGGCCCCAGACATCTGCGACAGTTTGGTAGAGGAGCGATGGTGGTGTCAGAGCAGGACCCTTCAGAGCAGGAGAAGGGGCGGCAATATTATTTGAACAAACATGTTAATGCTTTCATGTGGAAATGGCCAGGTACCATTGCAGGGAGAAGCTGCTCTCTGATTGTGAAATCATTACTTACCTTGTAGGTTTTAATACCCGTCATTTCTCAGGTCAGCGGAACTGAGTCTTTATGAACATCTGGGGAAGCAGGTTCTATATTTTCTCTATCAGAGTGGTTAGAATTCTGAAATAAAAGGCTGAGGAGAAAAACAAAGGAGGGAGGGTTAAGGAACCGAAGTGGGTCCTTTCCAACCTCCCTAAACGGATGTGTCTCCCTCGTGGAAAACTGTTCACACACAAATCCCGGCAGACAAACTCAGCCCTGTATTATTAGTAGCCATCACGTATTCACATTTAGCACCTCAGTTAGTACAAGTTCCCACCCTCCATCCTCAGCTAGGTCCCATCCTGGCTGAAAGGAGGTGGGGGGTGAAGGGAACAGAATAAATTTCTAATTTTTGCACCCAGGATCCAGCTGTTCTGGTCAAGCAGCTGGGAGTGGAATCTGACTCCTGAGGAAGGGATTAATGACTTGGTTTAGCAGTTTACCTCCAACGTTTGTCCCGAATTTTTACGGAGAGGTTCAAAGTCGAGCTGAGAAGTTTCTCAAGCCCCTGTCCAAGCACAGAGGTCTGTCATACAAATGCCAGCCCTGCTCTTTACCTCCCCTGAGATGCTAGGAACTTCACCAGGCCAGGAGAAGAATTTTTAGCCCACCCCCGGCATTCCCTCCTCCAGGCTTTTTTGGCCACTGGTGCACAATGCATATATGTACATACCCATCAAAGTGAATGGAACTGCTGAACTAGTTGTCAGACAATGAAATACACATACTGCAGAGCAGAGTCCAAATCTATACAAGCCCTGCCAGAATTTCCACAGTGCAGCCCTTTTCTTGCTCATCATTTCTGCAGTGCAATGATCAGAGTCAATTCCTTCAGGGGGAGGAGAAGGGAGACACTGCGGCCTTGAATTCAGTAGATCTGGTCAATTGTTGGCTGCACGGGTGTCCTCCCAGTGTGTATGTTGTCCCAGCTCTGCGCAGATCACCAAGACACCAAACCACAACTGGATTATCCAATAAGACCAGAGATCCATTTCAGTAATGAAGGCACCAGACCAGGTTTATTGTAGACAAAGCACGGTCCTAGTATCCCGCAGACTCTACAGGACCACTAGCACCTTATGCTTGTTACGATGGACCAGCTCAATAAATGACGGGACTTTCCTTTTCCCCCGTGACTGGACAAGACATGCCCTTCGAGACCCACTTTTATACACTGATACAAGCAGATTGCGTATTGCCCCTCTGACATGTGTAGTTGCCACCCGCTACCCTACCACCTTTTATCTTGTACCAGATGTTTCAGCCAAAACATCTCTATCCATCATATTGTCATTGTGAGGGGTCAGTCATCCCTTGTTAGTTTTGGGGTACTGGGATGTTCTGGTACCGTTATAGAATGCGCTTGCATGAGTGCTCTCTCTGTACCTAATGCTCCTTTAGGAATGTGTGTGTTTGCCAGTTTCTGTGAACTTACAGGCAGCTTGACGCCTGCTAACTTTGCTTTCTAATGGCAGGGCTTGACTGCTACAGCTCAGGCCTCAGACCTGGCCTATTATGCTAGGCCTCATGTCTCAGGCTCTCACTTTCTACTACAGATCTCATACAAATTCCCCACTGCCTTGAATTCCATCTGTTCTTGTGAGATTTCCACTAGCTTAGGCCACATTTGGTCTGGACCCAGAACTGCAGCAGAACATGCTGGACTAGGGAGTAAAATCTGAAAAAAAACCCCACAAATTTGGGATTGACTCAGAGCTGAAGTAGGAGTTCAAGCCCCTCTCTGTCCATTCACCCCCCCGCTGAAGGGATGAAATCTGAATGCACCGTGGCAGGTCATCAAGAGACCACTCCATCTGCTGTTCGTTCTCTTTGCTGCATTATGCTCTGTCGCTTCTGAGTGATTTGAAACCAAACACCGGTACCGGATGCAGATATCTTGCAATAGTTTCCAAATACAAGGCACTGCATTGTGGAATGGAGCTCAGAGTCCCCGATAAATTGGTGTATCGGCAATGCTACTGGGGATGCACTGGATCAGAACAAGAGCTCTCTGCTGGATGATTGCAATTCATAAGAAGAGTCAAAGCTTGGAAAATGCCTGGGGCAATTGTTATGCTTGGCCGCCCGGAGGCACTAATTCTCCTCACAGCTACACTGCTTTAATACAAATGTGTGGCGTAGCTTGTGATGCACAACCAATAAATCAAGGCCACAGCTTCACGTATGCACTGGCAGTTTCAGTCATGCCAAGCCAAGATGGTTGCAACGTCTTGTGCCTAGTGTAGCGCTTTGCTTTTGATGCTGATGTGCCATGCAAAGCAGGATGAAAGCCGCATAATTCTCTGGCACTCTGCTGGGTTTGGGAGTGAAAAATCTCCTGCGGACTAATAAATGGAGTGGATTTGCTATGGAAGGTCCTTGATAGAGTAAATACAAAACACGAGGCTACCATGTTTATAGTCTCTCTCCTGACCACAACCACACTTCAAACACTAGTTTATGATGCATACAGCCAGCTACGTCCTGCTGAAGCCTGTGAAACAAACTTCCCTCTTAGTATAGGTAGACGTAGACCAGGTAGATGTGGGCAAGCCAGCAAGGTTGAGCCAAGACAAGAGGACTCGCTTGGCTTTGGGAGGCAAACCACAAGCTGAGCCATTGATGCTGGCCCGCCGCATATGAAAAAGCAAATATATAAATAAAGATTGCTATGGATGGCAGAAAATGATGCTAAGGGAACATTCCCACTGGCTTGGTTTTCCTTTGGCTAGCCCTCAGTCCTGGATGCAGAGCTAAGCTGGAGTCTGGTTCTCAGATGGAACCAGCCTTTGGTCGTCTTGGCTTTGCCCACCTCTGAGCGGGGGCGTGTATTTGCTAGACTACAGGCCTCCCGCACGCTGGAATAAGGCAGAGGCAGCACACGAGGAGCCTAAAAAAACAACTTTTTTCAAAACCATCATCATTTTTGTCAAAGAGCCCTGTGGGTCCAGGGGTAGGGCACTGGATTGGAGAGACGGGTTGTAGTCCCAGCCCTGTCACTGACTTGCTGTGCCACCAAGGGCAAGTCAGTTAGCCTCTCTCTGCCTCTGTTTCCCTTCCCATGCATAGGGTGCATCTACATTTGAGCTGGGAGGTGAACTCCACTCCAGCTAGTGTCTGCATCCAACGCAGTCTGGGCAAATCTGCCCTGTTCTTTGGAGTGTAAGTGCTTCAGTGCGGAGCTGTACATATGTCTGTGCTACACCCTCTGCAATGAGTCCCTGGCTTCAGGGGGGGCCCTCAAGGTGTTACCTTGCTATAAATAACTTTGAGGAGAAGCAATAACGTCAAGAGACAAGGTGTTTCCAGTTTTAACCACCCAGCAATAGCCCAATGTCTACCGAATTGCTAGTATTCTTCCTGCACTGGCTGAGTCTTACGTGGCAATGAGAGAAGGTAACGAGTTGCCCTGATCACAGGTTTGAAAGATGCTACTAAAATGCATCTTGATTCTTTTATTTCTATGAAGGGGAGGGGAGGGGTCCCCAGTTGCAGCTCCTTTTAAAGGAACAAGCACATTAGCAAAGGCTTGCATGTTTTATTTTGCACCACTAAGCTTTTGCAATCGTCTTTCAGGCAAACCCAGATTGTCTCCAAACTCCTGTGCCAATGGGCCAGCTCTTCCAGTGCCCAGCAGCACGCCCAGCGGGGGAAGAGATTTTCAAAAGAGCACAGCAGCCAAGATAGCGCCAACCTAGTGAAAACCTGGCCCAGATCTTCAATACTGTGAGTCTTCCGTCCATAAATCTCGTCCCTTTTCTTTTCGGTAATTGTTAATTACCCCATTTCTTTCAGCCTGAGGCAAAGTCTGTACTGATACCATTGCCAGCAGCCCAGGGGCCTGGCACTTGCCTTCTTAAAATGTTCTCTGTATGGCACACACAGATTTATAAAAGCCCCACAAGGACCCATTAGGGCATTCCAATTAAACCAAGACTTTTGGGGGAGTGAATCTGACCCCCCCCCCAACAAAACCAGAGCTTTTGTGGGTTCTTCCACTCTACCACAGGTGCTCCATGGTGACTCTTATTGTACCAGACTCTCCCCGAGAACCTTTGTTAGGGTTTGAATAAAATAACTGGCTAATTTTGCTCATCACTCTAATTCGCTTTCTTGGGCCCCCTCCATTTCCCAGCCTTGCCCAAAGACAGATCATAAGAATGGATATTCCCCCCCCAGGGCAGAGGATGCAAGGACAGGAAAGCCCATGCGAGCCTGGTCAGTTGACATTTCCAGCCTGATGTCTAGCTGAAGTCCGGCCGAGCCTCCAATGTTTAGCCAAACCAAGCCCACAAACCTTTGAGGTTCACCTTCATGGCAAACAGAGAGGCAGAGCCTGAATTGATGCTAGACTTCAGTGAAGTTGCACCAATTTACAACAGCTGAGGATCAGCCCCAGCCACTTTGGTAGACAAGCATCCTTTCCTCACACAGCTTTCCTTCCACTGGGGGGAGGGGGGAATAAAAAAACTCACTATCTTGTACCCTCTGGGGTTCTTTATACACCGATCGGAGTTTTCAGATTGATCACCCGCAGGCTAAGCCTACTGGAAGAGCCGATCAGGTTCCTCAATCATATTTGCAAATGAGCTCTCGTTTCCTGCTTACCAAGCTAGAGCCCGCATATTTTGTCCCTTTAAATCATTGTCTTAGGCTGGTGATGCGAAACACTGAGCAGCCCTTGCTGCGGATGCTCAATGTCATCAAATTCAAGGAGTGGATAATTAATATTGAAAGGTGTGATTGCAGCCAAGCTCGCCAGCTAATCAGCTACTGATTTCTCTATAATGTCCTAGATCATTTGGAAATCTAAGCCAGAGGGAAGGGGGGAGACGGGGACTGCTGGGAATTATAGTGGAAATGCAGTATCCCTTTTCAAATATAAACACTGCACAATTACGCCAGTCCCTCCTTATTCATTAGGCTATGTTCTCAAGCTATGGAAGTTGAACAGGCCTTTCCTCAAGAGCTCTCTTCTATTGAATCAAATGGGACCATCCCACCCTGAGATCCTTCCAAGAGGTCTGCATTAGAAGATTGGCTCTGAAGAAGTCTCCTTATGTCACATTCACGTCTGCTTTGATAACATTATGACTGTCTGGGCATTAGTTATAATAAATAAATACCAGGCACTTATGCCTCCATCACCTTAGAAAAATGGGACCACAACAGGGCTATCCGATGGCTGTAACTTTAAGTATAGCCTGTGTAGAATTAAGATGCTCCATTGATTTAATTTCTCGGGGATTGCTCTATAATGGAAGATATTTTCGGACACGTGAACCTTATCAAACCATTCTGGCAGTTGCCTTGGATAATTACATTATGTTCACGTCTCCCACAGTAAAACGGACACTTTAAAACTCAAAATATAGTGCAGCCCCATTTGCCCTTGTGACTTTAAGGTAGTCACCACTTCAGCTGCAGAACAGTTGCCAGCAATGTCAGAAAAGGACTAGTGCGATGCTGCTGTGTGGTGCTGGTCTGTGTCCCTGGTAATTCTTTCATTGCCCCTGAGAACAGGCATGTGTCCTAGCTTTAGTTTTCTCCTGTGACAAACTATAGAACTTCACAGTGGGGCGAAACCAAGAAGATCCTGCAGGACCCTGTAGAAATTGCTCTACAAAAGCAATCGCTTTAAATGGAAGTGACGGACGTGGACCTTTTTGAAGATACAAGGAGATGCCTATGTGCTTCTTTAGGCACCTATATCTCCTTTGGTTTTAAGGGCCTAGCCAAAGTCACATGAGAGTTTAGAGCAGAGCTGGGAACTGAACTTTGGTCGACCAGTCCAGTATCTTACCCACGAGTCCATACACTTGTCTAGCTGACTACGGCAAACTGGGGTGTGACGCTACAGTGCATTGCATGGCATGTTACCTATCCATGTGGACCCTGTTACCATGCAGTGAATCTTTCCTAATGTGTACTGATTTACATCGGTTTCAAAGCAGAGCAAATCAAAGGATGCTCAGCACTTCCTTAGGGCCAGTTTGCAGTGTTCACATGGACAGTTAGCATGTGGCAAGCTAGTGCACTATAGATTTACACACCAGCTTACCACACACTCACTTTTCATCTAAACAGGCCCCACCTTTGCACTCTCAACCAGGTCTTGTCACAGACAGGACAGTTTTAGCTCAGCAAACACCTGCACGCTCATTTGTCAATCTCTTTGTCCCTATGCTGGCCAGAAAACGTAGACGTGTTCAGTCTGTAAATACTTCCGGGACTCTCTCTCCTTTCTGTAGGCCCGTCTCCCTGCCTCTCGCCTAGCCTTTGTTGGGACATCCAACATTCCTCTAGTCCCACAGGGGGTGGGTGTTGTCCCACATTGCGCAACGGGGGATTAAAAGCTAGGATCTTATACCCAAAACAATGCTGCTTTATTTGTCTTGGACCTCAGCAGGATTATTGCGTTTTCCTTTTAATTAATGAAAACAATTCCTGTGCAACAGTATTTTGATTTTCCATCCTGGGCCATTCTCTCCTCCCCCACCTCATCTGCTTTCCTGATAACGTGCTCGAGATGGATAACTTCATTTCATCTTGGGATGCCAGTGCGCTTGAGCAATCGCATCATATCCTCCCGCTCTGTCTTGCATGTGGGAATCGTCTTCTGGGAGGTTGCAGCGCTTGCAGCTTCTGTTTGTTTTGGATGCAAAGCCTGGTGCGTTGGGTTAGATGTTAGTCAAACTGACCTTTCCTGTTTTCTGAGTCAACGATCCAAGATCACGAAGTCAAGTACAAGATGTTGAAAATTAATCAGCATGCGGGGTTGACAGTGAACTATGTGGTTGGGGGACAAGAAGGGGCCCAGCCCGACTGGCTTTCTCAGTCAAAGCAAAGTCCTGTGCTTCTAAAACCTGCATGCAGAAGTCCCATCAGAAAACCCACCTCACATGGCCACCCTGAGGCAGTGCCAGAATCAATGACTCCACCCCCACTGGAGCCAAGGGGAACTGAAGGCGCTCCGCACACTGCAAGAGCCAGCCCCAAACACTGAACACCTCACACACAAGGATAACCCATTTGATTTTAAAAATCTGGCCCTCAATGGGAATGAATAACTTATTCCCAGGAAGGAATCAAAGTGAGGGTGAAGAGCCCAGGCGTGAAATTTGCATGGTCTTTCAGATATTGATTTGCATCTCGCTTTAGCTCTCCCGAAATGTTAAAGGAGTGGCACCAAGTTCTGAGACGTGATTTAAGGGCGTTTTCCAACAGGGGAGGATCTTTTCTAGCATGAACACAGAGTGTGCAGCCAAATGTGCATGAAACATATAACTGTTGCTCTCGCAATGCCATAAAGCCAACGGGCTGGACCTGGTCTTTTCCTATCCTGGCATGCGCTTTCCACCCAAACCCAACACTGCAAATAAGAACCTGGGCCTACATTTTCCAAAGTGACTGCTGATTGTTGGGTGCTCAGATGGGCAGCCCTGATAGGAGGCCAGGCTTTCAGCACGTGCTGATCACTCGGCCTCTGGAAATTAAGTCTCATGCTCATCTCACGGACTCATGTTAGCTCCATGCAAGCTACCATGCAGGAAACAGCAGTGGAAGCACTGCAGCTCGGGAGGCAGTGCTGGTTCCAAGGCCTTCCAGCCCCCTGCGTCTGGGCTTGGGTGGTGAGGCAGAGTCTGGGAGGCCCATTGTCAGCTTGCAGTGACTCAAGTCAGGCATCCAAAAATGGAAACACCCCACATCCCTGGTCTTTGAAAATCGAGGCCCAATTGGACAAGTGGGAGCCCATCCTTAAGCCTATTAAGGCCAAGTGCTGAGGCTATGTCAGCGTCAATAAATAACAAATCGGAAGCTTTATTTACCCATGTGAATGCAAACACGGGGATCCCATTGCCTAATGACCTGCAGAACCCGCCCAAGACAAGATTAAAATCGCACAACCCTCTATGGAACCGCCTCAAGACCCTTACACACTGGCGCTCAGTGGAGAGCCACATGGAGTGTTTCAACCGTTTGAAACCAGCCGCTCATCGCTGACCCTGCTGAGGCACCACCGGCTTTGGATTGCTGTTGGAAAGACTGGTGCAGATTGAACTGCAGCAGGACTTCTCATGGGAGATGTGGCCAAACCCTCTTTAAATGGAAAATGAGGCAAACATCTGTATGTGACTGTGGTCACCGGTCACAAATGGTGGACCACATCATATCAGAGTGTCCACGTTTCTCTTTCGCTGGCGGGCCTGAAGGACATTCACCAGCTCACTGTTGCGGCAACGTGCTGGCTGTCAAAGCTAGATGTAAATTTGTAACCATTGCTACTGACCCAAGCCATACGAAAAAAAGAAGAATCTGAATAAATTGCTATTTGATAAAGAGCAAATGCTACCATGTCATCCAAGGGCCTAGCTCTCCGGCTCAAGTCTCGCCAGATCAATTTTCTAAATTGCCAAGCAATTGTTAGCAGAAAAGGGATGAAATAATAAGCCATTCTTAAGTAAAGATCAGTGCACTGCTGTCCTGGATAGAAACGACCCAAATTCCTCCTGTGTTTCTAAACTCTGCTGGGTTTTTTTGTTTTGTTTTGTTTTGTTTTTAATAAAAGGTAACAATACCTCCTTTCAGCCACTGCCAAGCTCCTACTCAAGCCCACTGAGATAAAAGCTGGCAGGAAAGGTGACTGCCATCAATATTTGGGTGAATGCAACTACACCTGGGGCTTGGCCGCATATAGGGATAATCACAGACAGTTTGGTGCACCGGGGCTACATTTTAAAATCCCACCTAAAAGACCTCTCTCCTTGGATCCCCCTGAATCCTTAGCAAACTTCTTCCTGTGCCAGTGTTTGTAAAAGATAGCGTTTAGCAATAAGGAACTAAGCTGACAGTCATCCATACAAAGGTATGTTTTCATCTCTTGATGCTTTTTATTTGAAATTGCCCCCATTTCATTTACGCCTTTCAAATATTATTCTTCATCTGGAGTTTATTTAGATGGGTGGGGAAAGTAGATTTTTTTTTCTCCCTATATACCCCATTGCAACTTTCAAATCTGCAAGTAGTCTGGGACAGCCTTATGTAAGATAGCTACAGAGTATCTGCCTAATGCTCTGTGAAAGTCACAGTTTCTTATTCTTGTGTGCATGAAGGTAACATTTTTCGTCTTTTTTCTACAAAGTCACTTGCGTCTTACAAAGCGACACCTGGTATTGCTATGAAGGATGAGTTTAGGTTGAGCGTGAATTAAGCTGTGAGCAAAAATATACATACTGTTCAGAGACAGATTTATAATAAATTACTCCTTAAAACAGAAAATACAGTGGTATTCTCTGGGTTTCAGGATTTATTATTTATTCTTATTAATTATTATTTATTATTATTGGGACTTATGTTATTCTCAGAATGATCTCTCCCCACTTAGCAGGATGGTGAATTTTTTTTAAAAACTTCAAGCAAACTTGTGTGACTTTTGCCAAACCAAATGGTCAGCACATGGTTAAAATCTATCAGGTTATCAAAATTAGAGAGAAAAAAGACCCTGAATGTTTTTGAGCCTATAAATTCTGTAAGACTTCTTTACCATTTTATATTACTGTAATAACTTTCATTTGATGTTTTGATGTTATCTTTTTCTCTTTTAAATCCAGCGTGGTTATCTGTAATAGAGCCGCTTTAATGTTTGGAAAATAATAAAAAATAGATCCATTTCTGGTACAGAACAAATAATATCCCCAACAAAATTGTATTTTGAAGTGTAAAAATAGTCACGTGTGTTATGGTTGCTATTGTATCAAATTGAGTACACGGTAGTTGCTTTGAACTGAAAGCCATTATATTTTCAGGTGCAGGTTTCCGTTTCTGTAGTGCCCTTTCCAAACCTTTAAATACTCAGTCAATCAAACAACCTGACAATCAGAAATGTGGCATCCAGGAATGCCGATAAAGGACTTCATCTGGTTAAGGCACCAGGCTGGACCTCAGGAGCGATGAGCTCTGCCACAGACTTCCTGAGTGACCCTGGGGAAGACATTTAATCTCTCTGGACCTCAGTTCCCCATCTATAGAGCAGGGATAATATTGCCCTTCACCCATTCCTCATCTGTCTTGTCTATTTAGAGTGTAACCCTGCACGGTGGAGGTGTTCCCTTGCTATACGTACACACAGCGCCTTGCACAACCGGGATCCTGACCCTACCAGGTGCTACCATAATGCAAATACTGCGGCTCTGAAGTCAATAAAAAGACTCTCATTGATTTCAGCGGGGCTTGGATTAGGCCCAAAATGCTGAGAGAGAGAGATTTTTCAAAGGCACTCAGGCCACTTAAGGTGTCTAACTCTAATTGACAGTCAATGGATGTTAGGTGCCCAAGTGTCTTTGAAAACCCCTACATGCTTGATTATCAATGTGCTGCTTAAAAAAGTGCCAATTAAACATCTGTAAAGCGATCAGGCTATGCAAAGACAGCCATCAGCCCCTGGCAGGAAGCAAATATTGCAGGTAAACTTATTAGTCGGCTTGGAAAAATTTGATTTTTTTTAAAATAATTTTGACAGACAATACTGTTTATTTTTAAGCATTTTAATCGGTTTACATTTTCACAATTGCACGCAATTTTTGAGGGTCAGACAGTGATTATTTAATGACAGGGGACACTGAGATTCAAGAGTTAAAGCTTTATAATCATTAAAACACAAATTGTCAGAACCTCCAAAGTATCCTTAAATCAAACAAGTTCTCAAGTCGCATGCTTTGTTACTTTGCCTATCCATAAATTTCAACGGCCACCGATGAAAAATGTTTTTCATCGGATTGTGTGTGGACAGTGAAACCAAGGCCTGAAAGAAGAGTTTGTAACTCAGAATCTTGTCTCCCTCCCCCACAGACGTTGGTAAATGTTGATTTTACTATAGAGAGACAAGGTGGCTGAGGTAATATATCTTTTATTGAACCAACAACAATGTAATCCTTCCAACCCTACTTACGAGAGAGTCCAGCCAGTGCCACAAGCCCCAAATGCACGCGGCTTCCTTCCCATCACCAAGTTGAAGATGGGAAATCTTAAACAAATCCAAGTTACAATGACTCTTCCATTGGAAATGAGGGCAGAGATCAATATCTCAGCAACTCACTGGCTTCAAATGACAAAGCAAGATGCCATTCGCACCTTTTCCCCTCAACAAAGGTGAGAGCAGAGGAACAAAACTAGGGCCCTGATTCAGCAAGGGACTTAAGCGCATACCTAACTTAAAGCATTTACCTGCTTTTACTGAAGAGGGGTGGGATTACTCACATGCTGAAAGTTACACAACTGCGTAAGTGCTTTGATTCCTCTTTCACATCTGCCTCTGCTGCTCCAGAACGCAAGTAAGCAGTCATCAATACGTCACGCTTTATCAGCAATCATATTTAAGGACAAACCATTTCTTTAATTAAGAAGAGAAACACAACTGAGAAAAAGAGAAATTGGGACAGTTCTGCATATGCTGATCGTTCTGCAAAAGCTTCATTAAGCCCTTTTAAGCAATATAATGCCAGCTGAATAGGAAACCTCTGATCTGCTTTCTAATCATGTCTTAGCAAACTTATGTGAATATCTATTTATAATACACACACACATTCGGAGACAGCTGTGTATACACACACACATCTATGCACACAACTACATGAACACATATACACATAGGCTATAGAGGGAGAGAGGGTTGGCAGAATTCCATTTTTATTTTGTATTATGTCAATGGATAATAGTGACTTTATTTTTAAACTTTTTTAGAAGTTTATCCATTTAAATGTTCACGGCTGAACAGTATTATGGGCTTTAAGTGTATTTTTCAGTTTTTATTGATTTCAATTGTTCAGAGTTGTGGGAAATTATGGAATGGGTCAGTCAATAAGCATTTAATGACAGAGATGTTGAGAAATCAAAAAGTTAAATCTTTATAATGGTTAAAACACAAATTGTCAACAAACACTGTCCAAATATGTAAAGTAAATATCCTTAAATCAAACTAATTCACAGGCAGAATTTTGCTTATTTTGCCTATCTGTAAATGTTAAGTGTTGTTGATGGAAATATTTACCATCAGTTTGTGCAGTGAAATCGACATTTACCAATAAAAACCTAATCCTGCCAAACATTGCTATATATATATATATACACACACATACTATATGCACACATAAATACACACACACACACACATCTGAATCCCTGTTTATTATGCAGTAGAGAAAATTGAAGTTTTTAAATAAATAATTCCAGTGTAAATAAACTCCCCACCCTGAGCAAACAAAAACTGATCCCATAGCAGATTTCTCTATTTTTCAAATAAATCATAGTTCCAAATGAACCTGGACCTGGCAGTTAGAATTTCCAAATGATTCAGGATTCGAGGGGAGGGGGGGCAAGGAAACTGGGAAAAAAACCCAAACAAACAATTTTACAAGTTCCAGAAGTGAATGCCCCCCACCCCAACTTTTTTTTTTTTTTTAATTTGAAGAGCTGGGCGGGGTGGCGGCTGCGTTCTTTGGCCCATAGGAAATCAGTGACCCAAGGACATCTGCAAACTATTAGGACACAGACTTCAGGTAGCTCCCAGAAACACGTGCTGTCCACATTACGCCTCCAAGTATATTTCCACAACTTTACTTCTCCAAATAAACAGTTGAACTCTCCCTGCATTAGCAAGGAGTTGCACAAACAGGTAGAGAGAATGGTAGTTTTATTCCCCGTTCCAATTCTCCTGGGTTTCTTGTAAGCCATTGCTGGGTTGTGTAATTTGAACTATTCCTTGGAAAATATAATAGGCCAGTTTTAAATTACCCCCATTTATTTATCTGTAGGTGACTATGAAATATCAGGTACAATTTCCACAGCATATTAGCTTCACTACCCATGCGATAACTGAACTGCCACCCGTAAGAATGTGTTGTGTCAGTTGAAGAGTTTAAAAAAAAAAGAATCTACCAAGGGTTAGTAATGCTGACGGATATTTTTTATTTAAAAAGCATTTTATACCTTTTGAAACAATCCTACTTAGGCGTTTGTAATTATTTTTAAAGGAAGGCCTACGCAACAGTGCATGTATTTCCTTGCAAATACGATGGGGCAACACAACCGATTGTAGTTTAAAACACTGCATCCTTCAGAATATATGCAATTGTGATAGAGGCTGAAAACAGATAAACAGGTGGTCTAAATTTGGGGAGCTTGTTTAATATGAATGAAGGATCTTTCAGTCACACAGCAGATGCAGGGAAAATTAGGGAAGGTGTTTGTTATCATTTTCTTGCTGGGGAGGACAGATTTTAAGAAAAAAATACTAGTTGCTTGATAAACGTCTATTTCTTTTCCAGCCGTCTCTGTGCTGTTATGAATTTAGACCCAGATCTTTGGTTCCCTTAGCAAAATTTGACCTTTTTTCTTTGATTGGTTTACAATAAAATTATTCAAAACAGACTGATTGATTTGAGTATCTGATTGAGATCTATTTCCATCTCTAGGCAACATCCCCTCCAAAGTGGGACTCGAAGTAAAATGAATCTGAGTTAGAAAAGTAACTCTTTGATACCTCTTCAGAGCTCTTTGTTCTGAAGAAGGTCTTGAGATGTGATCCAAGTACTCTACCAGGCACGAGAACCAAGCCAAATATAGCCTTCTGTCGCTTTCTGCTAGGTTAGAACAAAGTACCTATTTCTCACATCAGGAGGGGAAAATGAGGGTATGTGGCCAGACCATCAAAAATAAGATATTTGCAAACAAGTTAGGGTGCATCTTGCAAAACATGCTTCTTCCATGATTATGCGGGAAATTCTGTACTGTTGCAAGGGTATTCCCCTGTATCTTCAACTGAGACAGACACATCTTCTAGAACTACCAAGTTTGCAGAGCTTTAAGGCGGTGTTTATTTTTAATTCATCTTTAGAAAAGAACACTGGTGAATTACAAGTTTGTGTGCAGAGATTTCAAAGCGTGAGGGAAGGGACAGGAAACACACACACACGCAAGGGTGAAGCCCTCCCTGGAGCTAAGGAGTGTTAAAAATCATATAGAACTACTCAGATGTCTTCAGCTCAGAGATCTGGATTCAAACATGCAAAGTACCATCAGCCAGTCTCTGGAGTTTCTGCTCAGCTCTGCTATTGCTCATAACCAGTGAATGGGTTAAAATTCCCTGTCTATTTTTCTTTGTGCCAGTTCTTGATCTCTGCACATTTTGGGTGTTTCTAACATTTTTTTCACCCAACGATCAGAAGCAAAAGAGCTTTCATAATCAGAGACAACTGTACTTGCTGCTGCCTGGGAGATCCAAGTGCAACGTCTGGTTCTCCTTGCTGCAAAAATAGGATCTGGCCCACAGTGAATTCATGCTCCCAGCACTATTTTTTTCAGTAGCAAATCTCAGTTCTATTTAGAATGGTGCCATTTCACAAGTAAGGGTCAGTCCCTACTTATTCTGTAGAGACTCTGGACTGACCCTCTGTATGGCAAGTATGAAGAGGTCGTCATTTTCACACCACAAACATAAATGTCCTACAGTAAATCACACTGTAATCTATAGTCTCCCCTTCACATTACAATCCAAAGAAAGAAAAAAAATGTCACTGGGCCAATTTACACTCCCATTGCTTTACATTTCATTAGTTCCAAAGCTTAAATCAACCTATGTTTGCCCAACTCAACAGCTGTTTAGGGTTGTAAATTATTGTGACAAACTGGAGATCAGATTAGATTAGATAGACAGATAGACAGACAGACAGATAGATAGATTTTTAAAGAGCTTTGTGAATGAACAGTTAGGGTAAACATAATGCAACACAAATACCAGAGAATTCTTGGTTCAGGCTGCAAAATAAACCATAATTCTGCCCCAAAGTCACCATTGACCAGCCACCACTATTAAAACAGGATAGAGACCCATGTTCCTCCTGACAGAGAATAATCAGAAAGTGGTCTAAGAAATTAACAGGCATTTTCAAAAATAAATAGCTACAGAACAAAAGGAAACATCCCAGTGGTTACTGGATTCTGAATAAGGTAGATTGCTAACCCTAACAGGTTATGTGATGGATGTGTCTTATGGGACCACTGCTACACAAGATCACTCCTGCAGCCACCAACCATTCAAATGTGCCACAGTTTAAAGCACCCACCATTCTCCTGGCAGCAAGGTAGGTCCACGAGGGCCTAGGATAGCTCTTGTGGCCTGAGCACCGGAGCGGTTTCCAGTGATAGCCCTCACATGCATCAACAAAGGTTGCCTTTCAAGAGGCATGTAAGAATCCTGGTGAGGTTCCATCCTCTCCTGTGTAATTCTCTACGCTACAGTGGTATTTCTTCTTCTGCGTCAAAACAAAAAATTATGAAAAATTATTTACTGTTTGTTTGTACTCAGCTGACTGGGGCAGGGACCTTGTACCATTCCAAACATGCTGTCACTTAACAATCCGAATGAGATAAATTAACTAAAATGCTAACATCTTGCACCAACAGATGAAAACATTCTGCACTGACCAAGGGTAATGCTGACCTTCCAGATTTGCATCTGTTCAGAGCATGTTTCCAGACTCTCACTCTTTTTCTTCCAGTAAGTGGAAATAAAAATGTGTCAGTGTTTTGACGTTGATGAAATTGTCTTACGCACATGAACACAAACAGCGTGCTCTTATTTAAAAAACTATTCCATCGCTTGTGAGTGGGCAAAATGATGATACCGTTCTAAAAAATTCATTACACCCCCATATTTTCCAATTGAAAGCTGCCTTCCAAATGGAGGAAGCACTGAGGAATCTAGGAAGTACCGTCTTATCTGGCATCTGCTTTTGTGCCATGGAATATTCATGAAAAGTTTTTGCATACAGCAAAATTCAGAGAGATTTTTGCATTAGCTTCCTGATGTATATTTTAAAGGGTTGCAGTGCATCCCTCTCCTCTCTGCTTTGCCCCCCACACACACACCACCACCCCCAAATGGCTGAGCATAAGCAGTCACAGAAAGGGCTTTCACTCTGCAGCAAATTTGAAAAGGAGAATATTTCTCCCAGCAGAAATGCAGCGAGCCAGCACTTCTCTGGGTTTCCTGTCCTACCAGGGAAGAACTTTTTGTTCAGATGAAGAGCCGGTTTTGACCCAGCAGAGATGTCCAAGGGCTGTGTCGGTGACATCAGAGCCTGCAACGATGCAAATGAGTGGCTGTCAGCAAAGTCCAGTGGCAAACCGTGGGCCTCTTGCGCCTGGGGGCCAATACTTATATTTGCACCCACCCCACTAGTGACAATGGCAGCAACACCCCACGGTGGGGGGGGTCTGCAGGCCCATTTCCTGCTCTCCCTGACTCCTCCTCCCCCGCTGTGGGGGCAGCGGGTGCGGCAGGGAGCGGGAGACAGCGGGAAACAGGCCCGCAGATCCCCCCGCACAGGGTGCAATGGGGGGAGGCATAAACGCCAGGGGGCCGCCCAGCGGAGGGGGGAGGGCGTGATGGACTCTGCCCCGGAGTCCCTCCTGTGGATGCCTGGACCCTACACGGCTAGGGTCCCCGCGGCGCCCTCGTGGCGCCCTGGTTGGCGCAGCCACCGGTAATGTCACCGGGGGGTGGCTCCTCCTCCGAGAGCCTGGCTCATGCCCACGACCCAAGTCGGTGCCCAGGGACATGGCCCCCCACCCGGTTCCCCTCTTGGTATACCACTGGCAATGTCAGCATGCCGACTTCACTGGGGGAGGACGTTGCCAACAGCCTGGGGTAGAGAAGAGAGACACACTGGACTTTAGAAATTACTGAATTTCATAAGGAAAATATGAAAGTGAATTTGCCATCCTCTCTGTCCCCTCTCCTCTTCCCCCTCTCATTTCCGTATACTGCCACTGACACAGGTAAATGCAGAAACCAGCTGTCAGCAAACAAATCTGATTCATGTTAATATGGCTACGGAAAACATTTGTAGGGTTTGAGAGAAAAAAATCTCTTTTAGTGTCTTGTGTGGCTATTATTCCCCTTACTATTAAACTGACTGTCTCTTTCCTCCTCTGCTAAGTTGTAAAAGCGTGTTTCCTGAAATAATTAAATGATCTGAATTAGCACAAGAGGTATGGGGGGGGAGTCAAATGAGAAGTGCAGTCCACATTCTTAATGACAAAAAATCTTTCCTGAAGCATGGGCTTGAATATTTCCAGTAAAATAAGGTTAATTCTAAAACATCCAATCCTGTTGTATAAAACAGGAGTTCAATCAACCTTCTCTTAGAAAGTGAATTTGGTTGATCAGCTTTTCCCTGTGTCTACGTATTCTAAAGCCCAGGACTTTGAACAATACACAAAAGAAAAATGAAAAAAAGTTATGTGCGGCTTCATAGGTTGTGTATTATTTTTAAAACTTGTTACACCACTTTGTTTTGTTAAAATAGATTCTCGTCATGAAAAGACAGATTCTTTCAACAAATGGACTTTCCGAAAGAAAAATATTCTATTGCATTTTTTCATTAAATCCATTATCCTCCAAAATCATGGGATTCTTTTTTTCCTTTGCCATTCAATCAGCACGGAACAATCTGTTGTCATTTTCCCCCCTTCTCCTTCAGGTACATTTGTTTAGATTTTTTTGCTATAACAGTTCCAGCTGAGAGAAGAACAACTTATTCCTTGAGCTTTTTTTGATATTTCCTTACCAAATATGACAAAAATAGATGGGTTGTGCTAAATTTGTCTGGTGAAATAGCTGATCTTAAATTGGTAAGAGAATTTTTTTTCCAAAATCGTCCACCTAAATATTAAGAATAGATTAACTACGTTCACCCCAATTATTGATGCACTGGTCTCTGCTACAGATGTAGTCAAAAACATTTCACAGTGTTACAGATATGACTTAAGTGTTGCAGACAATCATAAGAAAAAACAAATCCACTTCTCACTCCCCCTGTTATTTCTGACACAGGCTTTACAAAAAAGACATACACTTACCTTTCAGCTCACCCAAAGATAACTTGTTTTCCACAGGTTTGCAAAGACAGAAAGGGTCTCACAGGGAGATTTTCTTCAAATTGATTTCTTCAGAGCTCCTTCCCCCAGTGCCTTTTTTTTTTCCCCAGGCACAATTTCCAATTCCATTAAAAAAAATTGCACTTAAAAAAAAAATATCTCCTCGCAAATGCAATGTCACCCAGCATGACAATGCTAAAGGAATTGTTTAACAGAACAAAGGCTGTGAACTGAAGCAGTTTCAATAAAGCAGATAGGGAGAAACCCAACATCAGTGCTTGAATTGAATTCGGAATTAGGTACTGTATATTTTATAAGGAAAACTACAGCAAAAATATGTCCCCCTACTTTGGCCCTAGAGGTTTTGATCACTTAGTTTACAGAGAAGCATGGGGGAAGACCCTTAGGTTAAATTCTGAATCGCAGGCTCTAAAAGTATCTGCTCAAAATTTAGTTCTCAGCTTAGTTCTTTATTTTATTTATTTATTTATTTATTTTTAAACATTAGCTCAACTTGTATTTTATGCCAAACGTAGATAGCCTTGTTATCATCTCTGACAATGCCTTTTTGGTACTGAAAAAAAGAAGACTGCAATAAAAAAATGTAGATAGCTAAACAATTGACTGCAAAACGAAGGGGCAATGTTTGGAATTATTTTTTGTCAGCACATCTCGACACACGTTAAAAATCGCAGCCTTTATTTTATCTTATTTTTTATTCATTTATTTTTGCTGCTCGAGTTTGGCCAATTTCAATCTGTGCAGCAACAAACGATTTTTAAAAAAGAAGTGTCTCCAATCAGGCAGGGATACAACCTAAACCTTTCTAAGCACTGCCCAGAAGACACTTCAACACACAGCGAACTTGGCATAGAAGTGCATGGGAAATATAGAATGATTACAGACTGCCTCAAAATGAGACACTGCATAGTCCAGTTATAAATATGAATTATACCATTTTTAGACAAACATGTGTAAGGAATTGCATGGTATGGCAAAAAGGCTGTACTCTGGGAAAACATGTGTGTTTCAAATTGATTCATTTTACTCCTTAATTTTCCCAAATGACCTTTAGAAAAATACCAAGAGCCGTTTTAGAGCAACATCAATAGTAAATTGGGGACTGATAACAATTGAAACAAAAATGTACCTTCAGAGAAGGGGGGAAAGAAAATGCACCAAAATAACTTTCATTAGAATATGTAGATTTTCCCCAAAAGTTTGTAAAAAGCCTTTCCCCCCCTTCCCCCCGTATATACTGTATATTATAAAGATTTGGTATCTTGTCCGTTTCACTGATCACTGGCTGAAAAGGCTTTGATCGGCTTCTCCTCGGGGTTTGCTGTGAATCTTGTCAAGGGAGGGGGAAAGTGCACAAATGTGCTGGTCCAAGACGGTTCCAGGGTCTGGGTTAGTTTCTGGGCGTCTGGCGCCCTCTCTGGATGAAGAAGAGAATTACAGCGTTGCCCGCAGAAAGGAGCTTGCTGGCAACTGTAAAAGTTCCCCCCAAAAGTATGAAATGCGAGTGTAAAACGCACGGAAAGCAAAGCGAAGCCCCTTCATGGCGCCTGGCAGAGACCAAGCAGCACGAGAGCCGTTGATTTAAATCGTTTAAAAGAGGAGAAGCACCCTCACGGTTCAGTTTCGTTTGCAATAGCTCTGGTAAATCTCTCGTGATCAGTGATTGCTAGATGGTCCAGGTGTGTGTGTGTGTGATGTGACTGTGCATCTGTCTATGGTGAGGCATGAACAGGTGTTATTATGAGAAGAAAAAAATCACATGGGGCTGTTTAAAGCTATTTTCTTCGCTAGTTTCATTACACAGTAAACGTGTTTCGTTATCACGTGTGTGTTTGTGTGTGTGCGCGCTATGACTACCTTAAAATGCCGAGTAAAATGCTCAAGACGTGTCCTTCCTGTATTTTCAGACTGACCCCCTATGCGAAATAAACCAAGCGTGGACGCAGTACAGCAGACATCGGCCCCTAAGAACAGTAGGTAAAGAGCTAACTGGAAATGAGTTAAACTTTTACTAGCGAGAACCAGGGGGATATTCAAACCATTTCAGGAAAACATGCACATTTACAACAGGAAAAATAGGCTTTCTGTAAATATAGAGGCAAAGATTTGCATTCGATATCATCTATGGGCAAAGAGAGAACCTCTAAGTTTAAATGCTGGGGAAAGTGCTATGTGCTATGTGCCATGTGTTAATAAGTGCCCTGTTTTATTGCATTATTTTGCATCTATCTTTGCATACTTTGAGATTGTGTTCTCTCTTAGCAGTTACCAGTTAACCCGAGCTCGCACATCCGTAACGTCTCCATCATTTCATCCTGACATCAAATCTGTTGTAAATGCCCATCAGTCTTTTCCAGGACATTTTAACTTTAGGGAGAGCAGCTATGCAAATATCCAATCTATTGGCGAAAAAGTCAATGCTCGAGCTTAGCTCTCTAGACACAAGTTAGAGCTGGAGAGAGACCTGTATCGAAAGTTCACTAATGTGTTAAAATGCAGCACGCAGAACAACTTTTCCTTAGTCTGTTTCATGCCACTGGGTAATTAAGGTTTCATTTTAAGATTACTAGTCCAGCTGCACCGTCCTGACACAGGGATGAGAGGCTAACGTCTTCAGCCTCCAGCCACAAACCAAAAGAGCAGCCTCCCAAACCTTTGCTGAGTTAGGCTAGCACTACATCCGTGTGCACAGAAGGCAAAGCGCTGAGCGACTCCAGGCAGCCTTCGCCTGGCTTTAAACCCCGTTGGTTTTCATTAAAGACTAGCAGGAGAGCCCCCCAGCCCCCTGGCTGACACATGCATTGTGCAAGACATCTCTATGTGTTACCACGGGAAACAAACGCCAGAGGCGAATCCCAGAATCGTTTCCTTCGCAGGGGGGGGGGGACAAACGCTCCAAGTTGTTTTCCACGCCGGAGCGAGGGCAAGTTAGGAGCGCACCCTGTGTGCCAGGCCGTTCTACCCCCGCCGTGCCGCACAGCAGGTCCTGGGTCCCCCCGAAAACGAGCCAGGGCTGCGCAGCCAGAGAAAAGCCAGGCGCCTTTGCTTTTAACGCAGCGCAACCAGCTGCGCGGGGCGCAGGGCAACCGCGGCCGCTTCTCCCTTTCGGGCTCTGTCCTCCCCCTGCGCCGCGCGCCGCGCTGGCCGCTCCCCTCCCTGCCCCAAACTTTGCAGCCAATCCCGCGCGGGCCAGCCCCGCGGGGCCGGCCGCCCATTGGCTGGAAGTTTGTAAGGTGAAATCGCGGCGGAGAGTATTTATGGGCGAGCCGGCGCGGGCGCCGGGGAGCCGCGCGGACATCGCCCGGGGGAGGCGGCGGCGGCGAACTTTCCGCGCCGAGGAACTTGGGGGGTCGTTTCCTCCCGGGCGGCGGGGAGCGCCAAGCGGGGCCAGGGGGGCGAGTGGGTCCCCCCCCCCCCCGGCCCCGATTTTCCCACCCCCCCTTTGCATTCCTTCACCCTCCTCTGCAGCGCCGGGGCCGGCTCCATGCGCGGGGCCGAGCCCCGCGGCGGGCTGTGAGCGAGCCCCCCCGTGCAATCGCTCCTTTTGCAAAGCCCCCCCGTGCAATCGCTCCTTTTGCAAAGCCCCCCCGTGCAATCGCTCCTTTTGCAAAGCCCCCCCGTGCAATCGCTCCTTTTGCAAAGCCGCCCCGTGCAATCGCGCCTGCCTTTTGCAAAGCTCCCCCCCCCCATCTCACGCCTCTCCCCGGGAGCCTCGATTATTTTAACCCCCCCCCGGCCGCCCCCCGCATGAATCTCCTAGACCCCTTCCTGAAGATGGCCGAGGAGCCGGAGAAGTGCGGCTCCGGCGCGCCCAGCCCGGCCGCGTCGGAGGAGTCGGCGGGCTCGCCCTGCCCGTCGGGCGGCGGCTCGGACGCGGAGAACACGCGGCCGCCGGAGAACACCTTCCCCGCGGGCGAGGCGGAGCCCAAGAAGGAGAGCGGCGAGGACAAGTTCCCCGTGTGCATCCGCGAGGCCGTCAGCCAGGTGCTGAAGGGCTACGACTGGACGCTGGTGCCCATGCCCGTGCGCGTCAACGGCGCCAGCAAGAACAAGCCGCACGTCAAGCGGCCCATGAACGCCTTCATGGTGTGGGCGCAGGCGGCGCGCAGGAAGCTGGCCGACCAGTACCCGCACCTGCACAACGCCGAGCTCAGCAAGACGCTGGGCAAGCTGTGGCGGTGAGCGTGGGGCGCGGGGGCTGCGGGAAGATGGGGCGGACGGAGCCCGGGGCTGGGGGGAAGGGGGTCAAAAGCCAGGGTTCGGCTGCTGGGGGTGGAAAAGCCAGGCTTCATCTGCATTTTGTGGGTGTGTGTGAAAAAGTCAGACTTCATCTGCATTTTGTGGGTGTGTGTAAAAAGCCAGACTTCATCCGGTGTGTATGTCTGTGTGTGTAAAAAGCCAGACTTCATCTGGTGTGTGTGTGAAAGTCAGACTTCATCTGCATTTTGTGTGTGTGTGTGTGTGTGTCTGTGTGTGTAAAAAGCCAGACTTCATCTGGTGTGTGTGTCTGTGTGTGTAAAAAGCCAGACTTCATCCGGTGTGTGTGTGAAAGTCAGACTTCATCCAGTGTGTGTGTGTGCGTAAAAAGCCAGGCTTCATCTGCATTTTGTGGGTGTGTGTGTGTAAAAAAGCCAGGCTTCATCTGCTCTGTGTGTGTGTGTGTGGTTGTGTGTGTAAAAAGCCAGGCTTCATCTGCATTGTGTGTGTATGTAAAAAAGTCAGACTTCATCTGCTGTGTGTGTGTGTGTGTGTAAAAGCCGGGCTTCATCTGCATTGCATCAGATTTGCACCAGAGACGAAATGAGCACCACTGGGGAGGAGAGACAGAAAGGTGGCAAGGCCGTGCCAAGCTCAGGGGTAGGTGGCTGGCTCTGGAGAGTGGGGCCTGGCTTGAAAATGAAGGCAGGGAAGGGGGAAGTTGAACGAGAGTGAGTCACCTGGCCGGGGCTTATTCTGTGACTGCAGAAAGAGAGAGAGAGAGAAAACCAAAAAGTTAAATTTGCAACAGCAGGGGAAAGTTCTCAGCGAATCTGGACCTCGCGAGGCGGTGCCCGGAGACATCCAGCGCTGTTAGTCATTTAATCTCTTTATTGAATCAGTGTGTGTGTGTCTGTGCGTCTCTTCCAGGGGAAAACGGGTCCAACCAACCCGAGAGGGGGGGGAAAAAAAAGTCACTGCCCTAGTTTTGCTGTGTCTTGTTTGGCAGCCAGAGCAAACTGCCAGTTTCATAGGGAGGGAGGGGGTTAGAGGGCAGCCCCAGCCAGCGAGAGATTATGAAGCAATGGCAAAAGGCAGGCCACAGAGGAAGGGGTACCTAGTGGGGGTCCTTTCCTCACAATTCAGAGAGATGCCAGCCAGGAGGGGGGCAGCTGTGACACGGGTACAGGAGGGAGGGTGGGGGCGCAGATCACGAGAGTGGGGGTGGAGCAATGGGCATTGCAGCCTGGCCGCGAGAGTGCGAGCGGACAGTTGTCTGGCGCGCTGGAGGCGTGGCTGGCTCTTTGTGGTAGGTCAAGGGATGGGGGTACGTGCCATGCCACAGGTTGCCTTGCTGTTGGAGAGGCAGCTAATTCCGAGCTCCCCTGTGTCATACCCAGGTTGTTGAATGAGAGCGAGAAGCGCCCTTTCGTGGAGGAGGCCGAGAGGCTGCGGGTGCAGCACAAGAAGGACCATCCCGACTACAAGTACCAGCCCCGGAGGAGAAAGTCGGTGAAGAATGGACAGTCGGAGCAGGAGGAGGGCTCTGAGCAAACCCACATCTCCCCCAACGCCATCTTCAAGGCCCTGCAGGCAGATTCTCCTCAGTCTTCCTCCAGCATGAGCGAGGTGCACTCCCCGGACGAGCACTCAGGTAAATATGCAGTCTCCTGCAACCTTACACAGCAAGGCAGACGTGCAGGCACGCACTTTCTCATGGGCCCAACGTGCTGGGCGCAGGCTACTAGAGAGCCACGCCGCCGTCTATACGTTCCGGAGGGTGCTGGTTGTGACTCCACAGCGAAGGCGGTGTTCTGAAACAGGCTCAAAACACAATTTACACACAGAGCGACAGGCATAAACCCCACGGCTCTGACTAGGGACAGCTGGAGACCACAGCGTCAGACACACACACTCACTCACGCACGCAGGCTCGTCACGCTCAAGACTTTTTCCACCGACTTTCCTCTTGGCAACCAAGTTTCCAGCGACGGTGTCCCGTTTTGGCTTTTTAATTTAGAAATTAAATTAAGATTAATTTTGAGATGCCGACCATCTCAGAAGCCCCAGCGTTTATCTGGCGCTACGTATTTCCACAGATACAGATCACACCCGTCTTATAAGCTCCTGGGAACGCTTGCGTTCCCCTTCGCAACTGACTTCAGGGACAATGTGTTGATATCCATAGGGCCCCAAAGATCTTGAGTTAACCATTAACTGAGTTATCTCCGTTATACAATGCCTCCTGCTTATAAAAACGGCTGCTTTAGATTTCAGAGCCTTGTTGCGCTCTCTCTGCCCTCTCAACTACTGAGCTCACCTAGTGTAGCTGAAAACAAGGGAAGCCGCGAACTCGCTACTGCACTGTGCTATTTCTTTTCCTCCGCAGGGCAGTCCCAGGGGCCCCCGACCCCTCCTACTACACCCAAAACCGATGTCCAGCCTGGGAAGCAAGACCTGAAGCGAGAAGGGCGCCCCCTGCAAGAAGGCGGAAGACAGCCGCCCCACATCGACTTCCGGGATGTGGACATTGGGGAACTCAGCAGTGACGTCATCTCCAACATTGAGACCTTCGACGTCACGGAGTTCGACCAGTACCTCCCGCCCAACGGTCACCCTGGCGTCCCGGCCCCTCACGGGCAGCCTGGCCAGGTCACCTACAGCGGCAGCTACGGAATTAGCAGCACGTCGGCCTCCCAAGCCGGGGCTGGGCCCGTTTGGATGTCCAAGCACCAGCCGCAGCCGCCTCCCCAGCCGCAGCCGCAGCACACAATGACCGCCCTGAGCAGCGAACAGGGCCAGTCCCAGCAGAGGACGCACATCAAGACAGAGCAGCTCAGCCCCAGCCATTACAGCGAACAGCAGCAGCATTCCCCTCAGCAGCTCAATTACAGCTCCTTCAACCTCCAGCACTACAGCTCCTCCTACCCAACCATCACCCGCTCGCAGTACGACTACACAGACCATCAGAGCTCCAGCTCCTACTACAGCCACGCCGCCGGCCAGAGCTCCAGCCTCTATTCCACCTTCACGTACATGAACCCCACCCAAAGGCCCATGTACACGCCTATCGCAGACACTACCGGGGTCCCTTCCATTCCCCAGACACACAGCCCGCAGCACTGGGAACAGCCTGTCTACACACAGCTTACCAGGCCGTAAGGGCGGAAAAGAAAAAAAGAAAAAGAAAAAAAGAACTGTCTCGGACTTTAAGGAGAAAAAAAAAGATACTAACGCTAAAGATGATGGAAAAAGAGAACACATCGGGCCTTCTGCACTACAGCATCCTTCGGGAAGTGGCCAGACCGCTCTGCTGAGAACCAGCAAAACTTGGTACACACATTCCAAGGACTGGACTTTAGCCCCAATTCAGGGGCAAGAGATGAGCTTTCCAGCCGGCCAACTCGCCCGCCCGGTGTTTGGACTTTTGTAACTATTTTTAGCAGTAATTAAAAGAAAAGAGAAAAAATGAAAAAAAAAAATACCCAGAGTCCTCTGTGAGGAATATTCTCTATTTTAAATATTTTTTAGTATGTACTGTGTATGATTCGTTACCAATTTGAGGGGATTTATACATATTTTTAGAGATTTTTTTTTTAAAAAATGCTCTTATTTTTCCAACAGCTAAAATGACACTTAGTGGAGCAGTCCTAGCTTTCCTTGCAGTCCGAGGTATTTTTGTAGAGATAAAAGTCTTTTCTTTAAAGAAAAATAAAATAAAATGGCGTGCATTGATCAGGAACAAAAACTGTTGATCAGGAACAAAAACTGTTAAACTCTGATTGGCGTCAGGCTAAGCTTTGATCAGCTGTGCAACCTGGAAGACGCAAGGGGCTAAAAACAAAATAGGCTTTATTTTTCTAACTTGGAAGTAGAGAGAGAGCCAGGAAGAGAATTTGTTAGTTTTATTTTTTTAAAGACCTTGAGCCTTAAAGCAGCGCTGTAGAAAAGCCTTAAAAGCAGCCCTGGGATATCCCCCCACCCCCCAAGATTCTTACGACTGCCCTCCAGCACAAGGAGAAAGACTGGGCCCAGAAGGGAGGCAGATCTGATTTCTGGGAAAACTTACGTCTGACACTTTTACCAACAACCAGCAGCAGATTGTGATGCCACAACCAGCATTCCCCTCCCCCTCCCCCTCCCGAGTTTCCTGCTTTGGACACCATGTGCACAACAGATGCTGGAAGCCTCCGAACACCTCCCCAGCCCTTTAAAAGAGTTTTGAGTGCAAACATTTAGGGCCAAAAGCCCATTAAAGACACCTATTGACTTCAGTGGGCTTTGGATCAAGCCTGTAGGGCACATTGGAAACATCTGACACATTTTAAATTATTTATTTTGTGAGAAAAGCAGTTTTAATCAAGATTTTCTTTTTAAAATCACCCTTCCATTTTTTAACCCCTTTAAAAATTATTAGATTTGTTGGAGCCTTATTTGGAGGGTACAATGCCTGTTAAATTATGGTCTAAACTGTAACCAGTTCTTTATTTATCTCTAATTCCTTTTTATTATTATTCCTTGTAATCTGTGTCCTAGGTTTGTACAACCGTGTCCTCCTCCTTTTTTCTTTTGTTTTAAGGATAAACTGGAATTTTGTTTTGTTTCGTACAAACTAAAGATTGCAAATGTAGTGTATCACTGAATCATTTGCCTTGTTTTCTGCCTCAGCTCTTTTGGACACACAAACTTGTGTGTATATGAGACACAAGACACCATTGATGAAATGTTTGTGGGTCATCTTACTAGCCTTCCACCCCTTAATGTTGTTTTGAGGTGGGGAAAATTTGACTTGGTGAAGCTGTGGCTGAACAGTTAAGGATTGCTTTTTAAAAAAGACAGCAAACTTTTTTTATTTAAAAAAATGATATATTTGTTAACAGTTGTGGGTTTTTTGGTTTTTTTTTTTTAGGGATTCAGTACAGTAATCTTAAAGCACTCATAATATGGAATCTTTCTATTTCTGTATAAAAGCAGATCTTTTTAAAGTATTTCTGTAACTTAAAAGACCTGTCATTTAAATCATATTTTGTCTTTAGGTAAGTTTTGTTTTTTTTGTTTTGTTTGCAAGACCCTTTGTTCTCTTTGTGAAACTTACCTTTTTGTATATTATTGTTTGCAATAAAGATACATTGTATTAAACATTTTAAAAAGCAACTGTATATTTCATTAACTGCCCCCATTAAGGAACAGTGAGATGTTTTTGTCTCCTGTCTCGATTAATTTTTATCACTATATGGTCTTGGGACCTGATTCTGCTTAACTGGGCCTGATCCTGCAATGGTTCTTCGACACAACTGCTTGACTTTAATGGGAATTTTGTCTAATTTCCTCCTACACTGCTAGCATTAGTTCCTTGGCAGGGTTGGTAATTTAAAATTAGAAGGCTACCTGGGTGCCTACCATATTAATATCTTACAGTAACGTATTACAGTTAGTGAGATACACCAACATGCTGTGTAAAGGCTTGTGTCTGTATACATACACAAATTTGTGGTCTCAGCCCAGTCCCTGGTGAACAAGCATCCATCTCACAAAAACCCATATCACCTCTGTGGCTAATTGTTGCCAGAGTGGATGCAGAGAACTGAAGGGGGAAATGGAGCTAGAATTCCCCTCTTAACCTCCAGGAGGCAATCCTCCCAGCTGATGAGAAGGCCTGGTTGAACGAATCACAAGTGGGGGTGAGAGGAAAGTGGGATTTGCCCTGCTGCTGCATTTTTCTGTGCCCATTAGGTAAATAAGTTGCCAGATGGACTCAATGCACAAACAAACCCTCCCCCGAAAGCGGAAAACACTAACAAAGAATGAAAAAAGAAGCAACTGTCAAAGAAAATCAGAGAGAGATTAATCCCTGGCAGAACTCCAGGGAAGTGAAAATGATTAAAAGGAGATCCCACATCACTCATCCCGGTGCTACATATCTCTACCCCCAGAATAGAGCTGGACCTGACTTGGTGTGCACCATCCATGAATGCACTTCAGTTGTAATCGATTCATCTTGCCCTGGTGCAAAATTATCACATGTGCGGAGGGGGAGGAAGGAGACCTGACTGTTAGTTTGGCATGAATCACTCAGGGAGTTTCCAAGAGCATATGGACGTTCAGGTCATTTTCACTAACCAGATGCTATCATCCCCATCCCTGCGCAGCAGACCAGAACAGATATCAACCTCTCTCTAATGATGTCACTTTTCCCCCGAGCCAGTGGGGATGCTGGGAGTCTTAAAGGACACGTAGGCACAGTTGTTTATTATATTTACTCTGGAGACTTCAGGCTTCCTGCTGAACTGACAGGAAGAATTTTTATCCCCCGCATGAGCTGCGCGTCCATCCAGTTCATTTACTGTCTCCTGTGCAGCTCATACACCATTGTAGAGAGTTAAGAGGAGGGGACAAGGGCTCGCAAGATAATACCAAGCAAAGGCTACGTTTGCTTTTGCCATTCCCTCTGGCACCGCTGAGGTGGTTGGCTTCCATTCCTCATCTTGCAATTGCTCACCCACACAGTGAAAACACCTGATTTCCAGGATGGACCTTGGCAAGGGTCTGACCCCTTGTGCATATTTCATGTCCAGGAGTAGTAGGTGATCCCGTACATGCCTGTATCTATATTGTGCTGTCTATGCCCAGGTATTCTATTCAGCCCTCTACAATTAAAACTGGTTTTACTGCCCATAAAAATGAGACGCTGACATTGCCAAACGGAACCGCGCTAACGGTGGGCAGCTGCATAAATCCTCACGAGCAATGGCCAACAGGCACCCCAGTCCACGTCTGAGACATTTGCCTTGCCTTTCCGTTTCTGAGCGTCCTCTCCAACTGCCGTTAATGCGTCTCAGCGCCTCCCGCTAGCCCAGGGCTGTATAGTCACTCAACTCGGCCAATGCACCTTGATTTTTAGCTCCTTCTGCTAGTTCAGTGCTGGGAACCCTTCCCAGCGTCCAAGCCTGAGCTGCAGCCTAGTCCAGACCTAGGTGCGCCACGCACAGCTCAGCAATGCACCTCCATCCTAACATGCAGCACCTGTTGCTGGTCCCTGCTGAGCCAATCCTCTCAGATTTTCAGTCTGGTTTTGAGACCCTGAAAAATGCGCACTCACGACTGGCGCTCAGTTTCATTGCAGAGGTTAAAGGTTATTGCACGAGCTCATTGCGTTACTTCACTCTTTTTTAGCCACCTAAGAACACTGGCTCGTGCGCATCCACAGGAGCTAGCCCCCAACCCCATTTAGAAGCCACAGCATGGTCACAGAGCCAGCCTCGTGCTGGGAATGGACACACAGGCCAGTACGCCTTAAGGGTTCCCCAGGAGCTGCCAGGACTTAGTGACCATGGTCCCTGCAATGTCCTTTAGCTACATCTTTGCCCGACAGGCTGCAGGAGCCTATATACCTGCCTGCTGGCTGCTAGGAGAGATGCAATCCTTAGGCTATAGGCACAACGTGGGGAGTTAAAAGCTGACTGCTCAGTCTCGGCATGTCCATCCTTAAGCTCATGGTGCCCATTAACCATCCCATTTCAGCCTGACCAGTTCTTCGGTACCAAATGGACAGCCATGAAGGCACTAGCCGGGGAGTCATGAGTTCGGGATTCAACACCCCACCCTGTCACAGACTCACTGTGTGACCTTGGGCAAGTCATTTATTCTCTCTGCAACTCAGGTCCCCATCTGTAAAATAGGGATAAATGTAAAAATGCTTCCTTTCTCCCACCCATCTGCTGGCTGTTCTATTTAGATTGTAAGCTCTTTGGGGCAGGGCCTGTCTCTTATTAGGTGTGTATGCAGCACCTAGCAGTATGGGACCCTAATCTCATTTGGTCTCTAGCCACTAATGTAATCCAAAGAATCAGTCTGGTCAAACTGCTTACTTGTGTTACAAGTAACGCTTACAATGACTCGCACTGAAAGTCATTTGTTTACTCCATGCACTAACAGTTCTTTGGGCAGGGCCAGCTTCAGAGAGACACTGTTTCCTCATGGATAGAGCACTGGTGTGGGACTCCGAAAACCTGGCTCTCTTCTTGGCTTAACCACAGCCCTGCGGGGGTGACACTTCACCTCTCTGGGCGTCCGTTAACACCTCCACAAAATGGCGCTGATGATACCGACCTCCTTTGTAATGCACTTTTTAACCTGCCGCTGAAACGTGCTACAAAAGGGCTGGGTAGTATTAGTATTTGTGCACCTGTACAGTCAGAGTTAGTAGCGTGGGTGAGAATGTTTCCATCCACAAACTTCTGTCAGGCAACTGCATTTTTTCGAAACAGAATCTCTCCCCACCCCAGGATGTTTTGTTTTGTTCAAAATGTTTTTCCCATGAAAAACAACGTAGCAATTTTGAGCCAGCTCTATCACTTAGCTAGTCAGAATTATTTTATTTATATGGCAGTAGCACCTAGGATCACCTGTCTCACACCAGCACCCTGTTGTGCCAGGCGCTGTACACAAACAGAACTAAAAGACAGCCTAGGCAATCTAAGTAAACTAGTCCATTTCCTTCTACTTCTTGTGTGTTGTGTGTGTTTTGCCCAATAAGGAAAGAGGGGAAACATTCCAAAAACAGGAAAATGTTCTAGGGTGTTGCTTATTTAATTTCCAGATCTGATTCACCTCATTCCAGGAAAGTACTTATATACCATCAGATCTACAGGGATCTCAGAGCAGTTCTGACCAGCTTATACACTCAGGTCCAGATCTTCAAAAGTATTTAGGCTCCAACTTTCTTTGAAATCAATGTTTCCTGACATCATTAGTACGATTAGGGCTAACCATAAGTGCTGTAATGAATAACCAATAAGGAATGCCGCTGGGCAGCTTTGCATCCGAAAATGCACGGGGTGGGAGAGAGTCTAGTCCTTAGGAAGGCGTTTTTCTTTGATGCTGCTGCTTTATTTTTTCAGTTAGGTTTTTCTTCCATTTTTCTTAGCAGGACTAAAAGGTTCCTTCCAAGTGGGGACATGCAGGAAGAGAACAGAGATGGTGCCCCCAGGAATAACTGTCTAGGAAAGTCAAGTCACATTCCACAGCTGGCATTTGAGGAGATTGTAACATTTATGTCCCAAGGCAGCGGTTCTCAGCTTTTTCCACATTGCAACAGAAAAAGCCTAGTCCACCCATAGAGAAAGATTACAAGTCATGTGTGCGAATAAGGGATCATTTGTTTCACTGGCAATTCTGAAAATAATAAAATATTCATTTCAGGCTGGACCACAAATGTAATTCTTTTAGAATTTTTGGTGAAAGCAAAGTAAAAAAACAAAAACTAAAACCCCATCCAAACAAAACGTTCTGGGGGTTGAGCTGAATGTTTAATTAGATATCAACCTTTTAAAAACACATTTTTAAAAAAACGAAGGAAAATTTAAAACAAGAAGTCATTTCAACTCTTAAAAAAAAAAACCTTTCACCCAGCTCTACCCATCTTCCACCCTGGGTCAGAGGTGCTGTGAGGGCTAAGGTATTTGCTTCCACCTCTGGAGACCATGAGCGGACTCGGGTCATAAATGAAAAATGACTTCAGTGGTATCCGCCCAGTGCCACTCTTTGTTGCATGCAGACTCGCCCAACTAGCTGCCTCTGCTACAGGGTAAGTGGGTGCTGAGTGTGTTGGGAGCAGGGGAGTGAAAGGGAGACGTGGGAGCTGGGAAAGCACGGGAACATCTGTAATGCTGCAGGGCAGGTCGAAGTGAAAAAGCAGAGCATAGGAAGGGGTCAGGATAGCACAGCCTGGAGCACAGGGGAAATGCTGTAATGCTGCAGGGCAGGTTTGAGCCCAATGACAGAGCTGAGTGCAGGGACAGCTGGGTCACCCCCAGAATGCCCGCAATGCTGCAGGGCAAGTTTGAGAACAGGCGGAGCATGGTGGGGCCTGGAAAGGAGGGAACCGCTTGTAAAGCCACAGGGCAGGGCTGAGCTGGGAGGTCGGATGGGAAGTGGGTATGAAGAGAGTAGAGCAATCTGGTCAGCCCCTGCTGTCACGCTGTCTCTTGCTGGACCCGCTGCCTTATCTTTAGCCGGAGTACTGTTGGTTTCCTTATTCCAGAAAAACAATCAGAAACTTCGGGGGGAAAAAAAAGGCAGAAGGGCAAGATAGGAAGATCCTCCTCTTCCCCCATCACTCAAATCTCTGCTCTAGAGCCCCGTAGAGGGTGACCAGATAGCAAATGTGAAAAATCAGGCTGGGGGAAAGGGTAATAAGCATCTACATAAGAAAAAGCCCCAAATATCGGGACTGTCCCTATATAATCGGGACATCTGTCACCCTAGCCTGTAATGCCTCATTGTACTTCTGTCTAAAAGCAGCCAGTTACCTACATGTTACCTAGCTACCTCACCTGCCTGCACTGTGGTCAGCGGTCAGTAAATGCAGCATCAGTTAGCATCGCCTCAGACAGTTGTTCACATCCACCTGACAAACACAGGGCTTTTTCCAAGTGAGAGAGCTAGGTCACGGGCAACTGTTTGCTGGGATTCTGCAATGCACTATGCTTCCTGCCAGCTTTAAGACCTGTAAACATGCATTGCGCCACTGCCAGCTCTCAGGATTTTATCTCCAGTTATCTGGGATTTTTATTCTTCAAGCCCCAGCTCCTGGAGTCAGGAGAATAGCTCAGCTTCCCTTTTAAAGAACAGAGTTTGTAACTTTTGTGGCTGCAGTAAAAAAAAAAACAACAAGCTCCAAACCAAAAGAGCCAGGGAACCATAAAATCTCAAGAAAGCAGAAGGCAAGTAAAAAGGAATCCAATGTGTGTTGCTCTCAAAACCATTTTTTTGAGGGGGGAGGAAGGGGGACAAGCTGGGGATCCCAGACTGCAACAGCAATTGCAATTGCTGCAGGTGAGGATTGTATCTGCAGAGCTGTTTCAGGGCCCAGCACAAATGGGGGCAGTTGCAGATCCGACGTGACAAATCTGTGTCTATCCAAACCTTGCAAAAGACTGTGCCTCAGGCGGCCTCCTGCCCCCACCACCTCCTCTGGTCTCTAGCCAGCACTATTCAGCCACCAAACTCACACACAAAGCAGCCTTGTATGGGAAATTGTTGAATACACATTCTTATTAACATCTATTACACCCCCATGGATGGGGGAGGGGAGGACAGAAGGGGGAGAAAACACACATCCTGCCTTTTCAAAGGGGGGGAGCATCTTTGGGAGCAGGACTGCCTCTTATTATGTACAGCACCTTTCACAATGCGGCACCCCATCTCAGTAGCACCTAGTGGCCTCAGGTGTCGTACAAATAATTGATCCTAAGGTGCACAGAGAGTTGTATGTACTTAGATAGTCAGCTCTTTGGGGCAGGGACCGTCTGTTTGTATGATGGTAGCATGTAGTGCCCCTGCCCTGTTCGGGATCAGGACACGCACATCACAAAGTATTAATACATAATAATAAAAGTACTGTGCCCTGGACATTACACAAGTGAACCCTGCCTAAGGTTATTCCCTTGCAGGCAAAAGTCCATTGACGTCAATAGGGGACTGGCCTTCATGAGCAACGCTGGGTCAGAGCCATTTAGCAAACTCGGTTATGGTGAAACTCCACTTTTTGTGCAGAAGAATGACAGCCCGACAAAGTTTTCATGCACAGTTTTGAAGCTGTGCAGAAAAAAAAATCCGACTTCCCTATAAAAAGTGTTTATAAAAGTTTCAGTAAAAACCTTTTGAACTACAAAGTAACAGACAGCTTTACAGCTAAGCTTCCAAATACACATTTTTAATTAATGACCTGCTTAGGAACTGCTCTCAATTTTCAGTGACTAAAAAGCCATCCCCTCCCTACATCTGATTATTTGGGGAGTCTTTGTGGAGTTTATCTCCATCTCACACGTTTTCCATTTTTAAAAGAGAGAGTAAAGAGAAAAAAAACGAACCTTCTCCGTAATGTTTACTTTTAACCCTTTGCAGGATAGAGTGATCATTTGTCTACCTTTTTTCCCTGTCTCCTATTGGAAATACAGGGTCCGATCTTGCAGATAGAATCAGAGAATATTAGGGTTTGACAGGAGATCATCTAGTCCAACCCCCTGCTCAAAGCAGGACCAACCCCAACTAAATCATCCCAACCAGGGCTTTGTCCCTTGCACTGTAGAGTTCATCTGTATGGTTCTGTCTGCAAGATCTGGCTGGTCCAGAAATATTCTGAGGGCTTCATTATAGTATTTCAATAGGTGCTGCACTGCTGGGTCCAATGGGAATGAGGAGGTGCAGAAGGAGATTAACACGGGAGAGGACAGGTGGTGTCGTAAGTAACGGTAACGTCTACACCGCAAAGAAAAACCCTTGGCGTCATGTCTCAGAGCCTGGGTCCACTGATTGGAGGCTGCGGGTGCAGGGGCTGTGGGGCTAAAAAGAGCAGTGTTGATGTTCAGGCTCAGGCAGGAGCTAGGCTCTGAGACCCTCCCCTGACCAGGTATTAAAGCCCAAAGGTATATGCTGCTATTTTTAGTCCCACAACCCCGAGACAATTGACCCCAGCTCAGACTCGGTGCCAAGGGCTTTTCTTTGCAGTGTCGATGCACCCACAGGCCCTAGTCAAGCACTTGGGAAGTCTGGGTTCAATTCTTGGTTCTGCCACAGACGAAGAGATCTCTGTGCCTCAGTTCCCCACTTTTAAGCTGAGGATGCTAATCTTTGGCCTGTCTTGCCTGTTTAGATTGTAAACTCTTCAGGGCAGGGAATGTCTCTCCCTGTGAATTTGTACAGCTACTATCCCAACAATCTCTTTTGGGGCTGCCATCATACCATTGCCCTATCTTCGGCCACTGGAGTCCTGTCCTGACACCAGCCTCGCTCCGCCGCAGAGCAGCAGCAGATGTCAAGGGCTTTGCAGATTGCCTTTGAAGTGAAGGAGAAAATGGTCATAGTATATTCTAAGTGTAACTTATTTTATATACAGATATACACCAATCCTAGAACAGAGATGGTCAAAAACAGCATGCAGGGCAATCCCTTCTTTCAGGAATCTCAGCCCAACTGCAACATCTTATTTCGAAGGAGAAGCACTGCATCAAAAGTTTACTCCAAATCAGAGAGCAAAGCAGAGAGCAAGTTCTCCTGCTGCTCTCACAGCTCCCTCTGTCCAGAATATTGCACAACAAAACTACCACCACCACACAGCATGTCTTCCCAGGACTGAACATTTGCTCACACACTAATCAAAAGAACTTAAATTAGACATAATGGTGCCACCTGGTGATGCCTGCCATTACAACACAAAATAAATAGCAACTATGAGAAGAGCATCAACCCCCAGTACAGAACTGATTTCTTGGCTATCAGTTTATACCTTAAGCTCACAGACAGTGAGAAAGGATTGCATACATACAGGAATTTCACTACGGTTGCTTCAGACCTTCATATAATGGGCTATTAAGCCCAACAAAAAGGGAATTCCTTAGAGTGTCAAGGTCAAAGTTTTGATTTAGGCACCTGGACAAAGACAGACTGAGAAACAAATGGTCATTTTTGCCTAGTCACACACAGTCAATATAGTTAAAGGGTTAAATCATTGATTTTAGGGTAAGAGGGGACCACTGTGTCCACCCTACTCTGACATCCTGCATAACACAAGCCAGAGAATTTCACCCACTGATGCAGCCAAAGGAATTCTTCCTCTCTGCTATGCAGGTGAACGTTACTGAGCCCCAATACTTGTGGTTAACTCTTGTCTCTCTTTCAGAAAGACATCCGGTCTTGATCCTCCAAGTGATGAGGAATTTGCACTTTCCTTGGTATCTTGGCTAACGTCCCTCACTCTTCTCATTTTTCACCTTACTTCCAATTTGAATTTCTCTAGCTTCAACTTCTAGCCACTCATCTCGTTGTAACCCTCATCCGCTGGATTAGAGACAGCCTTCCCCGCTCAAATCAGATACTTCATCCTGAACATCTCCACCAGACGTGTCTCACTATAACACGTGAAAAAGAATTCATAGGTAAGGGTCAGAAGCGCCAACCAAATTCACTCCATCGTGGTCTGGTATTTCAGCCTGTGTGGTGACATATTGGCTCTCAGATCCCCTGTACAACCTGGGCACAGCAGGATGAATTAGAGGGTGAAATGGAAAGTCTTAAATTGGACTTCTTCCCTCAGTATGGGGATTAATTACATAGAACTGTCTAGGCACAAACCAACTATCACCAAGGAAAGGCTCACTCCATACATTTTAAGCTGCTAATAAGACTGGACAGGAGTTTTTAGGCTTCAATAGACAGTTTACAATTAACCTACTTCTGTCAGCTGGAAAATCAACTTACATGTGATTCCAGTTCACCTCTGAATCAGAGTTAGAAATTTCCTTTGCATTTTGGGCCCATCTCTATATGGAAACCTAATGTGAGTCTACTTGGTGTCCAAGCTCAGAACCAGGTCCTGATCTCTACCTGGCTGATAGTTGGGTTGTTTGAATAAAGGGGTTTGGTGTGGCTTATTATAGGAATAAAGGTCACATGGGGAACCCCGGAGTTCAGGGCTGTTTTGCCCTGGGGTTTGCTTCAGATCCATTTCAAGTGAGTTTATCGTCTGCTCCCAGGCATCTCTTTTGGAGTTAGCAGGGGCCTTAACCACAGCTCAGACAACAGGGAAGAACAGCTGCATTTGGAAGGTTTAAAACCCCAAAGTGTGAGCTGCTCTAGAGCCCCACACAGCAACACTAGCCTCCATGCAGTTTAGAAACGTGCAGCAGAAGGGGGGAACTCTCCATCAGGTCAAAAGACTTTTTATGTTCCTTTCTTGGATTGCTTTTTAGAAGGGAGAAGCTGGCCAGCCATGCAACAAGCAGCTGGACGCCCTCCGTGATCGGTCAGCCAGCGCCGGGACAGCCCCACGTACAAAAACAACACAATGAAACCTCAGCAGTTGTCACTAGTTCCAAACAACGCTCTGAAAAGAAACAGGCGGCCATATTTATCTACCTCTCAAAACCACCGCGGCAGAAATGCTGGGCACTGCTCAACATTCGGTGTGGGAAGGGTGCGGCGCATTTCAGAACCCAGGTGCATCAGCTGAGCTATGACAGAAGCCAAGGAATGGCGCAGCAGTGAGGAATGGGGTGGGAGCTCCAGTCAGGAGAAAGGTGCATCAGCACATCTGTGAGAACGGTGGGCTGGGGATGGGGGTACAGGTCAAGACCGGGGTGCACTGGAAGGTTGGGTGGGGGGAAGGGCTCCCTGGACTGGAATAACAGGGAGCACTGCAGGTTCAGACTGAGACACGATAAGCAGCACGCAGGTTGCGCAGTGGTAGACTAGCAGGAACAGAGCCGTGGCTGCACAGCGCCCGCCCAATTATGCCTGGCGCAGCAGTCTTAGTGCCTCCCTTTAATCGGCCCCAAAGTAACTCCCCGTTTTTAAGAAGCAACGCGCATGGTAAGAAAGCTAATTTTTCTTGAGCAAAACAGGCATTTGTTGAAGCTTTGCCCATCCATAATCAGCCACTCAGAGCTGCAAGGCAAGACGCTTCCAAAAAGCAAGAACACGGGCAAGTCAGGTCCGTCCCTCTCACTAGATCTCCACAGGCTGGCCCTTACGACAGCCGAGAAGTCATACAACTGAACTGGTAGGCTCAGGGGAGAAAGAATGATTTGGAGGGGTAGGGGGGAAATAGACACCCAGGTCTTTTCTGTGATCAGAAGGGAAATTTCATTCTTCAAGGAACTTGGAACCAAATGTGGTGTTGCCATGGCTTCAAGCCCACTGGCTGGAAATGACAACATTAGCAGGGTGACCTGGTAATTAGAAGCTGTGCCTCCAGGTCAGCCTGCGGGGAAAATAAAGACAGATTAGCCAGCCCTAAAGATGCAACCTAATGCTGCAGGCTCCTGGATTCCATACCTTTTATAGCTGGCCCATTTAAATGCAGATTATGACTTTCCACCTGGGGCCGTTAATCTGCCTCGCAGCCAAATCAAACAATAAAACATCTCTCAGCACGGCGAGCCCAGGGTGCTTTCGAATTTGGTCTGTCGTCGGGGTTGGGTTCCCCCTTCCCTTTTCTCAGGAGTCGCCGCGTTCGAACACTATTATTTCTCCTGTTCCAAACCCCCCCAGCCGCCCCCGTTCCAGAGAGGCACAGTCACATTGCACCGTTTGCTCCCCAAGTTTGTGAGGGCTATTAAGGGGCAGGCTGGGCCCAGGGTTTGCTCTCAGTTACACAGGTGTAGACGAGTTCCAGATGCTCAGAGCTGAAGGCAGTGAGGATGTCTATGCACACGGGCAACTGAGATCAGAATCTGGGACGTGGCCCCATTCCATCTAACTACCCCAACCCTAGCCTAGCCAGTCCATGTGTTCTTCACTCATTTACCTACACTGCATTTAGTGATGCAACAAGGTTAACATCAAGGTAAGGACTTGGGAGGAAGCAGGGTCCAGTGGCTACCGTGCTAGCCTCCAAAAACTCTGGTTGAACAATCACTCCACTCCCTCTGTGGCCTTGGGCAAGTCTCTGTCTCTCTCTCTCTCTGTGCCTCAGTTTCCCCATCTGTGAAAGGAGGATAGCAGTACTGCCCTGCTGCACAAGGAATTTGAGGATAAACACACTAAAAGTTACAAGACATGCAGATACTGTGCTAAAGACGGCCACATAAGCACTGTAGACAGGTTTGGTTTTATTGCCGGTGAAGAAGACTTGGAAATAATTAAGAGTCCGCCCCTATTTTGTCTGAACCAGTTAGTCCATCATTAGTGAAGCAGCAGGAATTTCCAGAGAGTTGAGAAGTGTTAGGGTGTGATTGTTATTATTTCTGTTTTTAACCAAAATAATTAGGCCAGTAAAAAAATGCAGTGTGGACGCAGTGATATAGGTATAAATGTTCTTCTATGAGTATGGCTTATTTCCTTTCCCATCTGGTAGAAAATCACACTGATATATAACTGCATCCACACAAGGAGTTTCTACTGCTTTAACCATACCGGTCTAGTTAAAGTGGTACAACTGGGTGAGTGAATAAATCTTTAAAGTTTGATCCTGGGGGGCTCTAATAATGAGACCTATATAGTGCTTTCCATCAACAGATCTCAAAGCACTTTGCTAAGGAGGTCAGGATCCTTGCTACCATTTTACAGGTGGGGAAACTGAGGCACAGAGCAGGAACGTGACTTGCCCAAGGTCACCCAGCAGGCCAGTGGCAGAGCACTGATTTCAACTCGGGTCTCCTGAGGCACAACATACAACATAAGTTAACAATTTTCATCCAAGTGTTTGGTCTATGTTTTCTCACAACCATGGGGCAAGACAGATACCACCATGATGGGCCACCCTATACCAAGCTAGCTAGCAAACCTGGATTATCATGCCTCTTTTGCCAATGGGGAAACTGAGGCACAGAGTGTGCCCTCCCCCACCAGAGGCACCTCAGATTTCCAGTCTCCGGCTGGGAGAAGGGAAAAGTGATGCTCAAGCCTGAGGAATCATGGTGAGAATCCACTATCCCAGAATACATAGGAGGATGTTTATCTACCCGGCTCAAGGGAAAATGCTATAAGGATGGCTAAGGCAGGAAAGGTGCACGAAGGTACAGCACAGATGTCTGGAGAGTTAACCCTCCTCTCCACCCCTCATGCACACACACACAAAATGATCTAAAAGTGTGGACCTACAGCTGATGCCCCCTCCCATGAAACACACACTAACTCTATTAAAAAGTTGAATGTCAAGGATGGCCTCGTGGTTAGCGTGCTGACTTGGGCAACCCAGGTTCAAGTTTCCGTTCTATCACAGACTCCTTGGGACACATTGGGCCAGTAACTCAGGCCCCAATCCTCAAAGGAATCAGCCACCCAAATACCTTTGAAGATCTGGGCCTTGATCTCTGGGTGCCTCAATTCCCCATCATTGCAATTGCATCCTACAGTCAAGGCTGTGGGGCACCTGAGGCTTCTAGTCATGGAAGAATTGTGGTTTAGAAGCCTGCTCATGGCAGTGGGACCTTGAACGCCTCTAATCCCAGCTCTGACACTGAGACTTTCTGTGACCTCAGGGAAATCAGTTCACATCTGTGCCTCAGTTTCTCCACCTGCAAAATAGGCACCCATTCCACAGGGTGCTGCAAGGATCACTCCCATTATGTTTGAAAAGTGCTTTGAAGCTGAAGAATGACAATTTCACCACCTTAATATCTTAGCAACTTATTAACATGGCACAAACGGTTTCACTTGCCAGAAAACTTTAAGCAGCAGGTAACATTTACAGATCCAACAATAGGATGTTACTCTTCTTCCCACGGAGAAAAGGCCCAAATAAAAAGCTAAGACTGGGTTTTATTACATTCATAACACATCGTCCTCTATCTCCAACTCCTCCTCTCTTTTCAAAGTGCCATAGTTTATTTTTGTTTGGGTGGATTTGATTTTATTTTATTTTGCAAAGAGATAGTTTTCCCATGGAGATGCAACGTGCTCTGTGCCTATTAGCATCCTTATGCATAATTAGAGCCAAACGCATTGTCATGCAAAACAGCCTCGGATGACAACACTGAATCCTGGACAACACAAATACCGCAGGGAAGTTTCTCACACTGTTTTAGCCAATGCAAACTGGAGTTTACAAGGTTTTAAAACTAATTAATTTCAGGTTGTTGGACTCCCCACCCCACCCACCAAGCTTGGTCTGAGCAAATTGCATTTCTGACCCCAACCATTCCCCCTTCCACAGCCCAAAATTAATTTTTAATAGCTTCAGCTCGTTTAAAAAAAAAAAAAACCTAGCAAAATCATTTCCTACCACCCACAAAGCAAAGCGGCATCTGAGTGGCGTTTCCTTCACAGCAGGGCATCCCGATAAGGGATCTGGCTACCTGTACAGCTTCTATCAGTTCACACAAAGCAGAGGAGGCTCTCATGGACTTTCTGTTCATATACAACCTCATGCAGGTCCCGCTGAAGTCATCAGACTTCTTTCCATTGGCTGCAGTTGGCAACGGATTGGGCCCAGAGCTCACGATTCTGGTTTCACTTTTCCCAGCTGGATAGCTGCATAACCCCACCACAGTCGGTTATACCAGGGCAAAATCAGTCCCTGGCGTGCTCTCCTCCCCGTCATTTTTAAATGGCATTTCTTTCTGAAGAGGTGGCTGGTCAGATGCAGGGGCCAGAGGGATTAAAAACCATCAATAATGTATGCAATCCTTGGAAGTAAGGGTTGGGGTCCACAGCTATAGTGTTCAACCAGTTGGCAGTGGGAGTTTCAGGTGAGGGAGGCAAAGGAGGCTAGTGGATAGAGCACTGGACTGAGACACAGGACACTTGGGTTCTGTTCCTGAATCTGCCACTGACCTGCTGCGTGAACCTGGGCAAGTCACTTCCATTCTCTGTGCATCTGCTTCCCCCCTCCAACTTTTCTCTGTCTGGTTTATTTAAGACTCTCTTTTCAGGACAGAGACTGCCTGCCACAACAGGGGCCTGATCTTGCTTGGAAGAGAATGCAGGTATCTGGAAACCAGTCGTCCCGCTCTAACCATTACACCGCACTCTCCTGAGGAATTCCTTCTCTCTACCCTCTCCCTTCTGAAAAAATTCTTTTTCATTAGCAACCCTTGCCCAGCCTCCTGGGCGACTGCAAGAGTGACATATGGGGCTTGGGGAAAGGGGGGACTATTGAAAAACCAAACACCACCCCTTGGCCTTTCCCTGCAAACATCTATGTTCACCTCGACCTCTGAAATCTGCACCAGTGTGCTGCCGCCGCATTCGTGCTAAAACTGCACATCTTAGCTTTTGCAGATCGGGAGCGAGGTCTCGTCTTACAGAGAGAGAGAGAGAGACTGGACCTAAATGATACAGAGGAGCCCACAGTAAAATGATGCAGGGGCAGGAGGGGAAAGGCGCCATTTACTCCAGTTTGAAGAAGCAGTTCTTATCTCTGAGGAGGCTGCCTTTAAGCTAACTCTGGGAACGAGCTCTGATGTCTCAGTTGAGTGGGTTATCCCACCACCACTTCCCTGGAGTGGTTCCCAGCTGCTGCAGGAAACCCAGAAGAGACACTTCCACCTTCCCACAGCACTGAGGGAACTTGACCAGACAAGAGTTAACGGCTTTTTGTGGGAGGCGGATCGCACCCATGTAAATCACAGGGCAGGTTTCAGGGGTGGGTGGGGAAACTCCCAAGTCAGCTGAGAAAGTGATTGTCTCGTGCATGGTCAGTGAGTTTGGTGGGAGTGGGGTGAAATGCCAGAGAGGAAGAAATTAAACTTTGTAGGAAGAGGTTTGGGTGTCAGGCTATTTGTTTTCCCACTGGAATTTTGTACTGACCACAAACCCAGTGCCGTACTCCCAGCCCTGGCATGCTGCAGCGTTGACTCTTCCTTTCTGATCAGAACATGCAATCTTTAAAAGAGAGAGGTCCGTGAAAACCCAGATCCAAACACTGCTCCATGTGTTCTGCCGTCAAAGCGGCACTGCTCACCACAAGTCTGACACCAGCGAGACTTACCACACACACTAAAGAACTAGGACTCCTGGGTTGTGTTCCTAGTCCTGCCCTACATAACCTTGGGCAAGACACTTCACTTCTCTGCGCTTCCATTTGGCTCCCAGTCCTTTGCCTGTTTAATCTGGAAGCTCCTGAGGGCAGGGATTGTCTCTTGCTATGTGCCTGTGCAGCAACCAGCACAATGAGACCCCGCTCAGTTGCAGCCCTACTGTAAAACAGGTGATGGCAGTAACAACAGCCTATCACAAATATGGGTGGGTTCCCAAATATAGGGAACATCAAGCCCAGAATCAGGACCAAACTTATGTGGCTGAGCCCTATGTCTACAATGGGTTAAGCTAAAACCCAAAACCCAAGCCCTTCCCCCAAATTCGGGATTAAGATCAAGATTTCATAGTTAGTCCCCTTAAAATGTGCCCAAACAAACATACAAAAGATCTAAGCCCAAATTCTTAATTCAATACCACTGAACTTTAGGGTAGTTTGGATCCAGGCCGATCTCTAGTTGGAAATGCTCAGATCTGCCTGCAGGAGATAAACCACAAAGGACTTGAACCTAGTCGAAGAGATCTGCATCAAACCATAGGGTTTAAAACAAACCAGTGGGTTTATTTCAAGAAAATCCATGTGTTGTGTCGGATCCTGGCCTTTATTCCTCAGGCCCAGAAGGCAGAGGGTCCTCGTTCTGACATTGAGCTGAGCTGAATGATATCTAGCTAAACAAGCCATTATTCACTGACCTCAGCGCTCGAAAGAGCTGGCTGGTATGAGCAGAGGCTTTAATCTCAGATTTCAGGTTTGTGCTCAGAGGAAGACAAATACGAGAGCACATTCACATGAGGCGGTGGCAGCACTAGCAGCTTGTTTGCTCCGATAATGCGTTTACATTCCCAAGCACTTAAATCACAATCAAATATACAGTGGCACTTTGGAAGCTGGGCTTTTCAGTGAGGAACAAGGGGAACAGATCCTTTGGATACGAGGGGAGGAAAAAATACCCACTTTGGGATGGAACATTTTTTTGTTGTTCATTTCCTGAATGGACACCGTCCACCCTCCTGGCTGGAGACTGGAATCCAGATCAGGTGACGGGTGGCTAACAGCGTCATTGCCATAGCTGTCTGGAGGCCCACAACTTCCAAAAGACTTCCAGTTCTGGTCCCGTCCCCACCTTCAGTCCCAGGAGCACAAAGGGAGTTGCTGGGTGCTGAGGGCTTTTGAAAGTCTGGTTCTAAAAGGTCACAGACTAGAGCTAATGTTTTCAAAGGTGCCTAAATGTCTTAGGTTCCTAAATCCCATTTCCAAAGTCCTTTAGTCTTCAAAGTGCCTAACTCCCTCCTGAAAATGGGACTTTAGGCACTTTTGTCAATTTCCCCCAAGGGCTGGTTGAAATTTTTCTATCGAAACTTTTTTCAACAGAAAATTGGATTTGTGGCACAGCAAAATTTTCCATGGAAAGTGCTTCCTTTTTCTCCCCGAGTTTTCCATTTTTCCCTGGAAAAACCCAAACTGAAAATGTTTGAGTTTCCAGTTAACAGACGCTGGTCTTCCATTGCTGTTGGGTTTTCAGTTTTTCAGTGAAGAGGTCTAAGGTTTCAGTAGAATAAATTCCCAATTTTTTCCTAGCAGCTCTTTGGTAACCCAGCACCCGGCAGAGGAAGGGAGGGGAACTTCACCATCTTTGCCTTTGATCCTTAGAGGCTATTAGGAAGCGTATTTGAGGACCAAGCCCTCAGGGGGCTTTATGGAACTTCAGATTTGGCTTTGCCCATTGAGAGGCAGCAATCCTGGGAAGAATGAACAGCCTCAACCGTCCTTCCACCCCCAACTAGGGGACCTGTGAATGGCTCCATAAACCGATGCAGCCTTAGGGATGTTCCCCTCAGTCAGGAACAGAGGAAGGAGTCTGCTGGTCAATACAGCTCTGAGAACATAAGAATGGCCATACTGAGTCAGACCAATGGTCCATCTATCCCACTGTCCTGTCTTCCATCAGTGGCCAATGCCAGGTGCTTCAGAGGCAAGAGAACATATCAGCATCAAGTGGCCCATCTATAAGCAAAAAGGCTTTGATGGTGACCACTTCTGTCTTTGATTCTTGCCAGAGCACATTATATCCTGCAACACTTGCCAATCTCCCTAGCATGAGGCAACACATTGCTCTAGCCAGTAGCCACCCGTACATCTTTCCTAGCCTGCCTGAGATTGCACAATGAGATTCCGAGCCCTGTTCGAATCAACCACCCCGCTGTACGTCACCGTGTTAAGTGAAGGAACAGGCAACCTTAATCCTCCTGTGTCAAGTAACATATGTATCATTCCCTCTCCCCCTCCAGAGCTTTGGCAGGTAGGCTGCAAACATCTGTTGCCTGAGGGCAGGCTGCAAACCGTAGCAGCCCCTCATCAGATGACAGCAGCGGCAGCCTCTCTCCTCCTGCCGGCTCTCCGCTTGGGGTCCCACAACCACAAGCCCATCTGAGAGGGACAAGCCCAGAAGAGGCAAAGGGCAGCGGAGTTCCGGGAGGCCCGTCAAATAGAGAGAGAAGCAACTCTTAAACCACGCCCGTGAGACGTGTCTCCCCGAAACATCAGTAATTTGTCCTGGGGGGTTGCCAGACCTACGGTGAACACAGACAGGCCAGCGCAAAGCATGTGCGTCACTTGGGAAGCCTGCAAACTGGAAAAAAGGTCCCTATATTTTGCAATTTTTCTCCCCACCCAATGTCGTTCCCTCCCAGGATAGGATTGTTCCCCAACAAACAGCACCCAACGGTGAGCTTGTAAATTCATACTCAACAGGGTTTCTCTCTATCTGAGTGGTTTAGCTGAGGTTAGTCCTGCCTTGAGCCGGGTTGGGCTAGATGACCTCCTGAGGTCCCTTCCAACTCTAATCTTCTATGATCCTATCAGAGTTCACCATGTAAGTGAGCTCCCCTGCATTTCCTCCAGGTGCCAGGGACTCTTTTAAGGCCCAAAGAGCCTTAAAACCTGTGGCGGTTTTGCCATCACCAGCAATTTGAAATCAGGATTTACTTTTTTTTAAATATGCTCTAGTTCAAAAAGGGAATTGGTCTGGGGGGAAGCTCTGCGGCCTGTCTGATACAGGAGCTCAGAGCGCGCCTACACTAAAAGCACCACAGTGGGCAACTGCATCGGCGAAGGCGCCCTATGCTGACAGGAGACGGCTCTCCCGTTGGCATGATCCATCCACCTCCGTGAGAAGCAGTAGCAGTATCAACCCAGGCACTGTCCACACCACACTGGCGCTTAGGTCGGTGTAACTTACGTTGCTCGGGGGGTGGCTGATTCACACCCTGGAGCGACGTGAGTTATACCTGAAATAAGTGGTAGTGTAGGCCTGGCCTAGATGATCACAAATGGTGGCGTCTGGCCTTGGATCTAGTCTGAATCCCTTTTATAGAGCTCCGGGTCCCGGTAGCAGAGAGGGTGGGGTAAGCCATTCTCCTGAACACACCATTGCTAGCAAGAAAGCTTTGCAAGGTGCGCTGGCTTAATCATTAATCTCTGAGTTCCACTCCAGTTTCGCTCTGTGAACTCCCTTTTCCCCCATCGGATCTTGAAGCAGCAGCATTTAAAGCAAGAACGCCAAATGAAACTCGGAAGCACCCGGCATCAGCCAGAAGGCATGGAGAAAAGGGGGCAGGCCAGGGGCTGGCCAGAGAGGACATGCCTCCAATTTACAACGCTTCAGCACGTTGTCTTCTCAGCACTCCCCGTTAGGCAGGGAGTAAACAACCTGAACAGACGTCCCTGGTATAACAGTGCATCGTGCCAGGCCAGGATCTCCAAAGACTTCAGCACTAAATAGCATCCTAACTAGCTTAATCCATAATAACCACCCCTTGCATCAGAGGGTCATTAAGAACTTTCCATCCCATTTATTATACTTAAAATCCCCATGAGGCGGGCATTTCTTACACCCATTTTGCAGACAGGTAAATAGAGGCACAGAGGGCCAAAGTGACTTGCCACAGCTAATACCCCGAGTCAGCAGATCTGGGTATGGAACCTGAGTCCAGGCCTCTCAGTTGTGTCCCCCTTCTATACCTAACCCCCAGACAACATGCCTACCTTTCACGGAGCTGTGGCGATGTACAGAGAATATTCCAAACAACTCGCAACTGTTTAACACTGATTGATCAACTGATTGGACGACAGAGAACAGCCCAATCAGCTTGTGTGTTAGGCATGGTACTAGAAACGGTGACATGCAGCTGTTTAGCAACAACCACCCCCACATAAAAAGGAGATGGGTCCCTTTGAGCTCCATACCATTCCATTCAGCCGTCTTCAGAGGCTTTGTCCCTCGTGCAGAAAGCTGGAAGTACCCCCTCTTCTCCCCCCCCCCACACGCACGCATTCACCCGTGTGCGCACATACATACATTTCTCTCTGCACCACCCTGGGTGAAACACAGGAAGTTTTGATCACCATGGACACTTGGGGCCAGAGGAGGTCACAAACTGCTTCTGATTGGAGTTTTCCATCATGTTTGCTTTGCATGCCCCATGGACCCTCTGACAGAAAGAGGGGATGCATGGAGAAGTCAGGGGCTGACCCTTCCGGTGACCCGTGAATGGGCCATCCGCGCTCCTGATTGCAACCTTCTGTATGGAGTAACAGCTTTTAAAATAGTCCACCTGGACGTCAGGCACTCCAGAACGAGCTGCCAGGCCAACGCTTCTGCTCCCACTTTGCACACCTCACATGTGGAAGAGCAGCCGTCCAAACCTGACAAGTCACGGGGTAGGAACAGTCACACCGCCACGGACCCAGACGTCCTGGCAATTAGCCCAAAGCACTGTACAAACATTAATGCATTAAACCACACAAGCCCCCAGCCCCTCCTGTACTGAGGAAGGTGGATATTGTTATCCTCTTTTGACAGCAGGAGAAACAGAGGCACACAGAAATTAAATGACTTGCAGAAGGTCACATGGTAGGCCTGACTCTAACTGCATTTAGGGGAAGCAATTCAGTGGCAGAGTCATATATAGAAACCCTGTCCACACTTCCTCCCTCAGCCTTTCATCAGATCAATCCACTTTGCAGGTATCTTATGTAGCTACATGGGTTTGGTATCTGAAAAATGGCTTACGTTCACAAATCTGTTTTTTTTTTTTTATCAGATTGGTTTCCCATTCCTCTTCTTGGTGAGCAGAGGATTCATTCCTTTAACAGGCCTATATTCCTTTTTCATATGAAGGTTCTGCTGTATTTCTGTAGGGTTTCCCGTATGGGGATGTATCCTTGGCACTCATATATTCCTTTAACAGGAACTCACTTTAGTACATCTCCTGGTGTTCAAAAGCACCTCTTTTGTTATGCAGAGAAAGGTAGGGTTGCTCCTAAGACTGCTATGTATGAGAAAAAGAGGTTTGAGAAAAGCAATGCAAGTTCCTCATACCCTCCTACTTATTCTTATTTATCCTGGTAAGAATAAATATCTGAGATGGCATAAGGCCTTCCTTAAAGCTATGACAAAGAGAAACCTTCCAGCATGCTTTAATATTTAGCAGTTTATAAAATGACAGCATGTTAATTATCTTTATCTTAATCTAAAACTTCTTATAGGCCTCTGACAATCTAAATTCAATACATCCTAGCCAGCTCTCTCTTCGCGCTCTCGCTTTTTTCTTTTGGTACCTGTTTAATCCTTTTAAGTTCAAGGATTTGCAAAGCAAATATTATAAAAGATGAAAGGTGGGGCTGAGGAAATCAGCTTTGATAAGAAGCTTTTATGGCTTGTAAACTCTATTCCGGCCCTTTTGGCTTGAAAGGCAGTGCTGATTTTAAAAGCCTTATGCAAGCGTCATGCTGAACTAAAAAGGATGCCCGAATGTAAATGATGCTAAGTGAGCTCTCCTTGTTGCACCAATTCATTACTGGACACATTCTGGCCTTTCCTTTTTCAGACCTTGGCTTGCACGCAGCTCGCTTTCAAACTCTGACCAGCTCTTTTCCCCGTTAAAAAAAAACCACAGAACACCTGCAGAATAACCCTTCAACAACAAACCAGCCTGTGTGGGACTATCCTTGTCAGCAAACCTGCAGCAAGGAATGGCTGTGTTTGACACAACCCTAGGGAGCAAAACTGCAACAACCTGCAGGCTTGCAACAACCTTTGAGAGCAACTCTGCAAGAGCAAAAGTTTGTACAGGAGAAAGGAAACAAAACATTAGTAAAAATGATTCGGTATCCAGCCTCCAATTGGTTTATAATGATGGCAGACAGAAAAAAAAAAGGTGAAAAATCCCATAGGTTTCCCCTCTGGTGGGCTATGTGCACATCGGTAGCAGTTTTCAGCATAACATCAGTTTAAGTCCCAAGCATTACAAGTTGCCATGCAGAGCCTTTGAGTCAACCCCACCTGCTTTTCCCTTCCCTGTTTACACAGCCTTTGTGTTCCCTTGCACTTTATTTAATTTATATTACAGCTTTACCATGACAAGCCTCTTTTCGTTTGCTTCAGTGCAGCCTTGCGTGGCTGAATGCACACAAGACATTGCTGAAGCATTATGGTTTGTTATGACCGAGAAAACCATGCTGTCAACACTACACATTCAAAAGGCATGAATCAGGCCTTCCCAAAACTCGTGAGATTGGCTTAGAATCATGAGCTTGTTTAAAATCAGACATTTGTGGGGTTCTTTTTATTTGCTCCCTTGGTTTTGAGCATTTAGGAGTCATGACTTCAAGCTTTTTTCTGCAAACACCAGGGCTAGAAAAAGCACACACTCACATAGTATATATGTAACCGGAGGAGAGGGAGACTGGTCCAACGATTAGGTCCCTCGCCTAGAACTTGCTTCAGCCCACGCTGCCTCTGAAACCTTGGACAAGTCATGACCTTTCTATGCCTTTGTTCCCCAGCCATATGCCGGGGATAACACCACTGCTCTGCCTCACAGGGATGTGGTGAAGATACATGCATTAAAGACAGTGAAGGGCTCAGATACTATGGCTGCGGGGCCTGGCTATGCGCTTACATTGCTAATGAAAGAGGAGCTTCTCAACTAACCTCATGACTTTAAGAAAGCATCCAGTAGTGCTGGATTTGCAATAAAACTGAGAGTTGACAATGCTGGAGAAGTACCGGGAGCTACCGAGGACCTCATGCATGAAGAGTCGGGACCCTCCTTTTTCCCCAGGAGGCTTTGCAAGAGCTTCCTGGGGCAGGAAGGAAGGGGCCATGATGTTCTTATACCCTGGCAACTCTGCGCTGCTGCCATGTGCTTTCAAGGCCACAACTCAGGGCTGATCCCAGAGCTCTAATCTGTGCCACAGACCAAACCAGTCTCAGGGAGGCCAGCATGCAGATGCTGCAGCTTGTACGTGGATGAAACGGGGGCAGCGACGGACACCATAACACAACTGTTCCAGCAGTGAAGAGGTTAAAAGGCCACTTGATTCATTCAGTACAGCATCAGGCTCTGACCTGCGCTATCTGATGCTGCTTTCACCCAAAGCTGAGGGCTGAATGCTATTAGATCACCATTTGGCACAGCCATTCCCTTTTCATCTGGAAACGTGGAGTATGCGGATTGCATAAGATACATGTTTAGAAAAGGAGATGTCTTGTTTAACAACGCAACTATGAGGAAGCATCACCGTTGTTTGTACAGAGGCCAGGTGACTTAAAGGTGAGTGGCCCAGCAAAGTTCTCAAAAAAAGGCTTCTAATATCAGAAGTCCCAATTCTGGGTACCCACTCTGAAAGACAGAGATAACAGTTCATATTGGTTGCCATCAAATCACAACGCACCGTACAAAGGAGGTATCATTACTGCCGTTTTACAGCTGGAGAAACTACGGCACAGAGAGATGGAGTGAGTGGCCCCAGGTCACCCCCAATCGGCCCAAACCAAGTCTCCAGCATCCTAATCCAGTGCCCTCTCCACTAGGCCAAACGGCCTCTCCGAAAGGGCTCAAACCAGGCATTCAGAAATTGGGGCACCCAAAATTAGAATGCACTTGTAAAAATATGTTCCTTTTTTAAAAAAAAAAAAAAAAGGACAACATCTGGCCACTGAATGAATGACTAGCAAGCAAAGCAATTTGTTAAGGTGTAATGATTACGCAAGAAGTGTAAATGGCTGCAAATGTCATTTGCTCCAAATTACATGGGAATAAATATGCAATTAGAATCTTGGCATTAATTAGCACCGTTCACGGAAGACACTGTTATTAGAGATTGGGGGGCTGGTTCACAGGAAATTAGCACAGATCCCGTGGAACCCTGAAAGAGTAGCAGCACCCAGGGGACTTGAGATGGGTTAACAAGCAGCCGCCCTCTTCCGGGAGGGTGGGGATGAGGGGGTTGCCTGCATGTTGTGATGCTTATCAAGAAGGCGGTTCAGAAACAGAGGCAATGAGACAGAAATGAAGTATTAGAGAGGTGAGGGTCACTTCTCCGATAAACGGAGGGAAAAACCCACGCCTGGCAAAAAGAGGTTTAACCTTAAACACACACACGACCTGCTCCACAGCCCATTGAAGACAATGGAAGGACTCCACGGCCTTTAATGGGTTGGGGCTAAGCCCCATAATGAATTATGATTGCTGTTACAAGTGGCCCTGCTTCCTTGGGTGACCGGTGCTTCTGGAATCGCACGGCACTGTCTCCACCCCACTGTTACGGGGGCGGTCTCCTTTCCGGCTTGTAACCATTCTTTTAAAAGAAAAAGCGAGTTTTGGGAGTCTGTATCAGGCACTGGCCTAGGTACCCAGATATGGTACCTTCGCAACTGGCAGTGGTTGCTGGTAGGTGGGGGAGGGTGAGAAGTCCATCTGTTAGAGCACTGGGCTGGGACACAGGAGATCTGGCTCTGCCACTGAACTGATCTGTGTCCTGGGGTAGGTCACCTCACGTCCCTCAATATCATTCCCCCCTCCCACTGTTTGTCTATTTTGATCGCATAGTCTTCAGACTGGCAGCAGTCCCTTCCTGTGAGTATGTACAGCACCTAGCACAATGGGGGACAGTTGGGACCTGTAGGTGCTATTGTAAGACAAACAAAACCAGCAAAAATCCTTCCTCACAGACGTGTTCCGCCTCCTCCTCCTCCCCAGAGCATGAGAGGAATTTGTTGATCAGCTCCTCTCAAGCCCATCTCGTATTTCCATTTCAGAGGTTTTATCCTCTTTTCCAAGAACTCGCGTTAGGCACTACCACAGAAGCAAAAATAAATTTTAAAAGTGCATTAAGGGCCCGATCCAAAACCCATTGAAATCAATGGATTTCTTCAAAAGGGCTTTGGATCAGGTCCCACATGTGGCTTTGCACTCCAGAGACCCCTGCTAGGAAAGAGAGGGCAGAGGAGGAGAAGAAAAATAAAGATTTTTCAATTCACTCTTGCAAATATAGTCCCTAAGACATTCACTGGATCTTTCATTTGGGACTTTAAAAATCTTGCTGGTCTCCAAGGACAAATTCTTGGTGTCACCAGCAATCCCAAAAGCCTGTAAGGGTGCCTTGGCTCTTTTGGAAATATGTGCTGGGAGGGCTCCACCATCCTATTTTCTGTTTTCTTTCTGCCCCACAAGGTTGTTTGTTTTGTTAAAAATAACGATAGTTATGTGTCTGAGCCAAGCCAAGAAGAAACCATGTTTGTTTTTCAACTCTTGCATAAGTAGGATCTGAGGTCGTGCAGACGGTGGGGGGGATGGCCGGTGTTAAGGGCCGGCCAGGTGGTGAACTCTAGAGCTGGCTCAGTAATAAAACTGACTGGCTCAACCCTGCGTCTCACGCAGTATTTTTGCACTTAGAGTGTGATTTTGCAAGAGGCTGGTTATTATTAGAGTTTGTAGTATGGTAGCAGCCAGAGGCTGCCGCTGAGATCCGGGTGCTGTTGTGCTAGAGACTGTACAGATACATAGTAAGAGACAGTTCCTACCCCCAAAAAAGCTTACGATCTAAATAAATAAAACAGATAAAGGGTGGAGGAAATAATTCCCATTTTACAGATGGGGAACAGAGCGATTAAGTGATTTGCCTGAGGTCATACAGGAATTCCAGCTAGAGGTCCTGCTCTAAAGTGAATTCAAAATGCAGTGTCTCAACCACCTGACCATCCTTACTCCTGGATTGTCAATAGGTATGTCTAGACTAGAGATTTAATCTTGCTTTATTTTAACTGACTCCCAATTAACCTGAGTTAACAAAGTCTTTGCAAATACTAATCTTGACCTCTACAAACGTTTGTTCCATGACAAATGTTTGTGGCTTACGGTAGGGTTGAGCATGAGCAACAATGGACAAGACCCCGGCCTGGAAAAACCACAAATGCTCTCAGGTAACCAGATTAGCATTTGCAAAGGCAGTCATTTATTTGAGTTCATTGGCAAGCAAATAAATGGATTAAAACCAGAGCAAAACCTATAGTCTAGACATACCTAATGACAGTTCCGGGAGCTCAGCGCTGCTCAGGAAGTGTGGTGACGGAGGGGGTGAGTCTTGTACTATGGGTTGCTAAATGGTCTGTCCCCACCCCTTGGGAATGTAAAACCCACAATACAACTGAATTCCAACCTAGGTTGGCACATCCCAAGCTTTGCGAATCTATGTTCTTGCCTCTTTCTTTGCAACCACCTCTCTCTTCTATGCCAGTTCTCCCCTCTTCCTCTCTCCTAATCACCTGTTGTCTTTCCCCCACAGCTCCGATCTTCATCCTATTTCTATCTGTGCACACCATGATTTCATTTTCTTCCCTTCATCCTCTCCTCCTTTCTCTCATCTTCTCCCCTTTCTGCAGCTTCTCCTTTGGCTGTTGCAGAGCCAAATGTGTGAAAGGTGCCCAGTCAGTGATACTGACCCAATCTGAGCTTCACAGAGATCCATGCTTTGTGCTGAGAACAAAAGAACTCACAAATGGAAGGCTCTGGGCAAGAGTTCCAGCAGGAACGGGACACAACTGGTAAAAATCTGAATGCAAAATAAAAACAAACCCAACTACACCCCACCCATGTCACCCTCCCCGGATGTCTCTCATACCTCCCCCTGGCCACCTTGTCTTTTACAGCATCAGATCAAGCAGTTTGTTTTCACCTATGAGACTCAACCTAGCCTTGCTTCAATCCACACCCCTGTTCTCATTCCCCTGCTCCACTTGTGTCTCCTGTGCCTTTCCTCTGTCTTTCTGTCCTCCTGCCGTTGACTTAACGCCTTTCAACATGCCCCCAAGACCTGAAGAAGTCCCCCTGTTCTCACCCAAGGAAGCACCATTCCTTCTCCCTCCTCCCTGGTGCCCCAACCACCCACACACCCCTTCAAACTCCCTTCTTACAGGAATCCTTCTGAATTTTTCTCATTAGAAACCCCCACACCTTCCCTTACCCAAAGGCACAGCTTAGGTCTTCCTGGTGGCTGATCTGTAGAGGAAAGATGCCTGTTAGTGCTCCCAGTTAATGGACTTGGTTTGTTAGCTCAAGCTACAGTAGTCTGTACTTCACCATGGAAGGGCCTGGGTTCAAACCCTACAATCAGCCCATGGTGAGGGTTCCTATATCTTGTGCTTGTTTGCTTCACCTATAAATCACTGGCTGTGCAAACCAGGGAATTTTCCTTAGAGCCAGTATAAGTTTGTAAACGGCCACATAGACCTAAGGTACGAGGTGCGTCATTTTAAACAACAGCTGTAAACTTGCTGTTTGGCATGTATCCCAAATCCCTGTAGATTTCTTAGCCATCTTCAGGCTAAAGGACTAAATTGCAAATTAAAACCAGTGACATTCATAATTGGGAAGACAATAGAATGCAATGGTGTACTTTCTGTTGCTTTGTTTACAAAGTCAGTCCTATAAACAGTGCTTTGAATTAGGATTGCCCAGAACGATTTCATCTCCGTTTGCATTGCCATCCTGCACCTCAGTCCATGCAGAAAAAAGTAGCTGGAAGGGAAACTTTTAAGATCTGAAACATCTAGATTCCTGGAAACAAGCAAAAACATCACATCCTAGGCAAACCCTTCCAGAAGAACTAAATTGAAATCCCTGTTGGTCACCATTTGTCAATCTTCCAGAAGAGACGTTAGCAATTAAGGTCCTGCCAGCTGCGTATGGACACTGGAGATCCAGTTGCACTTTTTGAAAGAGGAAGACTGCCCTGGCAGCCTTAGACAAAATTTCCTCCCAACCCCTTCCACAGCAAGCAATGCTCACCTCCATCTTACAGTTAGCAGCACTGCAGTAGCACTGTATGTGTTTTTATATATTTGCCTTCAGTGGAGTTACACCCATGTGGGACCGAAATCTGGCATAGCGGGATGTTGGGGGCAGAGAGGAAGGGGGCACGCACCCCAAGGGGAGGAGGGAATGAAAGGTGCTGGATAGATGAAATGTAAGTTTACTGGCCACCTGCCCTTCACTGATCTGATCTGCCAATCTCTCCTCTCTGCACCAAAAACATTATTACCCCGAACCTTGTTCCACCCACCTTCAGCACTGCAAAAGGGAGTTAAAATGTTATCCAGTCAGAACGACAGTCTCTAGCATCCACTGGTCGTCCTGCATTGGACCATGAGTCTCCTGACTGTGTATTTTGCGCTCTTTCCCTGCAACGAAACTCCCACACACAAACTGAGCACTGAGGGCTGTTAGAGACCCAGAGTGCGGCTCAGGGATCTGCAGGGTGAATGAGGAGAGAAAACAGTGAGTAAACGGGGTTTGAGCTGTCAGTCCTGAATCAGCTAAGCCATTCCTACAAACGACTCTGTTCCCACATGGCCAATAGATATAGGAATACAGCATCCATAGGAGGGATGCAACCTGTCTTTGCTAAGGAAATAAATGCTATGGCCAGAACAAGGAGTGGGCAAGGCATGGGAAGGGAGCAATAAGGAACTCTTCTGCTCTATAATTGAATCAGCTGTGAATAAGCCCTGTTTTTTCCCCCATCATCTTTATGTCTCTTACTTAAGGTCAAGCACTTTGTATCTATTGGCTCTTTCACAAGGCCAAGCTGAGCAATCTCGGCCTGAAACCCACGTGCGCTAATACTATTAAAGCTGCACCCAGCTTTCATAACAGCTTTTTTTCCCTTTCTCCTCCCCACCCCCATCCTAACCTCTTTCACCCCCCCTTTAAGCCAAGATCTTTCCAGCTTGAAAAGCTGTTGCTCGTTTTTTGGCGGGGTGCCCACCGGCATTTGCAGGGATTTGGGCAATGAATCCGCTACCTGCAGCTGTTCTTTAGCTGCCACCCAAGTGCAGGAATTCTAATAGTAAAGTTGCAATGTACCTTTCCTAAAACCTAATTTCAGCTAATATAAAGCAACAATGAAAGGACGGAAAGCCCCTTTCCTCCCCTGATCTATATCCCCCAATCACCAACCCGTTAGACTCATAGACTCATAGGTCAGAAGGGACCAATATGATCATCTAGTCTGACCTCCTGCACAAGGCAGGCCACAAAACCCTACCCATACACATTTATAACAACCCCGAACCCATGACTGAGTTATTGAAATCCTCAAAAGTGAGATTTGAAGACCTCAAGCTGCAGGGAATCGATCAGCAAGCGACCCATGCCCCACGCTGCGGAGGAAGGCGAAAAACCTCCGGGGCCTCTGCCAATCCGCCCCGGAGGAAAATTTCTTCCCGACCCCAAATATGGCGATCAGCTAAACCCCGAGCATGTGGGCAAGACTCACCAGCCAGCACCCAAAAAGGAATTCTCTGCAGTAACTCAGTTCCCATCCCATCCAACATTCCCACAGACCATTAAGCAGACTTATCTGCCGATAATCCAAATCAATTGCTCAAATTAAACTATCCCATCATAAGATCCCCTCCATATACTTATCAAGCTTAGTCTTAAAGCCAGATAAGTCATTTGCCCCCACTACTTCCCTCGGAAGGCTGTTCCAGAACTTCACTCCCCTAATGGTTAGAAACCTTCGTCTAATTTCAAGTCTAAATTTCCTAATATCCAGTTTGTACCCATTCGTCCTCGTGCCTATATTAGTACTAAACTTAAACAATTCCTCTCCCTCCCTAACGTTAATCCCCCTGATATATTTATATAGAGCAAGCATATCCCCCCGGAGCCTTCTTTTGGCCAGGCTAAACAAGCCAAGCTCTTTGAGTCTCCTTTCATAAGGCAGATTTTCCATTCCTCGAATCATCCTAGTAGCCCGTCTCTGAACCTGTTCCAGTTTGAATTCATCCTTATTAAACATGGGACACCAGAACTGCACACAATATTCCAGGTGGGGTCTCACCAGCGCCGTATATAACGACACTAACACCTCCTTTTCCTTGCTGGAAATACCTCGCCTAATGCATCCTAAAACCGCATTTGCTTTTTTAACAGCCATATCACATTGGCGGCTCATAGTCATCCTGCTATCAACCAATACTCCAAGGTCCTTCTCCTCCTCCGTTTCCAACTGATGCGTCCCCAACGTATATCTAAAATTCTTATTATTAATCCCTAAGTGCATGACCTTGCACTTTTCACTATTATATTTCATCCTATTACTATTACTCCAGTGTACAAGGTGGTCCAGATCTTCCTGAATAGTATCCCGGTCCTTCTCCGTGTTAGCAATACCCCCCAGCTTCGTGTCATCCGCAAATTTTATTAACACATTCCCGCTCTTTGTGCCAAGGTCAGTTATAAAAAGGTTAAATAAGGTCGGTCCAAAAACCGATCCTTGAGGGACTCCGCTAGTAACCTCCTTCCAGCCTGACAGTTCACCTTTCAGCACGACCTGCTGTAATCTCCCCTTTAACCAGTTCCTTATCCACCTTACAACCCAAAAGGGCTGAGAATTTCAAACATCTGCCAGCTCAGCAATGGAAACCCTGGGTGAACTTTCTAGATGAAGCCTATTGAAGTGCCTTCATCTGGATGCTTTCAAGGCAATACATCAGGCTGTGCCATTAAAGGGAGGCTCCTCTGGCTAACATTCAACAGAGCTCCAGGGAACAATGTGTGCCTTGAAAACGTATATGGTCTATCATAACTTGGGGCTGCCCGGGTCATCTGGAGATGATTGTGTGTTCCTTCATTGCAAAGACAATCTGTCTGAATGGACAGGCTTTCCTGACATGGGAAAGCTACACCACATTGAACTATAGGTGCCCATCTCTCCAATGATACAGGGGCCGGGGGGAGGAAAGGGGTACACACAAAAAAACCACCAAAGGAACCTAACAAGTCATGTAACAAAACAAGTTCAAGTTTGAGACTGTCCCAACTTTATGGTGAACCCAAGCTTGAGGCAGTCCAAAGGTTGAGACAATGCCCAGTTGGAGATGAGCTGGACATTCTGGAGGTTCCCCCATTTGAGACGACCAAAGATGGTGGTTCGGAAGCCCAGATATAGGAGTTGAGGTGACGTCTGAAACAATCCCAAGTTTGAGATAGCCCTGCATTCCACGCTCATCCAGCTGTGAGTCCATCAGCAAGAGCAAAGGAACAACCCTTCATCTTGCTGAGGAGCTGTAGGAAAATATCACAGAACAGAATTCTCTGAGATACCTCTAGAAGTCATAAGGAAGAGGCTCCTGACGCTGAGAACACATAACAACATCTTGACCATCATATGACGCTAACAACAGGATAACAGAGGAAAGGAAAAATGATTTATTACTAAGATCATTACTATCATTATTATCTATTACTAAGATCATTACTATTACTAAGATTACTAACTATTACTAAACTAGTCAATATTCTATAATCTATTACTAAACTAGTCAATATTCTTGAACATTTAGAGCCAGGGAACAAAGAAAGAATGTATAATGAGGGCTATCTAGTTTCCCACAAACACCCTATAAATAACGATATTTAATATTTTTCATCTTCACTTAATGAACTTTAATGAATTAACCTTTCGATCGCCCTTCCAGTAGGCATTAGAGATGAGAAAATGGAAGGACAGAAAAGTTAAAGACAACGTCTTCAATGATGGCCCCCAATTTTGAGTGCTCAATTTGAGAAAAACCCAGCTTGGTTTTCACATATGCCGGGCACCCGCATCTCCAGCCTGCATCTGTTAGACCAACAGATGCTCAGCACTGTGGAAAATTAGATCCTAGGCGGGCACCCAAAATCAGAGGCCACTTTGCCTAAGTAACTAGCTCAAAGCCATAGAGAAGCTGAGTCATAACTGGGGTTAGACTGAGGAGTCCTGGCTCCAAGTCCTTTGCTCTGGTCCTGAGACCTCTCTTTCTCTAAAAGAGAAGAATGCCAGCATTGGACAGGCTTGAGTGATAATCCTCACAGGAAAATACGGGAGAGAAGTCTTGTCTGACGGCCTCCTAGCTGACAATGAATAATAGCTGACGAGCATTGGTTTCTCCTGGTTCTCCTCCGCCCATCACACGTGTAGAGATCAAGATCACATGTTCTGCCATTCAACGTCCAACAGGCTCCTCGTAAGTAGAGAGATGTTCATGTTAGCAATTTAATCTCACCCATGCTTAGCGCTCCCCTTGCAAAGATGGGTACAGCTTCTAGACTTCGTGAGCAACAGCCTTAGAGGGACTATATGCTGAGAACAAGAACATGGACATAAGCAGCCAAGGATTGCTTTGCAGAGTCCCCCCTTAAATTCATTTCTTTTAAATCCCAGTGCATTAACGTTCCCTCCATTTCAACCACCCCAAGTGAATTCAAGTGGAACTACTTAAATTGCTGCGTATACATTTTCTGTCTCCGCAGACGTTCACTGAGTAAGTGGAGCCTGTCCCATGTAAAGATGTCAGGGCAGCCTGCCAGGCAGCCTTGACAATCCTGCCTCTCCCGCCCCGCCCCCTCCAATTACCAACTGCCTCTCCCTCCACCCAGTTTGAGTGGTACTGTATGCTAATGGGAGCTGCACTGGGCCTGTGCCAATGCCAGTGGAATTCTGGGACAGACACTTGATTATCTCATCGCAAGAGGCACAAAGAGCAATGGAGAAGCACAGAGAGAGAGAGACATACACACAAACTCCTACTGCAGAATAATGGAAACCCAGATAACCACAGCCATTTACACTGGCGGCAAATAATGTTTCAATCTCACAGTTGGTTTAATTACCTGGTGCTTGTTTGTTTTCTTGCCCAACCAGGAACACTTCAGCTGAGAGCATTTGTATTTATGAAGTCTTGTATAAGGTTATTTCTTCACTCATTATTTCCTTTGTAATGCTGTCCCTGTCATTTATGCACCAATGCACACAAACTCACACATGAACACACGTCTCCTCTTTAGCGGTGTAAAAACTGGTTTGGAGAGAAAGCATCCTATCAGCCTCTCAGCCATAACCCAAACCAAAGCTAAATTTGTCCTTTCTCATGGGTCTAACGGCAGAGTTGGTAGTGAATTTGACTAAATGTTTTTTGTCAGAAAAAGCCAATTAGTCAACATTGAAAATTTTTGTGGGAAAGGGTTGGCTTTGACAAGTTTTTTTACTCCCAAAATTTTGCAAAAAGGGGTTTAGAAATTGTCAAAATGTTTTGTTTCAACATTTTCTGAACACAAAATTTCAGTTTTCCAGTTTAAAATAACTTTTTTATTTGAACTGAAAGTTAATTATAGTAAAAATAGTTTTAAAAAATACAAAATGTTGAAATTGAAACAAGAGGTTTCAAAATGGTTGAAACAAAATGTGAAGATACACCAGAAATTATTTTGTGTATTTTATTTTATTTCCAGTTTGCAAAAATTTTCAAGATTTTGACTTATTCTGATTCAGGATGGGAACAATGTTCAAAATCTCAAAGGTTTTCATGGAATGGAAAAAACATCTTTTTCCATCCAGCTCTACTTAAAAGGCACCACAAATTCAAATTTCACTTCAAAATGTGGACTTTTAAAAACAAACACACACAAAACAAAGTAAAAGAAGCTTTGACATAACCAAAGACTAACTAATATAGCTACAGCTAGTCAGAACAATAGGGAAAACGTTTTCCCAAATTTTTTATCAAAAATTCCAAATTTTGATGACACATTAGGTTGGATTTTGAATTTCAGAATTGTTCAACTGTTCTACAATCTGAAATGTTTACATTTTTAAACATGTTTTCCAATGGAAATATTTGTTTTCCAATAAGTCAAAAATCCCCCTCAATGTCTTCAAGCCAAACACTGATACATGGTGCTAATTTACGGGAACCAGATAATGAATTGTCTAGAAACTGCAAAATTTAGCTTGCCTCCATTTTTTTTTTTTATTGTCCAAGGGGAAAAAAATGCTAGTAGTTAAAAAAAAATAATCAGGATTATCAGGGGAAAGTAGCTGAAGTTTATTTATTTGTTTATTTTATTTTTAACATTCAGTTTCAATGATCTTTTGTGTTATTTGTAGAATATATTTGCCTGGGAAGGAGTTTCATGACCAATCCAGATCTTGGGCTGATCACATTACCATGATTCTTTAACCATTCAGTGAATCTGAAGGCCACCTTTCAAGTGAGCCTTGGTGCTATTTCAAGTGAAGCTGGGACCAAGTTATGAGAACATCACAAAACTTTGTTGTTTTGGCTGAGTTTCACTTGGAGACATGGGTTTTGTTGGGACCTGAAACACAAAGCAAAGCTCAGGTGAGCGCAAATCCTGTACAAAGTGAAAGAAGGAAAGTTTCCTGAAGAATTGCAAAGAGAAATCACACAGTTTTGCACAGAAACACTCTTCTGGTCCACGTGCACTGCAACGAGGCATGCTGCTGCGGAACTATTCCACGTTCAGCCGGACAGCCAGCCTTCCAAAGGCTCAAATTGTGGGCAGAGCAAAAGGTAAAGGGGAGTTTGCCCTGTTCAGGGACAGAGAATGCACACACCCAACACCTCTTTCCACAGCAGGCAACAAACTTCACCAATATCAATGTTAAACAGGAGAAATACAGGCAAATCCTGCAGCTGCCCTGCTGAGCAGTCCTGTCCTGGAAACGCGGAGGGCTATCAATCATTATAACGTTCCCCCAACATTTGGTCATCAGACTTGCTCCTTATTTATTTTTAAATGAGGAATAATTGCACAACAGCTGTTGCGTAGTCCTGGTTAGGCAAAAACCCCTTAGCCCATGCTAGAGAGCAACGTGGCTTCCACACTCGTTTGTATCCTAGTAGCCTCTAGGGGCTTTAGCCAACATCAGGACACCGTCAAGCTAGACACCGTACATACACAGTGAAAGAAGCATGTACAATCTATTCAACAGACAAAAGGGTGGGAGAAAAGACGGGTTACACACCTGGGGACCTGGAGAGCTCAGAGCATGAGCCACTAATGGCCACCTCTCTCGGAGCTGTAACAGATTCATCTCCTCTGCAGATCAGACACTCAGCAGCGGTTCACACTAACATACACCTTTCTTCCCCGATACCTCCCCCTTCTCCTTCATCTCCACCCTTCCTCTTGCTCCTTTCAGGATGATGCGTCACCTCTAGAGAGGAGCATGATCTGCCCTGATTGATGGAACAGTGCTGGGGACCAGGGAGTGCCTCATTCTCCACATCACACAGCTGCAGATCTCCACCAGCCCGTTCCTCTGCCTTCTTTCCCCAGGACATTCTTAGCGTTTGCTGGCCAAGTTTCTGTCCGTTTCCCTCCTCTGGGTCTCCAGCCTTAATGGGCAAATGTGCTTATCTTCAAGCACAAGCCTGAGCTTGCCGGTCACTGACACACCGTTCTCTGCTCTGAATGGTTTTTGAGTTCACATCTTGCCAAAGCTGACTATCTCCAGATGTGGGACAGTCCTGTCTCTTAATACCCAATGGATTCCTAGCAGCTCAGTCTTTTCATCGGTCTGTTTCTAGCCCGAGATATGCCTCTGAAGATTCTGAGACAGTGCCCCCTACCGCACAGGAGGCATTTGGATTTTACCTGAATAACGATGATTAACATAAGCCAGGGTTTACAAGAGAAGACCCTGCCCTAGATTTACACAGGTATTTAGATGCCTAAAGGTGCACATAACACTAAGTGAGTTAAGCACTTTTGTAAAACCCAAGTAGACACCAATCTGCATCTTTAGTTACCTAAATATATTGGTATAATCTTTAATTAGAAACCGCTGAAGCTACATCAATGTATATCACCTAATAAACCTAGCCCCGAGTTCTTATACTTTCTTTGACGATAGATATCCAAAGACAAATCCAGTGTATCAAGATTAACACCCAAATCCCAATGCTGCATGGTTTACATGATTTGAAAAGAAAACCTTTAAAGATTTTATGAAGGAAATAATGAGCAATTTCTCTTAAAACCTTAGATTCTTTTCCATATTGTAGCACCAGTGGAATTCATCCCGTCCCTGCAACTGATAAATAAAACCTTTAATGTGAAAAGTGGCTATATATTTACGGAGGTGTCTCAAACAAACTTTAAATTAGTAACACTGGAGTCTGCTCCTTCTTATTTTTAATTACCTGAAGTCTCCAGTAGCTGAAGTTGCAGCTAAACATTTTTCTCATGAGGCACATTGTTGTCAAATTCAAGGAGATACTTCCAGTCTGAATTTTTACACAATTATGTCCTAGAGCCCGGCAGAGAGGCTGTGTCCAAATAACTCTGCCCTTAATATCGATATTGCAATGTAGAGCTTTAGCCAAACTTCAGGGATAAACAGAGTAAAACAAGACCCATATTGTAACAATCTTCTCTTCATAGCCATTAATTGTATCCTGCTGGGGCAGCATTTTCACATTCTGGACCGAACATACGTCAAACATTTCCCTCCTCCAAACACTTGCTAAAGAAATGTTAACCTCTTTAGATCTGAGACCCTGGCAGGGAGCCAGACCGGATGACAGCAACCAGGGGTCATTGTGTGGAGTGAACCTCCAACTTGTAGCTGCTTTTCTTCACAAAAGGACAGGGATGCTGCTGGGACAAACACTGGTGGGAACCCACACCTGCTTCTTAACCTTGGGAGGATGTGGTCCTGGCAGGGAATCTCCTTAGATGAAAGACCGTCTATTTCCAGACCAAAGGTTTCTAGTTTTATTTTACTTTTGAAGGCCACATTCAGTCAGCGCCTGTAAAGGTGTTAGAAACAGATGGGACACCATTTTCTTACCTCATGCAGGGTGCTTCACATAAAAAACGCCATCAGAAAAAGGGAACAAGTACTTCCTAAAAGCTGCTGCTGCTCATTTCTTCCTTGCTGAGGACGGGCACTAGGCAATGAAACGATTTCCAGGGGTCTGCACCAACCGCAGTGACAAAGTCTTGGGCACTTGTGAGGAAGGTAGGGTCTTGTGGCTAAAAGGCTGGCCTGGGACCCTAGGTCCAGTCCCTAGCTCTGTCAGACTTCTTTTGTGACACTGGGCATTGTGTGCCTCAGTTCCTCATTGGGGATAAAGAGCGGTTAATACTTTCTCTCTCCCCCTACCCACTTAATATCTGTACTGTCTATTGAGGCCCTCATCCGGCAAGTACACCCTGGGACTTATGTAAGGATTGGAGCATTAGATTGTAAACTCTTCGGGGCAGGAGCAGTCTGTCACTGGTTTGTGTATGTGTAATAATCACATCACTGAATTCTTCTCTTCTCAAAGGTCTCAAGCATGTTTAAGTATGTCTGGTTAATTAAAAGAACAGCATTTCTCAAGATCCACCTCCAAGCATCCCTGGCGCAAGTGCATGATGAGTAAATTCTGTCCACTTCCCCACGACTGCAGGGGATGCCCAAAGGAAAAAAAAAAAAAGATGATGAAGCCACTTGGTCTCTTCCAGAAAGAAAATTAAATAATGGAGTTGGCAGGAAAATGGTAAGTATAATTCTCAAAAAAAAAAAAAATGTGTGGATCATTTTTGAAAATGTCCATGAAAAATTTTTCAATTCTATTTCAATTAAATAAAACCCCAAGATTTTAAGTTTTGGAAATCATTTTGCATTTGGTTGCTTTGGGCTTTAATCCCTTCCCTTTGGTCTCACCCCCTCCCCCGTGTGACAAAATGACAACAGAGAAATAAAGGTGGGAAGAGGCTCAACGGCAAAAGGTGGGAGGAGGAAAATTGGGGGGGAAATGTTGAAAAATCAGAAAGCTTTGGAAAAAACCTACAGTTTTCTACAAAAAATGTTTGTTCTCCCCCCGGCCATTTTTACCTGGGGAACAGAAAAGCTTTGAAAAAACCTTCCAACTGGCTCCATTAAATAACTTGCAAGTCTTTTGCTTGGTGAAGGCCTGCGAACAACTGTAAGCCATGACCACGCACATTCAAGATGTAATCCAATACCAAAGGCAGCCCAAAGCCCTGTCACCACCTGTAAGCGGAACTTTATCGCTCCTGGAAATACACAAGATCCCTCTCTCTTCCCCCTCCTCGCCAAACGCTGTAATACTACTGTTTCTATGTAATACGCGCAGCCAAAGCAAACACAGATTTCTGGAGCCAGCTCTCGGACAAGCAGCTGCACAACAAAGCTGGCAACAGTGTCCTTCAGAGCCTTCTCCTCCTCGTCATCTTTCTGGTACGCCACATGTGTATGAGCGGAAGGGTGTCCCCAGTGGTTATGTAGTCATAAGAGCAAGTCCCTGACTCACATACAAACTGATCAACAAGGCAGCTGTGTAATCCAGCAAGGCCCGCACTTCTGCATCTGGGAATGCAAATCAATCTCCACATCACTATCTTCTCCTCCTTGGCTGCAAACCGTCATGACACTAGTGCCCTTACTAAAGGCCAAAAAGAGTAATTTACACTCTGCTACCCTGTGTTCCCCCTGTCCTTTCAGTTAAATCTGGCATTCTCCTTCATTTCCTCTTCCTAAGCAGCTCTGTTTCTGCGTTCCACCCCAAAGGTAGGCGCGTTTCAGGGTAAAGTGTATACCGCTTGCAAATCAGTTTGTAAAGTACTTTGGGATCCTTCAGGATGACACATGCTGTGTAAATGTCATTGCTAGAAGACAAAGCAAGCTCAGGAAAGGCATTTGACAGGAGGGCTGCTTTTCACCTCTTCCATCACACTCCTGTGTCCTGTTGATGGCAACCTACCCAGTTGTGTCCAGGGGTTAGAAAGTTTTGAGAAAGTACTTTTGTGTTACTGGGAAGAGACAAGCTGAAAACAACCTTCATTTAAGCAGAAAAGATTCTGGAAGAGGAGACAGAATGGCTCGGAGGACTGGTAATGGTAGCCAAAGTCTGTTGCATATGGGCCCAGCTCAATAGCGTAACATCAGTGAGCTGGTGCATATCAGTAAAGCTCATGGCCAACTGCTATCCACACCCACGACTGAGACTCCCATGTAGCGTTTGTTAGCAGTTTCAGCCAGACCCAACCTTCACAGTCAACTGGACCGATTAACCAGATTTAGGGCTAAATTCCAGCTGCGCCTGCTGAGTGGAGGCTCCCTGAGCTGTTCTGCTTGCACAAAGCAGGAAAAGACAGAACGGCTCAGAGGAGCGGGGCCAGTGGTTGGCAGCCTTCATTATGGCCTATCAAAGAAACAGCCTATTCTGCCCCTTCTGGATGGTGGCAGATCCAGAAGTATGTGGGAACTGATGTCTACAAGCTGGCATTTGAGAAGATTCCCAATAGCCAAGTTAAGAGCCTACCAAGCTGAAGCTGTTCCAATTTGTATAAATAAGCCATTGGATCGTGTTAGACCTTTCTCTGCTAGATTGAAAAGCCTGCTATTAAACGTTTGTTACCCATGTAGATACTTATAGATTGTAATCAAGTTACCCCTTAGCCGTCTCTTTGTTAAGCTAAATAGATTGCACTCTTTCAGTCTATAAGGCATGGTTTCTAATCCTTTAATTATTCTCTTGGCTTTTCTCTGAAACCTCTCCAATTTATCAACATCTTCCTTGAATTGTGGGCATAAAAACTGAACACAGGATTCCGGCAGTGGTTGATACACCAGTGCCAAATACAGAAGAAAAATAACCTCTCTACTCCGACTCCTGGGATGTGGGAGTTCCATGGTTTAAATACACAGATTTAACCAGGCAGAGATAGTGGCTCTCTCTTTCTCTCTCACCAGAAATTCCAAACTGAATTTCAGGAACTTTTCCTGATTAAGCTGCATAGTTCATTGGTATGCTCCAAAAGTTTCAATTTCAACTAATTGGTACGTCCCGACAACAAACCGTTTTGTCGGGAAATTCCTGACCTGCTCTTTGTAATCCCCTGGGATGCCCCAGGGTCTGTTCTCCTCGCTGGAGGTAGCAGATACAGAAAGGTGCCTGTATGCTTCAGGGACAGGAATGTTGCAGGGCCAGGGCTAGCGCGACAATCTGAAACTCAAGTTGCCTCATTCCATATTGAGAACTTCATAAACTTGTTAAGGACTCAGAAAAACTCACAGGTAAAATAACTTTTAAAATAAGACAGAAAAACAAAAACTCATATGCAGTCAGTTTAGGAAAACCACAGACAACAGACAGCCCTTTGAAGTTACTGAATTCGTAGCCACTAGACTGTTGATGCATCAACGTGAGTGGGTACGTCAGAAACACCCGCCAAACAGCTGTGATAAAGATACACACAGAACTGAGAAATGCTTGTAAGGGACCTGGCGTTGTCACTGCAGTCCACCGGAATGATAAAGGGCTGCTCAATCTGGATAGTAATTTATAGAACATCCAAGGGGAAGCGCTGGGGTTTGGGGCCTGATCCAAAGCCAGTACAAAGAGGCCCATTAACTCCGTGGATTTTGGATCAAGTCCTTACTGGGTTGGCCTTTCACCACTGAAGAACTGCTCCCAAATACTGACTCAGATCTTCCCAGCTAAAGAGTGTTTGGTGGCATTTTTTAGGCTCTGTTTGTATGCATTACAACAATCACCCCATGGTAGGAAACATCACACATCTTGGCAACTCATGCCATGCCATGCCAAGAATTGCCTTTTAAATCTGGGCTGGGGAGTGGAAGTCAAGACAGAGGCACATGCTGCACGAAGAATTCACAAGCTGCTTTGTGCTAGGCGATCCCAGGGTACAGTAAATAAAGTTTAAATAAAGAAAATAGAGTCCATGTGAACAGGACAGTTGGTTCTTTCTTAGTTATTTTTTTCCTACCAGGGCAAAAAGGTAACTCAATTAAAAAAAAAAAAAAGAAAAGAAAATACTGGGAAATAAAAGTCCAAGTGTGTAAAAATGTTAAAAATCCAATTCTTCCAAGCTGCATCCTTTTGGATAATCTCCAGGGCTTTGCATCATTTGCCAGCATCACAAGTGTTTCATCTGTTTACCTAGGTTCTTATATTGGCACCCATCACTGCAGCAGGAAGGAGGAAGGATATTCTTGGGCTTAAGGCATAAGCTTTTGGCTCAGAAGACCTGGGTTCAATTTCTTGATCTGCCAAAGACTTCCTTGCTAATTGTAGGCCACGTCTTCCTTACAGACGTCTGTTACATAGCTATGTGAATCTGGGCTGATCCCTGACAAACGTATCTGTGCTGGCAGAAGTCCCTAGCATAGGTATAGCTTATTTTTACCAGCATAGCTTGTTTCATTCAGGCATTTGCAAGTATCACCTGTGGCCTGGCTAGCAATGCTTTGCCAGGATAGCGTATCCATTTACCTATACCAGTAATGCACTCCTAATGTAGACACGGTGTCTCTCTGCACCTCAATCCCCCATCTGCAAAATGGGGGTGATTAGAGCTGGATGAAAAATGTCAATTTTTTCACAGGAGACTTGGAAAATAATTCCTCCCCAAGCCCTCATTTCCCACAACATATTTTGTGTGGTTTACAACAGAAAATTAAATTAAAAATTGAAATATGTTCTCTTTTACAAAATCAAAAACCTTTAAAGTTGTGTTGGTTTTTTTTTTTTGAAAGCCAAGATAGATAGATTTCAGTGTTCATTAAAAAAATTCAGGCTTCAATTCTTGAAAACTGTAGATTTTAAACAAAATGTTACCAAAATATTTTCAGTTCCCAACACTGTTATCAAAACACCAGTAAAATGTTAATCAAGATGAACATGTTCGGTGCAGAAAATTTTCCTTTTGCTCAAAAAGCCATTTTTCACACACTCCCAAAAACAACCCGATGAAAAGTTTTTAATCAGCTCTAATACTTTCCCTATCCCAGGAGGGAATTGCAAGAAGAATGCCACTAATGATTGTGAAAGGAGTTCACATATGAACAGTGATGGACAGCAGCAGAAAATACATGCTCTGAGGCACTCAGATGTTATAGTGACAGGACCCCTGTAAGCTGGCAGTCGCCGAGTGCCTTTCAAGATCAATAGCTGCAGCAATGAGACCTGAAGCACTATGTAACAAGGCTCAACAGCCATGGCATGACTGTAAATTGGCTCGGACTGAAAGAAAGCTTTCTAGCACCGCACCTGGTGAAAAACATGGCTGGGAAAGCAGAGCAGGCTAACACAAGCCTCACCCAGGACTGCTAAACTGGCACTGCTCATGATCGCTACATATCCTTCAAAAGATCTATATAAATTATGTTTCCTCTCTTTTGAACTTAATCATATCCAAGCGCCGCATTCCCCTCCTTCTCTTCCCCCCTTTGTTGGCTACATTGTTCCGGAACGCTTTTCTGGACCTCTCAAAGTTGGAATTCCTACAGCACGACCCATGTGGGGTACCCACCAAGAGAAGACTGGCGCAAAGCAGCCCATGCACTCGGCATCCGTGAATTCCTGACCTAGTGATGGGAATAGGTGCTGCAAGGAGAGAGTGTTGTCCCCTACTCAGGATCAAGATCCCCTGAAGTCCCCTTTATGCCCCACCCCCATTTTGACCTTCCCTCCCTCCCCCCCCCCCGCACTGCTGGATCCCTCCTTCACCCCCAGTGACAACTGACCAAAACATCTCCATTTCCTTAAATCCCCCCGCACCTCCATATGATAAGCCACACCCTATTCCACACTTCACCCACTGAAAAACCCAACCCTCCCAGAGCTTCTGAAATCTCCGACATGCCTTCCGAGAGAGGGCACACACTGCCTCACACACCTCCCAGATACCAAAATCCTCCTGCACCTCCAATGACAAATCCTGCCCCCTGCAAGTGGCAGAACTTTCTGATCCCCTGTACCAGGACGTCAGGCTCCTGAACCCCAAGAAGAATTGTACGGCTCTTCTGCTGACACCTCCTGGCCGCTGAGGCCAGATGAGTCTTACCAGCAAGAACCTAGGCGCCCAAACAAGTTTGGTCCCGATCTTCTATTGCCCTTCACCTCATGTAAGCATTGACACCAGTGCAAAATGACAAAATGCCACCAGATCAGAATGGCCACGTACTATATCCATTTGCCCAGGTGTCAATGATCACGCAAGGGAGAATGGGGTGCTTTGTGTCACTCTCTGAATCAGAGCGATGAAGAAACAAGGCAGGAGGTCTTGAAAGGGAAAATGAACTCTAAAAACAGCCAACTCGAGGGAGTTCAAGCTAAGATTTATGGTTTGTTTTTTTAAAGGGAAACACTTGTAAAGTGGGTTTGAGTTTTGGACACTAAGCCAGCATATATATATATATATATATATATATATATATATGGGGAAGAGAGACTCTCCCTGCAGTGTTGGGGGACTATGTCTTTAAGGGTTTAGCTTCCTAAACAGTGAGCCTGGGCGGGACACTGCGAAGCTCTTGTTGTGCACAGTGGCTTGTAACCAGACGCAGAATAAAGCTGAGTTAAGTTGCAAGCATCTTAGGTACTGAGTGCAGACTGAACACTGCCCCTTCACTGCCAAATCAGCTGATAAAACCTTCCTGCATCCCCAACAAAAAGGAACTCTGAAACCTTACTAGACTTCCCATGGTGATGTCCCCCAGAGCTGGTCCGGTTGACCCCTCTCTTCTCCCATCATGTTTGGGGGCGCTATTTTATTTCAGTTACCATAAGAAAAATTCTAAGATGGCAGAAATCCAAACATTTGGGGCCTTCCTTATTGCCCTTATTGGGAGCTTCCCATTCAAAGTCAGACCCATCCCTTCTCTCTCTCTGCGGAGCCCAGTCACTTCTGCTGCACCACGCAGATGCAGTTAGAAAAAGACCCGCCTGTTCTGTGTCAGAGCTCCATGACCCAAAGCCCCTTTTCCCCCTGACACCACACAGCGCAATGAGGCTGGCAGCGCTGGGGTTAAAGCCTTGAGAAAGGCTTCAGGAATTCCTTTGCACTGCCTCAATGCAGATACCTCTGCGGCTACCAATAAAGAGATTTAGCATTGACGAGTGAGGACATTAGAAGCGAGCTCAAAGAATCTAATGAACCTCTCCTCCTCCCTGCTAGCCCCCTACTGACCTCATCTACCAGCTGTTGATGGATTCAGTCAAGCAGTGGACAAATGATCTGCCGCTATCCCACCAGTCTTACTCCCTCTCTATCACTTCTCTCACAGTTTACTTCTTTCCAGGTGTTTTCTGCTCCGGATCTGCTCTGCAATCCCAGAGGAACAAATGCTCTATTGGCCACCTTCTTGCTGGGCACAGGTAGGACTGTGTGAAAAGGCTAGCAAAACAGCTGAAAACACTTGCCAGATTCAGTATGCAGGGCATGCTGTCAAAATATGGCCAGGCCAGTGACACAGCACCACAAAAACAGACAAGCAGCGTGCTGAAACACCACTAGATATTCCTCTGCTAACCCTCTCCTGAATCATGGGATGTGGACCAACGACCACCCGGGACCAGGCTGAGAAACCCATCACATTCTTTACATGTGAAAAAGCTGAAACTCTGCAGAGGACACTCTCCTCACTATACTTCAATGCTGAGCAAATTCCCAAATTCAACTGCCTCTACCTGCCTGGTTGCCACTGGACAGCACAGGCTTTGGCCCAAGTTTTCCTTAGCCATCTTAGTCCCTGACTTTTTGGAGTCTCCTAAACTCTTTGGAGAAGCTAGCCTGAGTCTAGGGTTCGCAACAAAACTTGAAACCAAGCAAATTGCACTTGTGACTTGGCCCAGCTCTGCCTTCAGTGGGCTTTGATAGGAGGCCTTGAGGTTGGGAAACTTTAAAAGGGGCAGAGGGAGCCAAGCAGGAGGGAACAGATCCTCATGATTTCAGAGAATCAACCTCCACCCTCGATAAAAATTTTAAGAAGAGGCACATTGGATATGTAATACCAAGAGGGCCTATTGATCCAGCAAGCCTGGTAGGCTGTATGTAGTAGATTTTCCTATTCCTGACACTCCAGCGGAAGGCACAAAAATGCAATGCAGCAGACCAAGTTGGGAGTGCTGTACCCAGAACGAAAACCAGTCCTTCCTGAGCTGCGGTGCTTTGAATCCTGACATTTGACTACCCCTACCTTAGCAAGTACCTCTCTCCAGGCCTTGAGCCTTCTCCAGCCTTATACAGGGGTCTGCATTGAGGGTCCCTTTTCAGCACAATGCGTCACAGCCTGAGCGGTCATCTTAAGGTCAGCGGCCGCAGCAAAGAAAGCTAGTTGGTGCTTAGTCAAGTCAATTACAACCAACCTCCCGTCAACGGCCAGGACCTTGCTTGGTGTAACCCATGCCTAAGTGAAACCACAAAGTGGTTAATATCAGAAGCTGGGAGGAGAGATGTCCCGAGAGATCACAGGCCCCCAGATCAGCAGTGGCACTGATATATTTCACAGGGTGCCGGTGGCAAACAGGGGCCTCAGGGGAAATTCTTTCACGAGGGGTTGATGAAAGCCTGTCTCCTCACCTCCTTAATCCTGCAGCAGCTCCTCAGTGTCTGGCTCCCGGCCCACTGTGATGCACGTGTGAAGCAGGGGGCAGATGACTGGATATATCAGCAGGGTGGGGAGCTAAGTGTCCATATTTCTAAAGGCAACCCCAGTCTGTCTCTTTCTGGAATGACAAAGATCTCTGGTGAGCTTTTGGAGTCATACTGACTTGTGGGGGCTCGGGGGGCAGCACCACGGCCTGGCTTGTACCAATTCTAGAGAGAGAAGGACTTGAGGAAGCTAGGGGTCGTTGAAGTGGGGACTCGTCAGAGGAGCAGTTCTCAACTTTTCCTTTTCCACGTGGGTCTTCCCTCCCCTCTAGCCAGGACCCCAGCCTATCCAGCAACATGGGAAAGGCAGGTTGGGCATGATACTTTAGAGCTGTGACCCATCAGGTTGGGCACCCGCCAATCAAAGCTTGGGCAACGGCTGATCGCTAGCGAGGGGCGCGGCTCTCCCCACAACACACCTGCTCCCACCCCAGTGACACAGACAGGACAGTGGGAGGTGCAGCAAGGAACATCTCGCGAGGTCCCAAGCAGTAGAGATACCCAACTCATCCTGGGCCTAACTCCACCGAAACCAGTGGGACTATTTCTGGCCCATCGATAAAAGCACCAGCGCAGCTGAAGGCGGACAGTTGCCCCACAACTGAAGCGCTGGCGTTGGCGTCTCTTAGGTGCTTTGGACTCTTCCCTGCTGAGCTGCAGGGATCGAGGCACAGCCACTGGTTTTAGTTTCCCTCCGGAGCTGGCTCCCCAGCTTTTCCCCACAGCAGGCCTATTAGACAAGGCTGCATTGCTCCTCCTCGCCTCCCCTCCACCCCCGGGGACACAATCGAGTGCGCCTACAAGGCAGAACAAAACAGTGACAATCGGTGACAAATGGACTGCAGAGCATCCCGGGTCGCCGTTGCCACGGAGACACCAGCCAAGCATGGCCCGGCAATCAGGAAATGTCAATAAGGGATGGCACCGGGGACACAGGTGCTAGCCAATAAAAAACGGATCAATCCGCTAATTGAACCTGCCAAGGCCGGCAAGGGAAGGGGCTGTGAGAACTCATTTGTCCTGCATGACAAAAGCCAGAGAGAGAAACTACAAGAGCCAGCAATCAGCAGTGTCAACACTCCCAAAGCTCTCATCTCAGGACCTTTGGATCCTCTCAGCTAAAGCCGTGTGAAGCCAATGGCGGTTCAAGGGAGCGACTGAGGGGCAGACCGTGCCCCAAACATCTCCGTTGCATTCGCTGTTCATCAGTCCCATCCCCCAGCCACCCACTCACTCCACCACTTGGTCACTCTTTCTTATCAGAGAGGGGAATGAACCCTGAACCCAACACCCTTGGGTGCACAGCTCACCCTCACAGCTAATTAGCATTATTATTCCTAGCAGAGTTTGCAAACAATCTAGCTTAAAGCCTCCTGGGGCCACCATTACAACTTAGCACCTCACACTCTATCACAGTTACCCTCAACGTCTGGCGAGGTAAGGAAGGACTGTTGTCCGCATCGTACAGATGGGAAACTGAGGCACAACGAGACACAGGTTATGTCTACACTAACATTGCAGTGTAGCCGTTCAGGCTCAGTCTGGAGCCTATGCGCCATGACGCAATTTTTAGGCCCACTGCCCGAGCCCCGTGAGCTCCAGTCAGCTGACCCAACTTGGTGTTGTGGGTTTTTTAATCACAGTGCGGAAATACCTTACGTGACCAGCTTTTCCTCGCTAAGAATGGCAAGAATATCCTCCGACGAACCCCTACTGTGATCCAGGAGACAATAAAACATACAACCAACAGGTTAGGCTGGGGAAGAAAGCCGGTCACCTGTCACTATTAACACTTTGCACTTCCTCGCCTCCAATCAGGGCTCTCAGAGCATTTTTTTAAATATGAATGAATTAAGCCATGTGCTAGATGTAGGCCCGTATCGTTATCCCCATTCTGTGGAGGGGAAAGTGGAGGTGAAGAGAAGAGAACAGACTTGCTCAAGTGGGTAAGTGACAGAGCCAGGAACATGTAACTATTCATAAATAGGGAGCTCAGAAAAACCCGGTTCTTTTACTTCACGAGCTATAAGTGCAAGCACTACAGGGTCAGCAATGAATGCACTTTTGGTTCTAGTCTGTATGGTTTCTTATACCACTTACATAGTTTCTTACAGACCGTTTACATTAGAGTCGGCAGAAATTTTTCTAAATTTAAAAGTCCGACAAATTTTGACTGGGAACTTTTGAATTTTGACCCCACAGAAATAGGAAATAAAAACTTTGTCTCATTTCCATCCACACCGAGTTCCCGTGAACCCCCGCAGCAACAACTATATTTTTTATTGCCTGGAAAGATATTTTGACCGCTTCTGGCCACAGCCCCATTGACTTCAGTGGAACTAGGGATTAGCCATTTATTCTTTCTAGATTCCCAGCTCCCCTCAGCACGGCTGCATTGGTTTTCAGGAGAGGTACTAAGTTTGGATGCCTCAGTTAATGCAGAGCATCTCACACGCTGCGTATTTGTTGACCATCCTCCCCAGCCCACCCCGTCCCCGCCTGCCCCAGATCGATGCGGGTGGGCAAGAAAGAGTTAAGTGTGCAGCTGCCAGCCCGCGCAGTGTGGAGTTATGTTCAAACTGTTCCCATTGCTGCATGAAGTCAGCTGTCATTAGAGAACAAAGGAGCCCTGGAGCAGCTCAAGTTGTGTCACACTCGGAAGGCGCTCAGACTGCTCTCTGATTAGGATTTCTAAATCAGCCCCATCGAGGCCCAAAGAATAAAGCTGCAGAACAATAAGCCGGCCGCATTCACACAGCCAGCAGCCCCCTTCCATCCCCCTTCGCCTCCCCCCTTTTCCTCCCACCATGGCCCTCAATGCCACTTCATCTCCAAGCCCCTTTAAGAACCACAGATTGCTCTGCTGCTTAAGTGATCATCACCCTTTCCAGGCCCAGGCCCCAAACCTCCACATCACTTGGACGCTTGGAATTCTGCATTCCTTGCCTTTTAGTCTCTCGACCCCTTGGCTTCCTACCTAGGGAAAGGGAGAGGGCAGGAAAGCAGCTCACGCAGCTCCTGGCCCACGGTGGCCTGCCACATGATTCCAATCAGGGGAACTTGTACGGAGGTGGATGCTCCATATTGCTCTTCATAGACAGCCCAGGCTCCTGTCCCCCCCCCCCAGCAGTCTACCTACTTACTGGCCACTCGGCAGGGTCAAATGCGTCCCTGGTGTTAGCCCAGTCAGGCCAACAGAGTTGCAGCAGGGATAAAGTAGAGCCCAGACGTTGCCATTTTGCAGCAATGCTCGACCCATCCAAAATGCTGACGTGCTGTGCAGGTTAACAGTGGGTGCAACGCAAGCTTCATTAACCTCCCTTCGTTGGGAAGAGGGTTAGCAGCCGCTGACCATGGTAGCAAGCAAGAAAGGCAGAAGCCAGCCTCCTCTGCGCCTACCCATATAACAGACGTAACAAGACATGCACCTGCTCCACAAAGCCTGAGAACCAGCCCGCACTGGGCTCTCCCTGGGGGTGACAACGACAACTGGGCACGCATCCCCCGCCAGTCCTGGCCTTTCAAACTGGGCCACCCCTGTGTTTCCAGCCCGGGAAACGGGCTGCCGCCGAGGAGCTTTGGCGGTGGCACTGGCCCGTGGAATTGGAGGGTCCCACCAGGAGACCAGTGTCCCTCACATGGCACCGGGCTCCTTTTAGGGAGGTTCAGATAGGTTTGGTTTTCTGAATCACAAAAGTAAGGTGCTCATAGGACTTTATAGCAGGCATGAGTTGGGCAGGGGGTCGTGCAGGTTTCCTTCGTGCGGCTTTGCCAATGCGCTTCATCCTGACCTGAAACATCTCCTGTTATTCCAACCCTGGGCTCCTCCCCACCCACAGCTCTGCTGACGCCCCTCAGACAGGGGCTGTACCTAGCATTTCAAACTCACTCAGGTTATAACACAGTATTAAAAAATAAGGTGTAGAAACCAAACTGCGCAAAAGTGTAAAGGGGGCCACATTGCTACACAAGCGCAAACGCCCCTTGTTGCTCCATCAATGCTGTGAGATTTTGTTTCCTCATTTGTATCTGTAAAACCTCCATTTGTGTTCGGTTGAAAAGATCATGAATTTAGCATAAGATGATATTATACGAGCCCAATAAAAACAAAGCAAAACCAAGACTCTGAGTTGTGGTTAAAAACACAAGGCCAGGAATCAACAGATTGGGGAGAGAGGGGGGTATCCCCGCTCTGTTGTGGACTCTGTGTTACCTTGGCTGTGTCATTTTGACCTCTCTGTACCTCAGTTTCCCCATCTGGAAGGAGGAGATAACATATTTAGTTATCTCACCAGACCCCCAAGTCATTAGCTCTCACAGGGAACATCATTAAGGATCCCACATGCATTACAAATAGGAACTGTGTTGTAACTAAGCCCCATGATTTGGTTGTAATTGTGGTTTCGGCTCATCCTGAGCTGAGATAGTTTGGGGCAATGGGTTCTCTGTGCCCAGAGGGGCCCAGCAGTGCCGTGTGTTGGCAGAGTTGGGTGAGGACTCAGGACAGGAGAGCAAGGCGTGCTGCAGGTCCGGATTAAGATGAATTGCAGAGCGACGTGTGCAGGAAACTGGCATGTCCAAGTCCTGTTTTTATTTAACACACACCATCAGCCAATCACATTTGCGAGCAGAGTGACACAGACGTACAGGAGACAACTCCCCCCAGCACAACTGTGAAGATGCATTTTCCTGTCCACTCAGGACGAAGAGATTTGCATTCTACGAAGCCACTGACGTGCGTTGCTTTCGCCTAAACAGGACGGCCAAGGATGCAGAGTGGAGAAGAAGGGTAGTCGGGTTTTGCCCTCCTCCTCCAGAACATCGCCCTCAATAGCCCACCCTTCTCTCCTTCGTCCACAGCTGCTGGGCTGGGGAGAGGCAGACAGAAACACCTCTGGGCGGGAGAAAGGCAGCCAGCCAGCAGGTGCAGTGAATAAACAGCTCAGCAGAAATCAATATGGATATCGGTCATTCCCTCCCTTCCCCCAGTGCACTCCCAACACACGCACACACACACACACACACGCAGACACAGACTAATCACCGGTGCCTTTGGCCACCATATGCATGGCCAATCAGTCCGAGGGAGGGGATTTAAGCCCCGCCTCTTCTTTCACGCCAGGAAAGGATTTTCATTTCTTGAGAGCACAATGAGAGGGAAAAATAGGATCAGCTGCGGGCAGGGCTGCTGCAGATCTGCTTGTCCCAGAGGGGGGTGCAGGGAGACATATTTGGCCGTGTGGGAAACCCACAGCCTCAGCTTCTCACACATTGTTCTCCTCTTCAGCTCCCGCCTTGCCCCCCGCTCCCCGACCAAAGCCGTTAATGCCACAAAAGATACTTTGCCCATTGTGTGGTAGACAGCTGAGAGGATAGAGTTAGCCTGACACAGCTTTACTGACTCTCTCTAGAGAGGGGATGGAGCAATCAAAATGGAGAGTTCGATGCTTATCATACAAAGGAATTCAATCCATTTAGGCCCCTTTCTCGCTAATCTAGGACTGTGGGGGGTTAAATATGGTTACATTTTCATTAGGTACTAATAGCAAAAGGGCAGCGAATGGTAGCACGGACCGGGGTATTGTCATACTGATGGCTCAGAGAAAGGGCTACTCCGTTACACCGGTCCTGGCGCTGAGGCATGCAAGGAGTGGGAAATTGTGTCACACGGGCATTGTTGACTGGTGAATTCCATCAATGGAAAAGTCACATTTCTTCCAAGGAAAGGAAATGAGTTAAAATCGTCAGGGAGAGGTCGAGGGGGGGGGAAAGAGGGGAAAAGTGGGAGAGAGAAAGGGACAGCAAAAGGAGGTGTTGCAGAGGTAGGGCCAATTCCACCTGCACCTTACACGCTGATGGTGCACTCTGTGGTGCAAAATGTTCCTATTGGTGCTGGCAAAAAGGCTGGTATGGGCTGGGAGTCATTTTAAAATTGTGGGTATTTTGAAGTGGGAACCTCAGCTGTGGCATGCAGCATTGTGGTTAAAACTTCTGAATTTTATTGCCACTTACTACAGGCTCTGAAATCCCCAGTTAGTTAACAAGCTAGCCAGGTCTCAGATACAGAAGGAAGCCCCCGGTGTGTTTGGTGCCTCCTGTCAGGAATGTTAGCTACCTGGTTTAAGCACTTATAGGACACCCAAGACACCACAGCAACAGGAGTAATAGCTTTCAGCTCTGCCACAGAGTTGCTCTGATCTCGCTTCACTCACTGATCCCTCCGGTATCGCACTAAACAGGATAGCAGGATAGGCCTTACACGCCTCACCGTGTTGAGAATTAATGTTCCAAAGGTACTTGCAGCGCCTCAGCTGGAAGACGCAGTAGATCCCAACATGCCATTGTATTTCACATCTGGGCACTGAGTCAGGAAGGTACTTAGGCAAGAAATGGCCAAGTCCAGAGTGTTAGCTAGGCCTCCCCATCCGCATAACAGAGGCATCTGATTTTCAGGGATAGTCTGTAGATAGAATTAAGCAGGCAGGCGTCGGGGAGCATGTGGAAAGGGGAACAATAATATTGAATTAAGGCTGCATTCATTCAAGGTCCTAATTGTTGTTTTCCTGCAGCCAAAGAACAAACGCTTATAGTCTGAGCGACGTTTTAAGAGAAAAAGCAAACAAGAAAGAACAGAAGTAAAGTCTTCAGGCTAGAGCACACACCCTTGACGCTGGCACTGAACCAAACGCACAGCAGTCCTTCGAGATTTAAAGGTGCAGTGCCCAGAAAACAAGGACACAACATCTACACGGATCCTTCAGAAAGAATTTAGTAGCACATCATTTCAGCTGTGGCAGGTAAATCCTAGACTGGAGTCCCAGAATCATTTGAACTGAAAATAGTTTCATAAGCACCCACCACTTGAAATGCTTAGAACTAGGATGGACAAAACATGGGACAACATACAGCAGGGGGAAATTACACCATGGCCTGCTGAGGTGAAAAGCTACATGGCCTAATAGCAGAGCTGGTGGGAAAATGTATTTTAGAATCCACACAAAAATCCAAAGAAAATGAATTTTTTTTCACTGAATTTTGGGGGCTATTGTTGGAAAAACAGAACATTTTTCAGTCTTCAGGGTCTTTTTTTAAATGAACAATAGAAAAACTTTGACAGAAACAGAAGTTTTCTTGCCAAGGTTTCTGAAATCATCCCAAAGCCATTTTTTTCATATGAAGAAGATACTTCGATGAATCGTTTTTGACCAGTTCTAATAAGAAAAGACTCTATCCTTCATTTTTATTATTCTACTGAGCTGGAAACTGGAGATTCAAAAGAGAAGTGGAGCGAGGAGGGGAACCAGCCGTGCAGGTTTGACTTGCTGCCCATATGACGCTACTGTCCACAGATTATACTGCACGGTGTAGCTAGGCATACCTCCACAGTGACTTGAGTTGTGACACTGGGTCATTGCTCTCATCATCTCCTGACTCATCCCCAATGACCCTCAGCAGATGGGACTATTCTTCCTTCCTTTTATCCCACTCATGTGACATGCTGCCACACAATAGCCTGCATCAAAGGAAAGGGGTTTGGAACAGCATTTCTGGATCCACTGCAGGAAGGATGCCATAGCGTCAGGGTTCATCACAACTTAAGCCAGGGGATGGCTACTGACAAAGCATTTTTGCCAGCAAAGGACCAAGACCTGTGTTTGGTATAACACTGGCCGATCTGTGCAATCAGTTCTCTCCATCCAGTACCTAACAACGTATTAGTGGGGTTTAATTCTTCTGCAGCCCTCACTTTGCCGGTTGCTTTCTATCAAGGACTTGACCCTGCAGTGCTTTACGCACACAGGTGGGTTGCCGGGCTGGCACAAACCCCATTGACGCATGCTTTGTTCCCTGCAGGATTGGGGCCTAAAGTGATGGCACAACTGGATGTATATGGGATTCCAGGAACATCGTGGAACTGGGAAAGTCACATCACATAGAATAACAGTGTATGTAACAACGGTTAGATTCAAAGACCACGGAAGTCAATGGCGAGACGCTTTCTGACTTACATGGCTTGGGCCTCAGGCCCTAAATGAAGATCAAGTGTAATTCAGAAAAAATGTCGGCCTATTCGAGCCACGGGAGGGGCAAAGTTATGCCAGACACGATTCAATGACTGCAGACAAGAGAAGAAATCAGGTATTGGTGGTACAGTGGAGAGGCTGACTGCTTTCAAATACTGGCCAGCACAGCATCGTGGGTAGTGTGATAGCTTGGGAGAGTCAGGAGACAGGAATCTAGAATAGGATTGTGCTATACTGATTGTATAACCATGAGCAAGTCATTTTCTGTCTCTCTGTTTTCCCATCCTTTATTTGTCTTGTCTATTTAGACTATAATCTCTCTCCTCCTTTCTGATGGTTCAATGTGCCATCACAGTGATTGCACAACGGGGCCCTGATCTCTGTTGGGGTCTCGTCACGTGACTCCCATAGCTGCGGCTTTAAGGAAAAACATCAAATATTGCAAGATACACAACAAATTCACAAGAGTTGGAAACATCATTTTTCTTTCTATTTTCCAGGGACGAGATTGCAATCCAGGCCCAAAGTTTGGATCTAGAATTTTGGAACAAACTTATCCCTACTGAAAAGTGTAACTGATACATATTATGTGCCAAGTGTACATGGGCTAGCTTCTCAGCTGATGTAAATCCACATAGTTCAACTGCAGTCAATGGACCAGCAACAGTTCATGCTGGCAGAGGACCTGGCCTTGTGTTTATTATTTACCAGTGACTCACATAAAAGGCAAAAACATCTGCACCATTTCATAAAAAGGTGAGCACTTGCATTTTCTGTTGGTGCATCTTAAGACTTTAATACCCTGGAGTTAACTAGTATAGGTCCCAGCTTTGTGGGAGGGGAGGCAACTAGTTTATTTCACTCGATCTGATGGCTTTAACAAAAATCCAAGCACCGCCACATAGCAGCAATGGCAGCCACCTTAGAGGGAAAACTACCTTCTGATTCCGGGCCATGTCCAAAAATTACAACCGGTCTCTGCAATTATGAGAAGTAAAACATTAAAAAGCATGAGGCAAAGTGCACTTGCATGCTAATAACTCCCCTTGGTAGCGCTGGGAGGCTGTATCTAACAACAAAGTGGAACACTTCTCCACTAGAGAAATATTAACCCTTGTGGTCACTTCTGCCTTCCTTGCTTGGGGTTTTAGCACCAAGGGAGAGATTCAGATATGTTCTACACTCAAAGGAGTTTCACCCACTTACACCAGGGCTTGACTTTGACCCCAAGTGTTTGGGTCTTAGTCTTGACTGACTTGAAAGTTCAAGGTTAAACTTTGCTTACTCCTGCCATCCACTGGGTAGCCTTTAACATGTAGGAGGATAGCAAGGAGGGGGGTTGTATTCTTTAAATAGAATGGTTTTCATTAATGAGTGGTGTTCCAGTAAAATACCTTTTAGTTCCTTACTAGCTGTTGCAATAACAGGTTTCACTTTGATTAGAAAAGTGCAGGTGGGCACGTTACCTGAAAGCCACAAAGAGGAAACTCCAACATCCGTTTTCAAAGTGTAACCTAAGATTTAAGATGATCCGGTGGAGGGGGAAGGGTACCAGAGAGGCACACACCTTTGTATCACCCAGAGTAGGGTTTCACCTGAAAAGAACCACAGCTTCAGCTCTAAACATGAGCTGACAAGAAGCTCTTTGAGCAAAGGCTGTGCTAAGAAAAGCAACTGCAAACCCGAACTAAACTAAAGCTTTTCAAATTTCTGAAGCAGGGACAGCTAAATGCCAAGGGCCTGATTCTCTTCTCACTTGTATTGATGTTAATGAGGAGTCATCCCACTGAAAGTCTCCTGAGAGTGCCCTGCCCCTCTGGAAAGCAGCCCACTCTTATTTAGGTGTCTAAATTTAGGCATCCAAATTTGGACATTTTGGCCTTAGCTGTTCTAGTCAGTTTCTATAGCCCACCCCCCAGCTCTTCTCTGTGTTCCATTCCGTTTGTCAAAATCCATATTATTTGCCTCTCTCACACCCCTGTTCCCCTGTTGCATTGCAAACTCATATCTAACTGGCTGTCCACTGTTACCTCTAGCTTTCTTTTGTCATGCCATCTCCCAAAATTCTTCCTCCCATTGAGTTTGGGATTATTTCCCGCCACAAGCGTATTGGCTTCCACTTTTCCTCACAGAATCCCATTTAGCTATTCTTTGTTCTAGATACTTGACCTAAAGTATCTAGACCCCCTTTATGGTATCCTCTCTCTTCTGATATATCTTCTCAACTTCTCCCACTCTCATCATCTGTGATCTGCATTAACACACTGTTTAGGCATGTTAAGTAAAACCAGTTTTAACAATGGGTCTGGCTATAGTAGGAAACATGGTAGAATGGCAGCTAACATGATGTAACTAACCTCAAAGTTTTTCCAAGGTAGACACAGGGTGACATTTATCTCAGTCTACCTGGTTACGGTCAATCCAAGGAAAAGCTCTAAATTAATCTTAAACAGCTAAGTTGGGGTGACCTAGGAAAAAGGTCAAGTTTAGCTAATACGTGTTTAGCAAATGTCAGCCACTTCTCCTAATATAGTCCTATCCACTGATCATTCCAGGACCTTCCCTGCAACTTTATACATTGTCATTTATCAGAGCCATTTATTTGTGGACCTTTCACCCATTTTCAGTCCTCATGACAACTTTTCCAGTCCAAGTCATCTTAAATTAATTTTCAAGTAATGTTTTGTGCGATAGCCTGAAAATTCAGATTCAATCAATTGGCTGCATTCACATTCACCTACTAGCTTTGTAAGTCTATCCAAAACAAAAGCAATCAAGTTGTATCCTTTGTAAACCCAGGTCCACTGGTTCTAGCACTCTTAATTCCTTTTCTACTGAGTACCAGAACCTTGCAGAGACCTGACCACAGAAGGGAAAGGAAAGGCGGTAGAGGATAGCTAGAAAAGGTGGAAAAGGCACTCAGGAATGATGGGAAGGAAAATACAAAGAAAGGATGCAATTACTCTGCAAGATATTCATCTTGGTGCCCATTCACTGCTGAGGGTTGGAGCTGAGTGAAACTTTCCAGTTTCAGTTTGCAGAGGATGTTGGTTCAGATGGAGTTTACATCTCCCCTCCTGAGTTTGGAGTTGCAAGCTCAAAGTGAAACTCCCTCCAACCCCCACAGCTCCACCTGATTTCTAATTGAAACCAAAAGCCAATCCAGGCTCACCCAGAACTCAAGCCACATTCACATGACCTGAAAGGTTCAAAAACCTCAGCAAATCTGGCCCTACACTCCCATTTACCATGGTGAGGTGAGGAAGAACTAGATGACCTCCTGAGGTCCTTTCCAGTCTACATTTTTACGAAGCTGAAAGCCCCTTTATGACATTTCTCCTCAGTGCTCATGATGTTCCCCTCATCACCGCACATAGGCCGTTCCAATCTGCCAAGACCCAAACACAGGATGCAATGTTATGACGAAGCACCAAAAGGAAGGACATGCAGAAGCTCACCCTGGCGGGGGTGACGGGGTCAACACTTCAGTGCAAAGAGCTAATTCTCCATTTCATTATTTCTGCTGTGCATTATTTCCAACCACAAAAGCAAGGGGGCACCAAATTTGCCTGGGACAGAGGTGGCTTTGGGGCTCAAATGAGTGACGGCCCCTGAAACGAGCACTGAAGACCGAGACATGCCTACAGGTTGCAAACCCTTTCAGTTACAGACCAAGCAAGGATTCAGCCGGGCGCTTCTGGGCTCGCTGTAGCAGCAGCCTTTCCCAGAGGTTCATTAGAAGTCTCCGGCAGTATCGTACCTTTCCCCCATTAAAAAAAAAAAAAAGATGTTCTTTTGAAAGTTGTTTTCTTTCATCCCTCTTTTAGCCTCCTTGTTGATCTCTTTATAGCCACTTGTGGCTGGCTCATTACCTCCAGCTGGGAGAGCAGGACGCTAGCCAGGAACTAGCTCCAGCAATGCTGTTGCCAAGGCCCCTCTAGGGTTCAGATGGCAAAGGCTACCACGATGGCTATAGTGGCAGCCCGCCCCTCCTCCCCCGTTCACCTCTGTCCTGCCCCACCCCTGAGCTGGGGCATCACCTCTGTGACACACACGGCTCTTGCCAAACCAGAGGGCCTGGGAACTTAAATCCATCCCAATTAGAGCTCAGGTCTACGGCATGGCAGCTCAGCACAGTGTCCCTGGGACAGCTTCCATTTGGGAAGGCTGAAACAAACAGACAGGGGGCAGAGGGGGATGGAGAAAGAGAGGCAGAGAGGTTTGTCCAGGGAAGAAAGAAGGAATTGGTCCTTTTTACTGGTCCTATAAAGTACCTACGGCTCAGTCTTATGGTGTCTATACTTGAGCTAAGCTCCCATTGACCCCAAAATGGGAGTTCTGCTGTGCTGGGACGGCTGGATTGGATCCTTCAACTGGATTATCATTGAAACGTGGTGATATAAAACCACACAAAGTTAGACACACCGTCTTTGAACGCCCCCCCGACGGTTGGGTTTAAGCTACGCAAACCACTGATTGGGACCTCGTGCCTTGAAGTGCCCCTCACCATGGGTCAAGCCTCACATACCCAGAGGAACAGGAAAGTCATGGTCCAGGTTGCACCTCCAGCCCCCACTGCTTTCAGCCCTGCAAATCATGTCCCTCCCAGCCCCTGCTTTTCGTGTAAGGATGTTGACATTTCCCATTCCAATGTAGGAAACAAGACTGAGACCATCCAACTCATTTCACCTAAGATTTGATTATGAGTTGTATTGCCGTCACACACAGAGCCCCAGTGGGGATTGGGCCCTTCTGCGTTAGGCATGGCACATAGTGATATCATCTAAGGAAGATGAATTCAGACTGGAAAAGGTGTAGAGAAGGGCTACCAGGATGATCCGAGGAATGGAAAGCCTGCCTTGGAGAGGAGACTCAAAGAGCTAGGCATGTTTAGCCTAACCAAAAGAAGGCTGAGGGGAGAGAAGACAATTGCTCTCGATAAATACATCAAAAGGATAAATACCAGGGAGGGGGAGGAGTTATTTAAATTAGGACCAGTGTTGACACAAGAACAATTGGCTATAAACTGGCCCTCAGTAAATTTAGGATTGAAATTAGACAATGGTTTCTAACCATCAGAGGAGTGACGTTCTGGAGAAGTCTTCCGAGGGGAGCCGTGGGGTCAAAAAGCCTAGCTGGCTTCAAGACTGAGCTTGATAAGTTTATGGAGGGGTTAGCATGATGAGACTGCGATTCGCAACTGCTAGAAGCAAATATCTCCGACAGCCCATAATGGGATACTAGAGGGGGAGGGCTCGGAGTTACTACAGAGAATTCTTTCCCAGGTGTCTGGCCCTTGGGTCTTGCCCATGTGCCAGGGGTCTAACTGATCCCCAGATTTGGCGCCAGGAAGGAATTTTCCTCCAGATCATATTGGCAGAGACCCTGGAGGGGAGAGGGGGAGATTCACTTTACTCTGCAGCATGGGGCACGGGGCCCTTGCAGGTGTAAACTAGTGAAATGGCGGATTCTCTGTGACTCGAAGTCTTTACGTCATGATTTGAGGACGTCAGTAACTCCAGCTAAAGGTCAAGGGGCTGTTACAGGAGCGGGTGGATGAGGTTCTGCGGCCTTCCACGTGCAGGAGATCAGACTAGAGGATCGTGATCGTCTGTTCTAGCCTTGAAGTCCAAGTCATATACAGACTCTGCCCCGAGGAACTTACAAACCAAACCATAGAAGCATCATTAGCTGCACTATGTAGATGGGGAGCTGAGGGGAGTGAGCGTCCTGCCCAAGGAGCCAGCGGTGGGAGCCAGGAATTGCGCTCACACCTCCAGAGCCCTGATGTAGTGCCTTAACCACCATCCTTCCACTGAAGATATCAGCTTAGCCTGGAGTGCTGGTAGCCCCATGAACTCAGAGCCTTCCATTACTGAGGTAGGCCGCTGCATAAATTGGGGACTTATTATTATACCAACCGGACTCAGAGAAAACCAACCCAATCTTCTTGAAACAAAGACCCTTCCGTTCTTTCCTCTCTAACCCACTTCCTTCTCTCTCCTGCCTCAATCTCGCTCTCACTTTCCCGGCTGTGCTCACAAACAAGCTGCACTGGTAAAGAAGGGATTTCCCTCCCTCGGGGAGCTGGGAGGGGAGAGCCCTTGTTTCAGAAAAATAAATAAATAAACACAATTTATTGCCGGACACATCTCTAAATCCACAGCCCAGGCCGACAAACTGCAGCTGCGATGTAATAAGCACATAAATAAAGTTTATGGCCAAGCTGGCCTGACCTGGCATTGCCCTGAGGTACAGAAGCAGTATCTTGTCATTAGTATGCAGAACACATCGCCTTAATGTCTGCTCATTTGTTCTCAGCCCACTCGGCTCTATAAATCTCCACAAAAGGGCAAGGCAGGGCTAAGGGGGGGCCTAGAGGAGTGCCGGGGGGGGGGGGGAGAGGGAACTGGAGTTTAACTACTGTAATCAGCCAGTTCTGTCACCCTCAGAATGAATTACTCAGAGGGGGCTGGGGATGGAAGGAATTAAGTAGTTTAAGATGAACTTTTTCTTTCCTTCCTTCATAGGAAGCCAATAACGGAGCTTTTCTCTCTCTCTATGTGTTTGAGCACTGGCTGGGCAATGCACATGTTTCTCTGGCCTGTTTCTTTCGGAGGAGGAAAAAAAATAAGATTATTTGTAGTGCAATATTTCTTAGAGGCCCCAACCAAAACTCAGTGCCACATTGCGCTAGGCACCATACACACAGAGTAAGGGACAGACCCTGTGTAGTGCCATAAATGGACCTGCAATAGATACAGGGCCCGATCCCGTGCAGTGCTGCTTGGAAGAGATGCAGTTTTCCCAACTCCTCCTGAGGTCAGGATGGTTCCACCACTAAACAAATCCTCAGGCCATTAGTCCCATAGAACAAAGGGAAAGGAGCCATAGAAGCTACATACATAGAGTCGGCCGATGCCCAGCGGCTATTGTCCCATACTCACCCCATGACAAGGACCCCAAGGATTACAACTGGTCAACATGTTTCCTTCAAAACATTTTTCTTCAACAACATGTGGCTTTTAAAAAAATTAAACAAAGGTGAAAATTTTCATTTTCTTTTTGGCCAAAACACAAACATATTTTTTTTAAAGCATAAGCAATTTACAAACGCTGCAAAGTTTGTTTTTTTTTTTTTATGAACACCACCTAGAAGCTTCAGTGGGAAATTGAAAAAAAAAATAAAAATCTGGTTTTCCTATGACAAATAATATGCATTTGTGGACCAGCTGTTCCAATAATGCTACCCAGACACCGAGGCTAGATGCAGGAATCTGAAATGAGGGTATATATGGATGGCACCATTTTAAAACTCCCTACCTATCAGCACGAAATGATGAGCAGTGCCACGTTGTTATTGTGACCCAAATTCTGCTGTGGCACTGCTCCACCGACTTCACTCTCCCATTCCTACAACCCCTTACAGCTCCTATACCGAGAAGAGACACCTTTAAACTCAGCGATTTACTGCCAAGCATCATCCTGCAAGAAAAAAAAGCTTCATTGCTTCATAAATTTACATGGAACAAGCCTGGGTTTTCTGCAAGGGGAAATATTAACTGTCCTTTCTCTGTCATTAAGCTTGTATTTTTGCCCCCTTTGAAGAAGACAAGGCCATTATTTATTGTCTGACAAAAAAGGATGGGGTAGGAGCAGGCATCATGGCAGGTGAAACTTCTGGGGACCAGAAAAGGAGCAACCGGAAGGTGAAATGTACAAGGGAGCAGAGAGAGAAACGTAGCTCTCGGGCTAGAGGCAGGGGAAGTCCTATAGCCTGTGAAATGCTGCTCAGGCAAGATGATTATTAGAGTGGACCCTCCTGGCCTTGAAATCTATCAAGTCTATTATGTGTTACCTAGAGGAATGGATCAGGCTGTAGGCTGGGGTCCGGATTCTGAACTCAGTCACTCCGATGTCAGGCTGGAGTAACTCCAGTGATTTACTGGTGTAAATGAGATCAGAATCTGACTTATTTCCACTGACAGAAAGAGAAAATTATTTGGCTTATTTCCAAACTTCACTGATGGAAAGAGAAAGGGGGTCGGGAAGTAGCATTAGGTGGATTTCAGGAGTGTGTTTCACTTGTTTACCAAATAGCCTGAGTGCATGTAACACGGATAGATTGTGTTGATTCTCTTTCTAGTGGGCGGGCCACTAGAGGATAACAACCTATTGCTGCTACCAGCTAAGGAAGTTACTCCTTCAGCTCAATAGTTACTGGCCCGTGCTGTTGTGCTGAAGTGCCTAGATCCAAAGCCTGGCTAACGGCCCATGCTTAGAAGTCCTTACGTCTGAATCACTTGAGCCAGAAATCTTAGAGATGCCTGCTTTTCCACATGATTCCTAGCCGCTCACAAGCTGCTATGCAGGTTGGAAATACTACCAGAGCAGCCTCTCTCACTGCATTTCCACATTTTGGCTTCTGGTCCCAGCCACAGCTAGAGAAGTCAGAAGCAAATCTTAAAGGGTCTTTTAAAAATAAAAACCTAAGGTACCCAAACTTTTCTCTTAGTTAAGTTGCACTTTGAGTAGCCAACCGACCTTTGCAGAGAGAGGAGAAGAAAAGATTCCTCCCTGCCTCTATTCACCGATTCCTGGGGCAAGCATCTACCTAGAAGATAAAAGCTTTGCGAGCATGCCCTCTGGACTGCTCCTCACTGAAGAGCTTCCTGGTCCCAAAGCCCTGCCCCAGCCATCTCTCCTTGTTCTGATAAACTCGAAGTGACAGGCACTTCATCCTCTTTGGAGAGTCACCTTAATGAAGTCATCTGCTAGGTAAGACCTTGATTAAAAGAGAAGCGCTGCCTACTGGAATGGCCCTGCTGCTGGGGAATCAACCAAGGGAGTGCTTTCCAAACGTGATAAAGCCCCGGCTTTTCCCTGGAATTTCATCCAATGAGATGCATTGTTCTCCCCGCTGGAAAGTTTCAGTGAGGATGAGCTCCCTTCAATAGCTCCTGGCAACGGCAGATGACAGCTGCTTTGCAGAGGAAAGCTAGGAACGGTTTGGGATTCAAACGGACTCCAGCACGACATGCCAGCTTTCTTGAGCACAACAACGGTTCTATACCCAGGATTAGGAAATGTGCTAGTTATTGATCCCCTTGGCAAGCAAGATGTTTAGACTGGACCCTCTCTGAAGCAGGGATGGGCTGTTTTTGTTCTATGTTTGTACCACACCTAGTGCAACCGAGCCCTGGCCCTTGATGGAGGCTCATCACTGCTGCCATAACACAAATAAAATTAACAATAATAATCTAAAATGCCCAAGGCTGAGTCTAGAGAGAGAGAGCTGCAAGAGGAGATGATTCATTGGGCTATTTTCCTGATGAGGACCAAGAAGAGGGAAGCGCTTGCTGGAACAAGTCATTCAGTGTTGCCAGTACACATGTGCTCGCCCCGTTTTACAGACCACTACCAATGCAGACCTTTTCTAATCAAGAGTCCATCATTATTAGTATTTGGAGGCTCTTTGGTAGAACGTACAAAGTACTTTACTACCATTAACTAAACCTCACAACTGCCCGGTGCGATGGGTCAGTATCACTACTTCATTTTACAGATGGAGAAACTGAGGCAGAGAGACGCTAAACGAGTCGGGACCAGGCTAGGAACAGTGATCATATGTCCAGTCTTTTGCTCGAATAAGTGGAAAATATACCCTCTCCTTATTTCCGTTCCCATGCATATGCTTGTTTCTCAGTGCACATTAGCCCCAGAATCCAGGGCATGCCATACCACTGGGCAAATGTCAGGCCATTGCAGTCCCTGACTCCATTTTCAGCAGGTACCAGTGCTGGAATTCAGCCACCAGAAAAATAAAAGGCTCCCAACTTTCAGTTAGTCAGATGTCCTTGTCATAAGGAACGATAGCGCGGCTTCTTGGAACACCCGAGTTCTCTCCCTGAGTTTGGCACACAGTTATGAGAAGATGGGGCTCAGCCTTGGTTACTGCTGATGAGGATATAACCTACAATGGTCACAGGGAGAAGTGTTGACTTGAACATCTGTACTCACATCAGGCTGGTTCCAGGAGTCTCCCGTCCTGTTCCTCACTCTTTCTTGGAACGTGAAATAAGAGAACCCAAATTGCTTGAGGGCCTTAGGCCTTCCCTGACTGAAGACTACATCAAAACCCCCGTTGACTTCCGTAAGGCCGTAGGCAAGTCTCCTGCTGTGAACTCTTTGCACTCCTTAGGGCTAATAGGCAGGAACTGGAGGTATGGAATGCTCACAAATGGCCCGACAGATTAGCATTATCAACCACAAAATTAACTGGAAACTTCCCCAATCTGAAAACCAACCTACTTAAAGGGAAGGAAGGGAGCCTTCTCCACAACCTGCAGTTTACAGCAGCTCACAGTGGAACGGGCATCCCCTGGGATGGATGTCACAGCATCTGACATGAAACAGAAACAACAGACTTTACCACTTGAGACAAACACCAAGGTCAGGTTTGCTCAATATTTGAGCTATTCTCTGCCCTATCATCATGTCTGTTTGCCAAATCCATGCCAATATTTTAATTTTGGGCTCAAGAGCTAACAAAGAAAATGCTTTGATGCTTTTTTCCCCTTCCCTCTAACGGGAGAAAAGATCCACGCTACAACTTTTTAAAAGTAAATTTCTACTACCTTTAAAATCATGAATCTATCTTCAGAAATAGGAAATAAATTCACTACACTGTAGTTTCATGATTCTGTAGATAGCCTCTGTGCAAGTATACCACTGTAGAGTTTCATGGTTGCATAGTTCGATTTTTTGTAAGTACCCACTGACTTGGAGAAATATGATTTTAGCTCCTTCTTTCGTGAAACTAAACATCAAGGAAATTAAGTGCAAAAAACTTATTAATGTAACAATAAGGTTTGTACTGAAAGTCTCAAAGGATAGGGAGTGCAAAAGTTTTTTTAAAAACATCTTGTATGCCTCAATCCCGTGGCGTCCAGACATCTCAAAGGAGCTCATTGTTCTGGGGGGAAGTTAAAAAGCACTTTTTGCAAAAATGAGGCCCCTTTAAGGTATTTCAGATGGGGTACACCCAAATCACTAGCCACTTTTGAGAATTTAAAGCCAGGGCTCTCATAGTAACTTTACACTGGCCCTATTGGTATGAAATACTTAAATTTTTGCATTGTGTAATTCCAGACTGTTTCACCTCATAACCTTAGCATTGCGTTGATGTCAAGGTGGATTTCAATTAATCAATGTATGTGAAAGGGTACATGATGGTGAATGAAGATTATATTAAAAATGAAGCAAGATCCATTAAAACTCCAGAGCTGCTGACAGCAAGGTGACCTTTCTTACCTTGAGTGAGAATCCAGCACATTGTGCCTCTGATGCATTTTACAGATATGCTAACTTGTTAGATTGTAGTGAAAGGGAAATAAACCCAGTGTTTAATTTAACTTTGTTAATTACCAGCAAGGTGTTCATGAGTAATACCATATCATTAAGAGTGTGGTATGGTTTCCATTACAGACTCCTATTCGCATGACCTTCATGAAAAACGCTCTCTCCTGGATGAAACTTGGCATAAGATATTGTAGAGAAATTGTAAATAAATTAAGACATTTATTTAACCTTATGTGCAAAATTAGATGCAAGATGTCCATAGGAAATACCCATGTAAAGTGGAGATTTGGAGACTCCGTCATAATTGCAAGATGTTACATCTTGTTCCATTAAAAACGATAATAACTTCCCCTTTGGCTCTGACTTGTTAAAAGGCGATAGGCCTATAAAGGAACCAACCTGTTAGATATTTCTAAGAGTAAAGGAGATAAAAGGGGAAAAAAAAGTCTAGAATGGGGAAAGCCTATGGGAAAGCGTGTAAAAGGATAAGATAAGAACGTTTCTCAGAGATAAGAGCAAAGGTAAAATGTGCAGCTTTTAATTTATGCAGTTCATCTCCTGGGCTGTTTTGCTGGAGGGACCATAGTGTTTCACTCAGTGTTTGTAATCCTGAACTGTACACTTTGAAGAGAAGTTGGCGCACATAGCCTATCAGCCTTATTAATAACCACCTGTAGAGGCAGAGGCCTCTTTCACCTTCGTAACCTTTCTGAGCATTGACAGGTTTTGTCAGAAAGAGTGAAAGAAGACGAAGAAAGAAACATAGGTTCCCACCTTGCTTCTTTCGTCTCCTGGAGTCACTGTTTTGCAGTGCAGGTATTTCAGCTCTTACTGTACCAGGGAACGGGACTAGACAGGTCACTGGGGAATCAGATTACAGACTTACCTTTTTAACTCGCCTTCTCGGCACGTAGGGTGCAGAACTGACACCGAGGCAAGGGGGCAGGGACTCCTCAGTGATAGAGAAAGGTGTGCAAAGGCGCTGGAAGAGCTCCCCATTCTAGCACATAAAGCAAAGACCCCAGTGTGGGGTTAAAATGACGAGCAAAGCAGAACCAAGACATTTCTTCCAGGACACACAAACTACAAGGAGGTGAAACACAAAACTGACCTGCACAATAGTTTATACTGAGAGCCCCCAAAGACACAGTTATTTAATTCCCTTCTAATTTATACCTAGAAGTCCCCATTCAGTTTTCCGGTTGCTCACACGGAAGTTAAAACTCACCATGCTTACAACACAACAAACAATGTCACCGTCATAAGAGACTGCCAGTGCATCGCTAATGCTTACTCACAAAAGAGTAACACCCTCTGGCCCACAGTCTACCTCCTCCCCAAACGAGTGTGGTGATCTAATGGCGAGAGACGGACTGGGAAGCTACAAACTCCTGACTTCAGCTCAGGTTGTGGACATAGACAATTAACAGATTTTTAAGGCATCTTTCGATTATCTAGTTTGACCTCCAGTATAACAGGCCAGAAAATTTCATCCGGTTACATCTGTATTAAGCTCGATCATTGGTGTTTGGTAAGGCATCTCTTTCAGAAAGGTACGAAGCAGTTTTTTCCAATGGTTAATCTCACTATTAAAAATGAGTGCCTTATTTCTTCATTTGGCTTTGTCTGGCTCTAACTCCCAGCCACTGCTCCTTGTTATGCCCGTTTCACTAGATTAAATTAGTTTAGTCTCACTCGTTCAATTTTCCTGATCTGTAAAAGGAGGACCATGCTGATCGTCTCCAGCACCTTCATCATGGGAGTGTCAGAGGGATTCATTAGTTTATGTTTGAAAAGTTGCAATTTAACTTGAGCCTTTCAGATAAAACTAGCACTAGACATGGTTTGCAGAACACCAAGTATGAGAAAAACAGTGGCTGGCTCTGAGCACAACACTTCTACCCACAAGAAATCAAGCTCTTGAGGTTGTAATTATAACAGGCCAGGGCATGTGGAATTACTTTACAATCAAATTAACTTTTCATCATGGAACTCTAGTCCAAACCAAACTGAACTGAACTCTCTTAGTTCTTGTATTGCCCCAGTGCCACACATACTTGTAATGTATTTATTCAAATATCCCTATGGGGTAGGGAAGTACTATGTCACCATTTTACAGAAGGGAACGTGAGGCAAAGAGCAGTTATGTGGCTTGCTTGAGGTCACACAGGAAGTCAGCAGTAGAGCAGGGATCTGAAACTGGGGTTCCTCTGTCCTAGAAAAGTGCCCAAACCACTGAACCATGCTTCCTCTATTAACCTCCTCGTTAGGCTCACTAACATGACGCTTAGATTTCAAAAAAATTGTACTGACTAGAGAAAGCAAAGTATAATTAGTGAATAGTTTTAGCCAAATAATTCCATTTTTTCTGTTCACAAACTACCTGCTAATACACCGATTTTTATCCATTTGTTTCTTATTCAAAGTTGCATGATTCCTCCAAAGGAACCTATTTGAGCCTATGTGCTGTTTATAAAGTATCCACTGCAATTAGGTATTTGACTATGCACTATTCATAACAATTGGTCACCGCCATCACATGGGATTGTTTCTGATCCGGGAATGGAGAGTGAAATTTATGAATGAAGGGGAGGGAAAAAGTCAGATTATTTTCAGAGACGCAAGCAATGTAAACATCCAGCATGACAGCTTTTTCACATAAGTGTTTGCGCGACTGTCAGGTTTCAGGTACAATTTTGAGAATGCCACCCTTGCAGCTTCTAGCAACATTCTCAGAAAATAAATATTCAGGGGCACTAACACAGCTGAATAGAATTTGTGCTGTTTATAAGAATGAATGTTTGCAAAGGCTTCTGGGAAATATCAACCCAACTCTATTAACACCCATCATCATCTGCATAAGGAGTTGATTGGCACAGGTGTCCATAGGGAATCTCTCCTTATACCCAGGGCAGCAACATGCAATTGATCAAGCAAAATATTAGATGCTTTTGACTCAGATCTGATTGATTAAAAACTGGACTGGCTTGTCCAAAACACGAGAAAACCAGTTGTATGGAAATCCCTGCTAAAGTTTTCCAGCTTTTCTCAAAATGGCCGCCCTCGCTGGCACCATTCATTTCGTCAGCCAGTTCTAATTACAGCATGGCTTGCTTAACTCAGCATCTGCCTTACCCTAACAGAATGGCAAGCAAAGCCAAATAGGTAGATGGATTACTGCAAATGAAGTGAAGATAATCCCAGGCAAGGACCTTTTTATCCGGGAAAAGTCTCCATCTATTTCACATCACAACTCTTCACAATCTCCTCTTAATAACTTGCACGCCGAAGTGTTGAAAAGATTAAAACCACCGAGTGATCTGATGCTCGGCAGCCCTGACATGGAGCACTTGGAGCTGAAAGAAAGAGGGAACATTCTCCACGATCCTTTTGTTTAGTGCTTTTGTGAGGATCCCTCGTATTATTTTGTAATCGGGACGTGACATAATGGCACACACGCTATATTTGCTCTTGGGTTCATCCCAGAGAGTGAAAGCAAGCAAGAAGGGAGCTGAGGGACTTAAAGCACAGTGGAGGTTTGCTTTAGCTAATTCTGATTACCCTCTGGCACCCTTAACCGAAATGCCGTCTTGAGCCAAGGAGTGATTATATGAAGGACAAGTAACCAACCGAATATGTGCACTGCTTCGTCAGCTCCTTGCTACTGTACACTGCTTGCTAAATCCATGATGTCGAAATAAAAAGAGAGTGCACTTACTTGGACATAGCGCAAGTCCTACAGAGGCTACTCAGGAAAATCTTATATTGTAGATATCTCAGGATTTCCTGTCATTCCAAGGCTTTTTTTCTTTGAGTAGGTTACAATATAATAACCTCCTGTTTACTTGGTACACAGTGTCTTCAACCCAGTGAGATTACATTGGTTCTGAAGACTTTATCTGTCAGTGACTGAAATACAGCCACCTTTGAGCTGTAGCCAAAGTAATGACATCTAGGGGACTAAGTATATCATTCCGGGCTGAATCCTGAAGACCTTATTTAACTTTTTAACTCAATCCAAACTTTTTCAGTTGATTTCAGTGGGAGTTTTCCCCAAGTAAAGATTCCAGGATGTGGCTCATGGCTCCTCCTGGTATATGGCTAATTAGTGTACTACACTTCCAGTAGGAGCAAAAGCCAGCAGTGAGAACAAAAAAGCAGGACAAAGGAATCAGTACCCTGAGCGTCTCCTCAGACCTGTCACAGACTTGCTAGGTGTGGAATTTAGGAGAACCTTTTCCACTAAGCTCCATCTCTGCCTCTCCCTGTTTCTGGTTCAATTTGCTGCCCCTCTAAGTGTTAACGTCGGTCTGAAATGCATTCTGGGCTCAGAAACATGGACCCAACTTTTGCACCTGCATAGGCTTCCTTTTGCAGCCTCAAATTTTATCTGCAAGACAGCAGACAACACATCCCTCAGCCTCTCCGTGCCTTGGTTTATCTATATGTAAAATGGATATCATCAATACCTGCCTCATGGGGGGTGACTGAGACATAATGAACATCTGCTCTTTGCTAAATAAGAAGAGTGAAGAAATAGATGCATTGATTCCATGGGTTTTCAGCCCAAGGGATGAAACACCCTTGGAAATTCCTTGAAATGGACTGAAAATACCTAAGGAGGTTTTAGCCTCTCCTTGATGTTGATGTTAGAGAAGAGTTACACATATACTTTATGGTACCCAGCACCGAAGCCAGGACACTGGTGGTGGTGATCTAGCATCATTTACATTAAATCAGGAGGTTGCTCTTAGCTGAAGCACATACCTTTGTTAATAAAGTTTATGAGATAAAGGCCACTGCAATCTTTTTCACAGGGTTTATACTCAGTAATTATAAACCCATCACTTAGCGTTAATTACATAGCATTAAAGACATTATTATGTATATATTCATCTCACAAGAACCGAGTGCCTTTTGCCCTTCAGCCACTGACAGCTCAATGTTTCCAAAGAGGAGCTTAGGGAGTTTCTCAGCTAAAATGGGAAGGCCCAGTGTGGTTGCACAATGCCTGTATCTTGGGGGAAGGGAGGCCTTGGCTCCTTAAAACACCACCCCAGACAGAGGAAATTGTTTGAATTGGGAAGCCTTAGAGGAAGATGCCTTCATTGTTTCATTTTCTGTTTAATCAACCATAGATATTATATTGTAGATGGCCACATGGCCAGATGCTCAGTGGTGTAATAGGCCTAGTTCCATGTACTTCAAATGGAGCTACACTCATTTGTACCAGATGAGGATCTGGCCATTGTGTATGTTAGAAGGAAAATTTAGTGTCGATGAAAGATGTTGGACTGAAGTACTCCGTCAGCAGGGGTGGAATAGCTTCCTTTTGCTGTCTCATCAAGATGGGCTGGTTTGAGTATAAGAGGGTAGGTCATTCTCTACAGCCCATCGAATCCGAGGATTATCTGTAGATATTGCTAATAAAAGGTGTGTGGTGGAGGTTTGTGTTATGTGGAAACCCTTCTGCTTAGAACTGGAGTGAAAACAAAAAATTTTGCTTCCCTGGCCATGGAAAAGCCAGCACCTGTTAACAGTTGCCACATGGCGGAACCTGAGGTTACGCTGCTCTTCCTGGAGTTACAAAAATAAATAGCTTTGCCTCAATAATCAGGAGGAGTAAACAACTGGCAAATGTGAATTTTTTTCTGGCAACAGCAATAGGAAACTGAACAGCCATCAGATGGGAGCAACTTCTGGCCCTCACCAATCCTAGCCTAGAGTTGAACTGGCAACAAAATGCTGAAAAACTGTTGTCATATTATGAATTCTCTGTGCAGTCCAAGCCTTCCATTCTTTACCATTCTTTCTGGCACACGCTTACTCTGTAGTTGGGAGAGAGAAAGATTCCAACTGTGTGCAAGAAAGAGTGAAAAGTCACATAAATGTGATGCAGGAGGAGATGTCACATCAGCTGCCCTCTTATATTATAAGTCAGTAATTTCAGAGAGCAGAAAAACATACGAGAAAAAAGAAGCATCAAGCTGCAACAATTAACAAATGCCAAGGAGCAGTGTTTCATTTTCTATGATAGGATACATGTGACAGGCCAGGGCAAACTCCAATGAATATATTTTGTTGCTCTTTGCCTAAGGGCTGGAACAGGTAGAAACAGACAGAACACCCATTTCACAATTAGAAAAAGGGAACTGGGGGGAAGAAAACACTGAAAACGAGGAGGCAGGAAAAGTGACACTGAGGCTAAACAAGAAAGGTGGTGAAAAAAGATAGCAGAGACAATCAGATGTTCCCATCAGGGTGCAAATGGCTATTACGACAGTTCTTCCTAGAACATAGGAGTATCTCCTCCTTTAATGGTAAATCCGCATAGCTCCATTCGGTCAATGCACACCTGCTAATTTATACCAGGTGAGGTTCTGGTCCATGGACTCTACCTATAGTCTCCTTTTTTCATAGAATTTGAAGCCAGAGGGAACCATTATGAATTGATTGTTTAGACTGACATACCCCATAGCATAGGGCATCGATTTCATCCAGTTAATTCCTGCATATAGCGCGACACGTTGTACTGGAATGACAGCAGATCTTTTAGAAAGATGGCCAGTGCTGATTAGAGGCTCCAAGCAATGGAGAATTTACCACATCCCTTGGTAAGCTGATCCACTGGTTAATTAACTTCATGATTAAAAATTGGTGCTCTATTTCCAGTTCAAACTTGATTGACTTCAATCTCCAGCCATTGGATTTTGTTATGCCTTTGCCTGATAGATTAAAAAAATGTTTTGTATTGGAAATCTCCTTCTTGTGTAGGTATGTATCGACCTTGATCAAGTCACCAAAACATTTGTTGACCCTCCATACATATTGTACAATGTGTGAGGCCAGCATTTCTTTATCCAGCAAAACATAAAATAGAAGGAAGTCCTGGGATCAGCCAAGATACTTATTTCCTAGAATCTGGTCACCAGGATTAGATGGCTCCACCCAAGAGTTCTGAAGGAACTCAAATGTGAAACTGCAAAGCTACTAACTATAGTATGTAACCTATCATTTAAATCAGTTTCTGTACCAGATGACTGGAGGATAGCTAATGTGTTGCTACTTTTTAAAAAAGGCTCCAGAGGCGATCCAGGGGCAAGGACATAGGAACTGATTTAACAGGGGAAAAGTGTTGATGAAGAAAAGAATGGTAGTCTTGATGTTAGGGTACTGGACCTGAGTACAAGATCTGGGCTTATTCTTGTCTCTGCCACAGTCTTCCTGAATGACTTCGAGCAAGCCATGGCATCTCCGTGCCTCGGTTTCCCATCTGTAAACTAAATAATGCTTCCTTTTTCTAGCTTGTCTATTTAGATGTAAGTGTTTTGGGGCAGAGACGGCCTCTTGACATGGGCAAGTACAATGCCTCGCACAATGGGGCCTTCCAGGCACTATAGTGATACACATAAAAATAATAATACATCTAAAAAACCTCTGGGTCTCCTAATGGCATCCAGGCAGATTGTATTCAGTGGCTTACACATCCATCACACAGCCCTCAATCATGCAAGTCATTCCATTGATGAAAGCCTTCCTCTCCTGTTGACAACACCTCGCCAGCAGAGACGGTTGGAACACAAGTGAAATTTCTCAGTTTTCACCAATATTTCTTCCCCAATTTTCTGACCATCTCTGCCTATCGAATTCAGCCCCAGGTCATTAACACAAACTGATATAGAACCCATTAAAGCCGAGGGAAACACTCCCATTTACTTCACTTGGCACAGTATCGGGCCCACCGTTCATCTAAATGACCCTGAATCCAGCTGAGGCATGCTGAATTTCATCCTGCTACAGTGGTTCTTTGGCTGAAGCTTGACAATATGTTTGAAACCAAACTAAACCACCACAACAACAAAACTACCAGGTAGAGATGTTAAAAATACATACTCACAAAAGCCAGTTAAACCAGCCCATAATATACACCCAGTGCTTTGCACCAGCTTTTACCTAAACGTTGCCATGACAATGTGTATATAAAGTTTGTCCTGGCTCTGAACCGCAATCCCTGACTTGACAGAGAACACCAATTTGGGATCCGAGGACAGGTAATTGTGAGAGGAACACAACAGCTCGTTTTGTTCAGGTTGAAACTTGAGATCGCTCGCCCAGCTGCAGGAAGTCCTGAGAGCTCAATGGGGTGTTTTTTTTCCCCTCTCCCTTGAGAAAAAAAATAATGAAAAACCACAGAGAGCAAAGAGCCTGAGGGATGGCAAAGCTGGCACCGCCATGTCTGTGTACTGATCCACCCAGCCCATGCTGCTTGCCTGCTTGGGAGGAGGAAGGGATGCGCTTGAAAAACAAAAGGGGCTGTGGAGGGAGAGATGAGGGGAAATTTCCCTTCAAATGTAAAAAGAACAATTTTTATATGCATCTCATGATGTCATCTAATAACAAGACCTTTTCGGATAGGTGGAATCTTTCAGGGAACTACTCCCAAGCTTGGCTCAGAAGGAATCTAACCAACTAGTGGCTGGCGAGCCACTAGAGCATGACGCTTTGTTTCCTGTCACTGATACAGGAGTCTGCAAGGTGAACTGCTTTGGAAGTGATTGCCAGAAAGAATGAGAGTGTGACTGCAACCTGCCAACTGATGGAGCAGCAAGAGTCCCTTTCATGCTAGTTAAAAAGGGGGCCACGGTGGGGGCAAATTCAGAGATGAATTTGGATCTAGAGGATGCCTTCATTATTAAGACCGTAACTAATACAATCTTCCAGCAGCCTCAACTTCAGCTGTCTCTGGATCCTTGGCCAGTTCTCAGTCCAGGACGTACAGCACCCCATTTATGCCTCAAATCTGAACGTGGCCCACTGAATGCAAGAGAGGCTGATCTGGTGTAATTTTCACACTAAAACCCAGGCTTCCCCTGACTCCCAGGAGGGAATGGGGGGAGGAAGAAGTCTCGGGTGGCTTCTTGCAGCTCCTGACGGGGAACAGGGAGGTGGGGGGGGGAGAGGGGCAGCCTGGGAGCCTGTGGGGCAGCCAGGATCCTGGCAGGGAGCTGCCAGGGGAGCTGAGAGACTAGGTTTTCAGGTCCCCACACAGCTCCTCTTAGATCAGGGGAAGCACTCCTGGTGAGAATGCGCACAGCCGATCCGAGGAGGGGCGTGTGGACATGAACCGCTGAAGTAATGACAGCAGTGGTTGTAAGTCAATCTAATACAGATCGATTTCCATTTCTAGTGTAGACATACTCTAAAAGGAGTGCGTCAAGCCAAGCAACTCATGGGAAGGTACATGAAATTTAATGGAAAGCAGCCCGAGCCTACTTTAACTTGCATGTTCTTTCAGCACCTCCGTGTGCATCTTGTACCCTCATTGGCTTCCTTTGTGCCCATCCGTCAATCCAGGTAGATCTATGGAAGTCAGCATTTAAAGAGAGTTTAACTTTTAATGCCTTTTGCATCATCCCTGAATTTGCCTCCAGGCTTCAAGCCTTGGCCAGCAGTGCTAAAAGCTATTCAGAGTTGACTTGCTACGGAGCATGTTGTAGATGGATGTTGGATGGTCAAGCTATAATTCTTGGACCGGCACAGCTGGATCCAAAGCATCAGGCTTTAGGGCTAGGTAAACTGGAAGTTCTCACTTGGCCACTGTGCTGAACAGCTACTAGCAAGGAAAGAGATTAAATTAAAAGAAGATGAGGACAGCACTTCAGTGCAAAGGCTTCCATTAGATGCCCAATCTATAGCAGTTCACGAGTATGGGTCCTTAAATCAACACAAAACCGCTTATAAATCACATACCGAAATGAATGATTTCATGCTAGCGACACTATTGGCATTATCTCAGGGAAAGAATGGAACAAAAGGAATGCAATCATCCCTGACTTCAGCAGCAATCACAGCTCTAGAGTCAGAAGTCGTTTACACACAGCGTTAATCCACATTAGGATGATCAGAGAGCAAGGGTAAAAAATCAGGAGAGGAGGTACGGGGGTAATAGGCACCTCTATAAAATAAAGCATCGGGACTGTCCCTACAAAATTGGGAAATCTGGTCACCCTAACCCACATGTTTCTGACAATGTTAAGAAAGCTTTTTCCTCTTATCACATCAGGATATTCTGATTGAGCCACAAATACCTCAGGAGTAGCCACAAAGGAGCAGGTTTGAAAGCTGCCAGACCCGTGCTGGAACAATGTGCTCCAAATACCCTAATATCTCCTGTGATGGGGAAGGTCACAATTTATTACTGTAGCACCTCAAAGCCCCAGTCATGGACCCAGACACCCCATTGTGCTAGGCACTGCACAAACACAGAACAAAAAGACAGTCCCTGTTCCAAAGAGCTTGCAATCTAAGTATAAGACATGGGACAACAGATGGATACAGACAGGCAGGGCCTCACAACCAAACGAGGTGATGCGACTGGTCAGTGTGATAGATGCTGGTCTCACTCAAGGTGAAAGACCCCCTGAGCCATGAAAAGTATCTCCATCATATCAAGGCCAGCCCTGCACCCAGTGTTCTAGAAACCTGCTCTGTACCAGGGGTGTTTGATTTAGTGTGTAAATGTGTCTTGTTCAACACTCCAGCATTTGCACACTAGCTGCAAATAGGAGCAGTAGCTCAAGAAGCTGCCTCAATACCTTTTATCTTGAAATCAGATTAAATGAATGAAAAAACACCTGTACGGCCTCCAACTTCAACAACTGAAAGCCTGCCACAGTGCCTGATCTCCATTGGCTAACACGGGGAGTTCCATTTTTATGTCCTTCTTGAATACTTTCCCGCCACTTTGAATACTGAAAGGAAACTGACAAACATAGGTGGTTGCCAACGATGACAAGGTCAATTGGGTCATTTTACTGCCTGTTTTATATCTGAATGCCAATCAGTTCAGGACACCTGGGCACTTTTTCTACTGTAGGGTGGTGGAAGGAGAGGGGAAGTGTAATCTAGAGGCTGGAGAAGCGGATTAAGGCTCAAGCCCCCTAGCTCCTATTTCTGTATCCTTCACGACGTTACCTTGGATTGGTCAGCCAGGGTGAGGTTTTCAGAGGCAATAAGGGAGTTAGGCACTTTATTCCCATCAAATTTCAATATGAATTGGGCACCAAAATCCAGTAGGAGGTTCTGGAAATCCTATCTTCGCTGCAGTTCAGTGAGAGCGCTCACCCACTTCTCAAGACAGCAGGTTGTGACACTTGAGTAATTCATACAAGTACACTTGGAAGCCCAGGAAATGTTACTTGGATAGGTACAGCATGGTGCTGAGGAACTTTGTACTCCCACTGAACCTACCAGCAGCCGTGGTAGGTTTGCAACCTTTTCCCACGTGTTCTGTGAAGAATACTGGCCCCTCAAAGCACGCAGAGTCACCCCGCATGGTCAGACTCGTGGGCACAAGGATCTTCTGAGGTGGTTTTGTCAAAGCTGGCAATTTAATCAGCAAAAACCCAAAAGTCTCATTTAAGAAGAAAAGTTATCTCCAAGTTAAACAGAGAACTATTTTAATGGCGGTATTTACCAAGTTATGGCCCGGAGAATATCTTCTCTTGGGAAGGTTTTGCATATTCTCCCAAAACTGCAAGAGCCTGGAAGCAGAGAAATGAGAGCAGGGGAAGGGGAAGTGGAAACTTTGCACAAGAGTCGGGTGTTACCATTCTATGCTATTTGCAGGACACAGTTATTACAATGGCCCAGATCCCTGCACACATACATTTGGTATATTCCATAGAAAGGCAGCCAGTCAGGATGCACCTTCTGCCCACCCACCGTTCTGAGAGATACAGAAAAGGATTTACATAGAACTAAAAAAAAAAAAAAAAAGGCCCTTTGGAAATGCTGAATGATGATTGGGCAGGGAGATAATTATGATCCATTAGTTCAACAAACATAAGTCATTTTCCCATCCCAAAAAGGGATCACAGGTAAACTCATGAAGGCTTCCTATTACCAAGGCAACTGCCATTCTAAAAGTCAAACTGCAGTACGAATGAAACGACTGACAACGTAGGAGGAGCTGTTCAGCCAAGCCTGGTCTTTAGATAGAATATGCAGCAAACAGGGAAGTCTGCTGCCAAAACTGCTATTTAAAGCAGCAAATGGGGACTAGAAAAACCAAGCTGGTCATTTCTCTCAATTCTTCCAAAGAAACACGATAGGCAGAAAACGTTCTTTGCAGATCCCAGCATGCCATGTTGCACTGCGGTGTAGCTCCTGGTGCGAACTATCATCACGTCACTTGGACTGGCAGCAGACACCAAACGACATGGTGACAAGTCCAACGTTTCAAGTTCATTATCTGCAAAGGAAAAAGGTCTCAGTGGGAAGCATACACCCATGTTCACCTGAAATACCATATTTCACTGGAAGGTTTGTAGCCAGGTTTTGTATTTAAATATTTTTTTAAAAAAAATTAGCATCTCTTTTTAGATGTTTAAAAAAAAAAGGTCTGGTTTTATAGCTGTCCTTGGGAAAGGAACTCATCACTTCTGATAATTAGGCCATTTGTAATGTGGATAATGAGGCAAAGGAGTGGAAATAATTTTTTAGAAAGAGAAAAAATATTTTAATACAGTTGAGTTCTGGACCTATTTGAATTACTAAATGCATTAGCAAATCCTGATGTCATATTTGTTTTCGGTAGCTATCATTTCCTCTTTATTTCACCCTGCACCTACCTAAATTAAATCCTGCAATATAAGTTACATTGGGCCAAACTCTGCTCTTTGTACCATGGGTGTAAATTTGGAGCGAGTTATTCTTATTTATTATTTGTACCACATAGTGTCTTTGTCTATAGTTTTATAATAAATGGTCTTGTAACTCACGGTCATCCATCAGAAAAGCACTTTGGCTGTACCCATTTGCAGCTCCTCTGACACCAGCCAACATCTCATGAGCTGAAGATCGAGAGCGGCTATGGGTTTAGGTGGTGGGCAACTGGCAAAACCCAATGGGTCATGAAGATTTCTTACCACCGAGGCAGTTTGTTTAACCAGTGTAGCTTACCCGCGCATGCATTCCCTCAAAGTCACAGATGGCAGCAAGTGGCATTTGCTGCTGATTTCTGTCTATGTGCATGTAGATTGTAATTTTTGAGCACCTCACGTCACTCATTTCCTTATTTCGGTGCAAATGGATGGAAACTGATTTGCTCATAGTTACCACAAGCCCAGAGGACGTGTGAAGGGATGCCAACAAGATATAAAGAATAAACCTAGGCCCTAGAATGTTTTGCTATATGACTTGCTATGCAGAATAACCACATCTGCACATGATTTGCTGATTAAATGTTGTCGTACGACAGCCTCTTGGTTTTTTATTCTTCTGGAATCCCATGTAACATTCATAAATACCACAAGGGTTCTTCACATTTAATGTCATTAGAGTGAAAAGCCAAAGGAGGGATAATTTCAGACTCATTTTTAGCTGCATTCAGGAAACATTCCCTCCTGCTTTCATCCACTATGCCTCTACCAATGAGGGTTGGGAGAGAGAGATTCCCTGATACTCAGATTGCCAGATTAGTTAGGACCTAGGGTTTAAATTGGCACGTAGGCAATGCAGTGGGCAACTGGAGAAGAAAGAAAAAAGATGGACAAAGACATGAAGTTCGAGTCATAGCTGATTTCTTCACGGTGACTTTTAGAAGATGGCAAACTCCTCACAAGGACCTCAGGAAACAGCAGGGACTCCCTCAGGTAAAACGCAGCCTCCCTCAGGCATTAAAGGCCTTGAATTCCTCCCGTTCAATCCAGCCATTTGGGGCTGTTGCCTGAAATAACAGAGGCAAGGCCCAACTCTGGGGTGCTCAGTTACAATAATGCCAAGGGTTTGTTCAGAATGGCAGGTTCAAGCTTTCTTTTGTTATAAGCTAATATAAGCTAATAAGCTAGGACTTAGTGGTGAAGAAGTGGCTTTTAAACCGCTCGCCCTCCATTTCTTTACAGGAAGCTATAGAACAGTTTCTTCTAGGGCTCCATGAAGAATCTTAATCTGGAGGACAGTAAATAGCGACCCACACTAGAAAACAGAGCATCCTGGGCCATTTCAATCCAACATTGTAAAATGATCCATCTCTTTTTCTTCTGAATGTGGCTGGCCGCAAGCCAGTGTTAACGCATGCCCCCCTTGAGATTTGCACCCCCCTGACCTTCTAAATAGGAGACCCACCTTAAGCAGTTTGCCACCCAACGACCTGTCAAGATGATTAATAACATCAAAAAGCTAGGTTAGCATTGGTAACTTACTTGGCCACCTCTGTCATCTGTCAGTCCTCAAGAAGACACCATTAACCACAGCTTTAAATTTCCTGAAACTGGAGATAATTGTTGGTTTTGGCCAGGTTCTGAAACTTGCCCAGCACACCACAGCATACCAGACCCTTCGCACGCAGAGGTTCCTGGGGTATGCGTGATTTAACAGGAGACAAAAACCAACTCCAGGGAAACTAAACAGCAAACTCCAGGCTAAAAGGAGATTTCTTTTACTTCCACAGGCTGCATTATTGCTTTTCAGTATTCCCTCCTAACCAGCCCTTTCCCCTTCTAGGAACACGGATGTGGATTAAAGTGAAACCAAAGGGATGCTTAAAACCTAGGTGCTATGATAAAAGGGAAGCCATATACCTTGCTAGCAAACTACATATGTCCTCTGCAGCCCACTGCACACAGGGGCAGAGGAGATGTGCTCCTGGATATGCCATTCTACAACGAAGACAAGCCCCAAGTCCCTCCACCATTCATTACTTTGTATCCTCCTATCTTACTCAGCTCCTCCGTAAGCCACGCAGTCCCAGTTTGTTGACTTTGTCTTCACAGGGAGGTGCTCCCACGACTAATGATTTTTGTCGCCCACCTCATAGTCTGGGACTCAAGTCACCTGGGTTCAGCTCCCTGATATGTGCAACCTGGCGCAAGTCATTTGGTCTTTCTGTGCCTCAGTTTCCCATCTGTAAAATGGGATAATAGCACAGCCCTCTATGACAGGGGTACATGAAGAATAAATACAGGAAAGACAGTGAGATGCTCAGACACTATGGTAATGGAGGATGGGGACACAAATACCAGATAGTCTGAACTCCATTATGTCTGTAACAGCTTTTCTTTAAGAAGGAATCAGGCATAATATTCAAGGTGACTTTGTATCATTAATTTCTATGATACCACTAATATTATCTATATTATTTTCTACCCCATTCCTTATATATCCCAACATTTCACATGCGAGAGGAGAATCAGACCTTGGCGTTTTCTAAATTGCAGACTATTCTATATTTTACATGTTACCTTGATTAGTTATTCTGCAGTAACGTTCGCTATTCGGCAATACAACCACTACTTAGACTGCAAAGTCTTTGAGGCAGACTCTCTTACATGGAGGATGTACAGCACCCAGCACAACGGGGCTCTGATCTCAGTTGGACCCAGGCACAATTTTGATACAGATAAATTATGTGAATCTGAAGTTTGTAGTTAACACAGAATTACAAATACAACCAAGGATCAAGAGGTTAGTAGTTCTGTCTGAAAGCACCAAGGGGGGAAGCTAAAAAGAGGGAAAAACAAAACTCATGGTCCAATGCTGAACATTTGTTTTTCTTCCCTTTACAAGTCCACTCTGGCAGGGAGACAGAATGGGAATTTTATACTCGGTGCAAACTCAGGAATCCTTAAGATCAGCTAAGGACAGGGGGTCAAAATACAAGAATGCAGGAAGAAATGAGGCAGGACTAACAACAGACCCAAGGGTAAAGCCCTGGAGTCTAAGTCAAGCGTATGTGACATGAGAGTGCAGGTCTCCAAAAAACAGCGGCACGTGGGTGTCGTCCAGTTCAGCTGTCTAAGGCATCTCATTCTCTCCTGCATGGGCTCACTGACGGGGGAAGTGACAGATGTTTTAATCAGATGCGACTAAAGTTGTGAGTCAGATGGAAGGAGCTGAGATTGGGAGGCAACACACAGTCTGGATCCACACAGCTGACCGCTTGCTTTGGTTGTAGTACAAGGATCTGCACAGTTAACGTGAAACACGAGATAAACTGATTTCTTACACCTCCCAAGTGAAACACCATAATCTATGCACTTCTCCTGGAATTCAGTGGAAGCAGCTGTGGTCCTTTACCCTCATGCAACTGCAGAAGCTTGGAGGAACAAGTCTAGTGCCTGGGACCGGAGAAAGCTCCCTAGACGTCTCAGCTGCACTGACCCAACAGCCCGTGCCAGACTGAGAAGCAGACGCATTAATCCCGCCCCCGCCTTCAGACCTCTTTGCTATGTCGAGGTTGGGTGGAGAGATCAGTGTGAAGCCAAGTGGGGTGCTGGACACAGCTTCTTTGCACAGTCAGCACCCATCATGCTTTTTCCAGCTGGCAGCTCATTTATACAAACAGGCATGTGCAGGAAAGCCACTGATATCAATAGGTGCCCACACACACGTTCAAGGACAGGAAATGACCCCAATTCAACAGACCCATCGTTTTTATTGATATATGCCTCCTTGTGCCCCATTATCCTCCCTGCCACAGTCCAGACATCAAGATGGTGTTTTTTAAAGTTGAGGGGACGGGAATTGTTGTTTAGATGGGACACCTGGAGTTGGGGCTGTGCTAATAATTCATTTTTTGGTTCAGTGGGTGAATCAAAAGACATTGGAAAATAATTTCATTTTGGGTGGACCTGAAAGACATTTTTTTACACGGGGGTGGTGGCAAAAAAGCCGAAAATGTGTAGTTTCAGGGAAATGTTTCATTCTGTTTTATTCAGGATTTGAGGTTGGTTTTTTTTTTTAAGCCATTTTAAAAGAAAAGCAATTTCAAATAAAAAAATTAAAACATTTTGACTTTGGGTGCAAGGCAGGGGGCTGCAAAAATATGGTGAATTTGACATGAATTCTCCAAATGTTTTGGTCAACCCCCAAAATACATTTTTCAGTAAAGAAAGTTTTGTCCGAAAAATTCCACCCAGTTTTACCTGAAAGATTCGACCCAGAAGGATACGAAGAATCCAACTGACATGTGGCATAAGCAGTAGCGTAAGTGGCAAAGAAGCATCACTGGGCATGAAGTGGGATGTGGAAAACTAGTCCCTTGATTTGGCATTTTGCGGAGACCAAAGCCTGCCCCGGTGTAAGCACCTTTTGCAGCTAAAAATAGCAGTGTGGATGCTGCTGCATGGCTGGAGAATTGGGCTAGTCGGCCATGCTGAGACGCAGGGAATAGTGGGTCCAAGATCAGGTGGCGAGATCGAGCCACCACCCACGCCGCAGCATCCACACAGATCTTTGTGGTGCGTTATGAGGAGTCCCGTTAGCACAAGTCTGTCTGCCCAGGCTGGGAGGATTGCTCCCAGCTGCAGTGTAGACATAGTGCTATACCAGAGCTGAATTGGGCTCCAGAAGTTGTTAAAACAGGGCCTGGAACCTGCTTATCTGACACTTCCCTGTTACTCCGTCCCCATAGGTGGCAAGTTACCCTCAGTTCACAGGCCAGCCTGGTGATACAACCATGTGCACTCAACGACACCGGTTTAGGCCATTGATGAATTTGACCCAGACCCTGACAGCAGAGTTTGACCCACTCCATGCGCGATTTGGCTGCAATTAGTCAGAAGTTTCAAGTGGAAGATGGAACATCCCATCACATGGGGAATGAGGACCTCGTCCACCCTCTTACCTACTGTCACCAGATCGTGGCCCAAATCCTTTTCTCAGAATCCCCACTCATCACTCTGCAAGTCATTTATCTATACCCCGCATCCCCATCCATGTCCAACCTTAACCATTGGTTCTGATCACCGCGCTTGAGCTTCTGCTTTGAAAGGTGCTCATTCACGGTGCGTTACACGAGACTTAAATTGCACATTAACCTGGGCAGGCACCACATGATCACAGGAGTATTTGTGCATCAGCATGATCCCACTGGGCCCTTTATAGTGGGCCTGCCAAACTGCTAGGTTGATTTCCCTTGATGACCCGCCATTTAACAAGGATATGGTTGAAATGCACCATGTCCCCTTCCTGCACTGTCCCCTGCTGGGTAAATGCATGAAACGGAGCCAGTCTCCTTGCAACATTTCTTAGCTATGTTCAAAAATCCAAGAGCACTAAGGAGTTAAAGCAACCTCATTGCTGAGGGATTTCTCTGTAATCTGTACAGATGTCATGGGGATCAGGACGGTGGGTGGCGGTGCTAGTCTGTGGCAGTTGCTCAGGCCCATGGCCCACCGCCTGACTCACACGGAAAACCCTCTTATCCAAGCAGTTTTCAAATTTAATTAAGAGGGACCTATCACGGGCTTAACTCCACCGCTGTGCCAGCCTGAAAGCTCTTTCAGGAGTTCGGCACAAAGGCAGGGGAGCGCGGTGTCGAGCCAGCGTGATCGCTTGCCGGCAACAGGGAGGTTAGAGAGGTTTGCGCATGCTGCGATTTCACCCAATGCGGCAATCTAAGGGGCTGCTAAGAAAAGGTCAGATTCATTCTGGAAATGCAACAGTAGAACCTTGTGGACCTGCAAGCTAACGGAAACCCGGCTCTGCTGGTTAAAGTTTGCCAGTTAAAGAGAGATGCACAGAATATCTGCAGCTCTTTGCTACACAGCCAAAGCTCCCATGTCTAATCAGATCTCACTCTGCTAGCTAGATAACAAGCAGGGAGCTCCAAAAAGGGGGGGAAGGAAAGTGAGACAAAAAGCAGTCAGCTGTCTGCAAAACCCAGAGCATTAAGTCTGGTTACTGAATGGGGGCGTGGAGGGCTGGACAGAGGATGGAGATTGTAGGTGGCTATTTTCGGATTAGACAAACATTGGCTTTTGAACTTTAGATGTCTCAGACTTCAAGGATGTAGAAGATACATGGGGGGGGGGGAGCCCTAGGGTTTCTGGTGCAAGTTCACATCTAGCTGAGAATTCAACAGACAAACAACTTACTCAGAAGGAAAGAGCAGAGTGGATTCCCAAAGAATGAAATGCAGGGGATCAGCTCTCACAAACTCACCAATGCACAGTATTCCCCAATACTTATCCGAGGACCACTGAAAATTCACTAGCCCGCTGCATCGGAGCTTCCGCCTGGACTCGCAAGCCTTGCAGTTTGTAGCCTGCTAAATAGTCCAAGACTGGAAAAGGTTGCATTGGAAAGCAGGGGCATGGCAGAGAGACTAGCATCTTAAAGAATGCTGGCAGGTCGTGATTAGGCCGGCAAGACCTGTTTGAATATTTACTATCCTTTTAAATTGGACTCAGCCAGTTCCATCCTTCTGTGATTAAGCCCATTAAGGAAGCCTTCTCTTTGTTCAAATCACTCAGACAACATATGTAAAGCAGCCGGAAATGAAGTCCAAACTCTGGGCAATTTCAGTATGTGGATCTAGGGTTTGCAGCTAGGGCCCAGCTCTAATTTTGTAATGTACAAAAGAACAACCTTCCAATCAGAGAACATTGGCCTATGTGGTGTGACAAAGCTCTTCCTCTTGGGGGTCCAGCACTTTCTTCTAGAAGTAGGTCAGGGAATTGCTTCACCCCTTAGTGTTCTTCCACCCCCTAGTTGTGGGGGAGGGCAATACAGCCTCCCTAAAATGACTATTCCCTGCTGGGTCCCAGGCCTGTCTCCGGTTCGCTGGGGCACTTGCCCCTCCAGTGAATGGCTGGTAGGGGGTGGGGAGACCCAGCCCCACCCTTGACTTCAGGCCCCAACTCAGGGACCCTACAAAAGTAGCAGACCCCTGTTGTGGCTTCAGAAAAGCTGCTAGCTCCCCATGCCCCTTGACTTAATGTCCGTACCCTGCTCGGACAGGGGCCCTTCCTGGTCTCCTTGCCAAGAGAGGCTCTTGACCTCTGACAGCCCCACAGGCTGTGGTAGTGCCAAACCAAATGTCCAGTTCTATTTTCCCCTTCTGGCAGGGTCTTTTCCCTCAGGCCTCCAGACTTGGGAAAAGGTCCTTTGCCCTCTTCGGGAAGGGTTTTTCCCTCCCCCCATCTTTGTACCTGCATGGTTCTCTTCTGCCAGCGCTCTGCTCCTTCTCCTAAAACCTCCTGGTTTCTAACAGCATCTGGCCTGCTCACACACACTCTCTGGTAGCTCGCCTCACTCCCACCACACCCTGTCTCTGGAGGGAAGGCTTTTAACAAGTCGTGTGTGGATCCTTGATTGGCTCCAGGTGTGTTAATTAACCTGGAGGAACCCCTGCTCAGCTACCAGGGGAAAAGGGACTTGCTGACCCCGCGGCTGAGATATCGGCCTTCTAGCACTCTCTGGTAGCCATCTAGTCTGACCCTGTCACAGTGGCTAGAGCGCAGGACTGGCAGTCAACATTTCCCTCATCCCAAATCTGCTTACTGCGTGACGTCGGCCAGCTCGTTTAACCTCTCTGCCACCATGCACCGTTCTGTAAAATGGGTCTAAATCCTCCCTTGCTCACAGGGACATTGTTATTACTCCACCAGGGCTTGCAACCATCCCCCGGGAGATGCTGCGGAAGTGCGAAACACAATTCTCATCACTGGGTGCAACGGCGGAGACGGATTAGAAGTAAACAGCTCAGAGAGCAACATGTGTCTGCTTGGTCGGTTTCCTCCCAGGTCGGTCTCACACCCACACAAGTCACCCAGGTGGCACTTCCTCCTTGTCCCCTGCATGCATTCTTACTTCCCTGGGAGCCGCTATGATCTACGCCCTGACACTGCGCTCCCAGGAACAGCCAAGTGTGTCCAGCGACATTTGTTAATCAGGGCAAGCAGCAGGGAATCGAGTACAGAGTGTAGCAGAATAACTGCGATCCCTGCCCTCCCACATAAAGTAAAAAAGTCCAGAGGATCTATAGTATGCACCACCCGACCCCCCTCCTCTTCCAAATCTTAGACCCAGCCGGGGCTCCTGGTTTGTATTTTAATACCCAGCAGCAAAGCGTGGGCTATGGTGACTGACCACCGCGTCATCTTGGAAGGCTGGCAAGCAGGAAAGCAAATACAAACTACACATGTCCGAACATGTTGGCTCTGTGAGCTTTGGGAGCCAGTGAGCTGTTGCTCAGATGGGAGAATTGGCCGAGCAGATTTCTTGGAAGGAGCTAACAGGACCTATTTCCAAAAAAACCACAGGGGCTACAGGTAGCTGGACAGGGGAGCAGCAAAGCAAGCATGCTGTGAGGGACAGGGATGGGGAGACAGGCGGAAGGGATTTCTCTCAACTCAAAAGAGACATTTATTTTTCCTTTAACACTGAGCTTTCAAACAAGCTTTCTTTCCAGGGAGGGGGTGGATTGAATGGCCCTGACGAACTAAGAACAAGTCAGACTTTTGTATTCTGCCTCTCCCCCCGAACACACACCTTTAGTTCTTTATGGGCCTGATCCAAAGCTTGTGCAAAGACCCAATGGGCTTTGGAGATCGGGCCTTGGGGAATCGGTCTTTGGCAGGTCTCAAAAAGAAACATCTAGACGTTTTGTGTGGTGATGTTTAAAAAAATAGTAATCATAATGAAAGCAAAGGGAAAAAAAGTTGAATGATTAAACATTCAAGTGGCTGAGCGAAAGAGTGAGAATGCAGAGAATGAGAAAAAAAGTCTGCTTTTTTTATTATTAAACTATTATCTCAAATTTCTAATAAGCAGGTTGAAGTTTAAATTACAAGATCTCTAACAAAGTCAGGATCCAAACAGTTCAGGAGCCTCCAGATAACAATCGCCTTTCCCCGGATCGGTTTCAAGTCATTTCTTTGCACAAACAAAGCTCCTATTCAGAGTGGGGAGAGGAACCTCAGAGTTTTTCATTACCCTAGTCATTGTAGCGCTGAAGACGGAGGAGGAAAAAAAATCTGCTTTCCCAGTGCATCGCTTGAGATGACAGCATGGAACGCTGCATACACCTGATGTTCACAGCTGTGCGGGGCCCACTCGAAGGAGGATAGCCAAGCTCGGAAAGTCCCAGCCCATCGCTTATATTGTTATATAACAAAAATAAAGCAAAAAAGAGCAGGCGAGAAGAGAGAATTGGAGTTTAGGAGGTAGTCTGTTGCAAGGAAGTTGATCTGATATCTTCCTTGGGCTATGCCTTAAACTCCTGGACAATGAAACTGGATTTTTCCTGAGCTGTTTAGTTTAAAATCTAGAACAGAAAAATAAATTTCAGAGCTAGTCTGTCATTTTCCCCTCCCAACTGGGAAGGACACGGGACACGGTTGCAAGATTCATGTCACTCCACAGCGCCGCCTGCTGGAAGGTCAGTTTTCATAGCCCTCTGGGCTACAGACCTCAGTTCTGAACCTTCTGGCTGGAGATTAGCATTATATGCTAGCTTTGCCAAAAACAGAGGGAGAGAGTCCATGCCCCGAAAAACACATGGACTGTGTTTGGTCACATCTGCTAAGTGATGGGCTACCCTCTCAGAGAAACGAGCCAATGCAGAAGATTTCAACATCTCCAGAATATGGCAGGCTGGCGTTTCCACACACTTGATGGCTTTGTACCAACCTGTGCCAAGCTCTAAGACAGGCCCCAATGTCTATCCATCAGTGGAATCAGCATCAGATAAACCCATCACCTTCCGCCTTCTTTACTGAGGACACAAAGCTCCTTAGCTTAGCTCAAGTGCTCTTGTCTCCACTGTAATTATACCCCATATAAATGATAAAATAGGAGATAGCGACTCATATTGTGATTCGCACTGTAAGCTCTTGGAGGGTGAAAGCTCCATTTAAAAAGCGCATTGGAATGGGTACATACAGTACTCAAAACTCAATACACTCCGCAGCCTTCCATGGGAAAGGACATGAAGTCAGCCCCACACACACACACACACACACACACACACACACACCCCGCCACCCTCCCCTTCCTCTTACTTCACATTTTAGAGGTCATCTGTGCTGCACTCCCACTCTTCTGACCTCTGGGTTCCTGAATCTGCTGTATGTTGTAGGATTATTGATGATGTAATCCTAATGCTAAAATGAACAAAGATGCATCATGGTTTTCAATGTAGAAATTCATGAGAAAGGTGTGATGGAGTGCGGATGTGATCTGAGATACATCTGTATTATTTCAGGCATGCGAACTTTTGTAACAAGATAGAAATTCAATATAAGGTTTTGGGGAATTTCTTTATAAACTCAGAAACTAGCTTGTTTTGCAGGACATTTTGCTAAACTATGCACTTTTTTTTTTTTTTAATCAAAGGAAGCAGGCTTTGCCTTTTCTATGAAAATCCATCTTATGCATCTAAAACATGAGAAAAACCCACATTTTCAAGACTTTTTCAAGGGGAAAAAAATGCTAACCACAAGGCAAACAAAGCAAATTGTTGCATTGGTTTTGGCAGAATTTCATAAGCGCATTTCTGCCAGTTTGTTTCATATGATCTGAAACAAAATAGCAAAAATGAGCACATGAAAATCTGCAAAGTTTAAGCTACAACTTTTCCACTGTGGTAGTTCAGTGATCTGAGAGCAGAAATGGAGATCCGAATGGGAGAGTTTTAATCCCAGTGCTTCCATGGCCTCTGCTCTGTAGGCTTTGGCAAACCAATGGATCTCTATAAAACATGGATTACTTTTCTCATCTATCTCCCAAAGAGGTTAAAATGGTTACTTAAAGTGCATACAACACTTCTGAATGTATATTTCTTTGCCATGTATATTTCTTTGGTACATTTTACTGTTCTAACTCAGGGATCTTTCAGGATACCTTTCCAGACAAATAAAGTGTTACAATCAACATTAGCAACCTATTCATATTCACTTGGCACATTAACTCTCAGAATTTGCATTTCACATACAGCCTTGGCTCCTTACTCTAGATGGTCACCTAAGGTCTGAAAATTGAATTATTTATTGATTTTATATAGATTCTGTATCTGTGGTTATTTCTGAAGTCTCTGTGTGTTTTATTTTTATGTTAAAAAAGAATTTGATAACCCCATGCTTTAAGTGTCCCTAAACCTCAGACTGCCAAAATCTGGGACTGGACAACAGGAGATGGATCATTCAATAATTGTCCCGTTCTGTTCATGCATCTGGCAGTGGCCAACTTTGGAAGATGGGATATGGGGCTAGCGGACCACTGATCCGATGCAGTGTGGCCATGCTTATGTTCTGAAGATTTAGCAAAAATGCCTAAATCCACTCAGACATATTTGAAAATGTTACTACCAGACTGGGGTTATCAAAGAAACTTCGGCATTAGCGTCAATGACATTTGGGCATCCAGTTCATTTAGACTCCTTTGAAAACCCCACTCCTAAAATTTAAAATATTTTTAGAGAAAGACAATGTACATTCCACCTTTGATGGTGTAGAAATGAGACCAGGATTGGTGCCAAGACCCTGACAAAGATTTTTTTTTCTTTTCCAGTTCCTGAGAACCAATTACTGAGAAGATAACATCAGCACTTGGACCCTTGCAAGTTCTCCTAGATGATTATATCATCTATATATATCATATTTCTGGGCAGTCTGCATGGTGCTAGGGTTTTGATGAATCTCACCAGCTAAGCCGGGCTGTGGCTTGTTGTTGCTGGAATGAGAAACCTTCAAGGAATACCAAAACGCTGCAGGAAACTGGATTGGCAATAAATGCTGGACTAATACCTCAGTAGGGTGTAATAGGCTGCTGTGCGCTGGAGACATGTCTAAGATCTTTATTACCTGAGGTTGGTTAGGACCATATGGAACTTTCTGCTAGTTCCAGGGTGCTGGTCAAATTACAAACTGAGTAACTTAACCCTCCCTACACTTCCAGGAGGAGATGTCATTCTTCTCTATTTCCTGGCCCAACCTGTTTTGCGGAAGTAGTGTAGTCTAATGGATAGGGCCCAGGACTGGAGACTCTGGGAGAACTGGGTTCTCATCCCAGCTTAGCAACTGACTTGCCATGTGACCATGGGAAGTCACTTTGCCTTTCATTTCTCAGCCCCATACCTTTTTCTTGCCCATTTAGGGGCTGTGTTCTTACGATACGTACCAAGAACACCGAGCCCAATAAGGCCCCAATCTCAGCCAGTGCCTCTAGGTACTACCGTTAAACAAATAATTCCATGATGCTCCTGTGCACTGCTAAACAGTTACAGCTTTCCACTCCAGAGGTGGCTGCATTTCAGTGGCGGTCATATATTAGTGAGAGGTCTGAAACAGACCCCTGGGTTGGTACACCCTTGATGGATCCAAACTTTGCAGCTTAGGCCCACTTTGAATTGTCTGTGTTCTAATGAGAGTCTATATTAGGGTAACCAGATGTCCTAATTTTATAGAGACAGTCCTGATACTCGGGGCTTTTTCTTATATAGGTGCCTATTACCCCCACCCCCATGCTGGTTTTTCACACTTGCTGTTTGGTCACCCTAGTCCATGTGTTCCCAAACTGTGGGTTGTGACCACAAGCGGGGTGATTTCATCAGCAGACAGGGTTGTGGCCATCCCATGCGTGCCGAGTACACCATTTTACAAAATGGCCTCCCCCGCACAGCGTGACCTCGCACGCACCGAATGAAGTGTGAGGTCATGCGGTCCAGAGGATGCCGTTTTTGCAAAGCAAAATGGCAGCTTCCTTGCGGCGTGACCTTGGACATATAGTGCGTGTGAGCTCACACTGCAGGGAGGACCCTGTTTTTAAACAGCAACTTCCATGCTGTCTGGGGTAGTGGGAAATACCACCTCGGAAAATGAGTCACGCAGGGAAAATGTTTGGGAACCACAGGGCTAGTCTATATCCAAAAACGGAAACAGTTTGCAAAGCACTTTGGTAATCTTTAGGAGGAAAGGCCATAGAGAAATTAGGTTACGTACAATTCCCACCCAGGAGAATGGGCAGGAACTCCCTTTTGGAGTCCGTCGACATTTCTCAATTAGCCAGAGGGGTTGCTGCTGTTATGAGACATGAGGAATTTTTGTTCCACCCCAAGAGAAGCCAGCTGCTTTCACAGCTCTTTCTGCAGGGAGCAGGAGACCAGGAGTGCAAAAGAACCACTGGTTTCCCCAAGGGCAGTACTTGCCCAGACCAACCAGCACACAGCACAAAGCCTCAGAGGATGGAAAGCCTTTGACCTGTCATGCTGACCTTCTATTTTCTCCGGAGGAGTCTTTTTTCCTTCCCCTGCAATCTGATCATAGCCTGACAAGAGTCCAAGAACCAGGTCTCAGCCAAATTTGTGTTCTGAATTCATTTTCTTTTCTCCTGCTCCTAATGCCTCCTTCCCACCTGGAATTTCTTAGACCCTGCTCCAAGCAGGCATGCACTCGTCTCTGGCTGTTTGTCAGCATTAGCGCTCCTGTGTGGGGTTCTCTCCCGCAGGCCTGGAAAGCCGCCTTCCCGCATGGGTCTTCCCCTCTCTCCCGGCCCCCGGCTTCGCACCGTATTGAGGCCAATAATTACAGCTGAATAGCCTTCCAGATTCCCATGCTTGTCAGCTTGCTTTCTCCTCCCACCCTTCCTCTGCACACTTTGTTCTGCAGGGAGGAAGGGATTAACTGCCAGTCACCAACTAGTGCTGCAGGGGTGGGGGAGGGAGGAGAGGAGGGTGGTGTGGGGGTGTGTTTCACATTGGCCATCTCGCTCTGGGAGAAGCAGGTGAAATGCAGGTTGGCTCCTCACCACATCTTCCTTTAATTTGCTCTAGGGAAGAGAACTGAGACACGCAGCCATGCCCTAGAAATGCAGCGCCTTCGCAAAGGAAAGACCTTCTTCAGGAGAGTAAACACCTTCCCCCCCACCCCGCGTGGGCAAAAAGGATCCCCCACAGCACCTCCCGCGTGATCCTTCCAGTCTGATAAGGGCCGGATGTACAGGGCAGATGCCCAGCTGGTGTAAAATCAGCCTAGCTCCATTAAAGCCATTAGAGCCATGCCACTTTACGCAAGCTCTGGATTTGGCCCTCACTCATTCAGGGAAGCTTCAAAAGGCTGCATCCCATAGTATTACGAGTTCACAGTCTGGGACCCGGGGACCCACCCCAATCTCACAGCCACCTCCATCCTCATCGGGTCAGTACCGCAGCTGCAAATCAGAACACTCCTTACCCCACCCATCCCCACCCCCACAATCCTTTGCCTTTCCAACTGGAGATCCCGCAGCGCCTGCAAGCAGTAATGAATCAAGCCTGCCCTGTCAGGCTATTAAATACTAGTCACCCTATTTTAGGGGTGGGGAAATTGAGGCCCAGAGCTGGGAGCACAGTTTGCCTGAGATCACACAGGAATAAAATCTACCCCTCTCAAGCCCTGTGCTGTGTGTTTTGGTCAACTTCGTCTGTGCATACGGAGGCAGCAATAGGAGAGCATCAAACATCTCCAACCTAGTTCTTTTGGTGGCTTATTCACAGAGTTCAGGGAATTTCAGAAACGTAGGGCTGGAAGGAACCTCGGAAGGTCAGCCGCCTGCACAGAGGTGGGACCACGTGTACCTAGACCAGCCCTGACAGATCTCTAACCTGTTCTTAAAAGCCTCCGGCGATGGGGATTCCTCCCTGGGAAGCCTACTGCAGAGCTTAACTATCCTTACAGCTACACCGTTTTCCCTGGCATCCAATCGACATGTCCCTTACCGCAGATTAAGGCTGCTATTTCTTGTCCTGCCTTCCGTGGACACAGAACAATTGATCGCCCTCCTCTTTAGAGCACCCCCTCACATAATTGAAAACGGTTCTCAGGTCCCTCCTCTGCTCTCTTTTCTCAAGACTCAACACGCTCCGTGGTTTTGCATTGAGCTCGGTAAGAGGTGTGGCTGTACATAAATCTCTGATCTCCCCCAACAAGCCACGAGCACAGCTAGCAAAGCGCAGCCAGCAACCACTAGCACCTGCTACAGGACATCCCAGGAGAAGCTCCATCTTTGCAACTACTTCCTTCTCCCATTTCTGTTCTTCTCCTGCCTGTCTGCCTGCCTGTGGGCGCACGCTGACTCCGTATTCCTTGGCTCACGGCTCTGTCTCATCTGACAAACAGGAGAATCTCACTACAATCCTCATCGGGGTTTTAATTTCATCTATCTAGACATCTCCCAGAAAAAGCTCCTCAAATTCCTTCCCCCTCCCCCTCCTCCCTCACCCCACCTGCCTCCAAGATTCCTCTAATTAAATCAGGAGAAAATTAATTACAACAGGATTTTCAGAAGCATAGTATCTAATGACCCAACTCCCTCTGCCTTAAACCAGATAATCTAGGCTTCCTATTTGCACTGGCAAATCTCGCTCGCACCCTCCCTTCCCGCTCGGCTCACAATGCAGCAGTTGAAATTAGGCAGGGAACCAGTCGCTTGGCAAATGCAAATCAAAACGCTAAGGTTAGGCCCTGAAAAACAATAGATCTGCCTAAAGAAACCGCCAGTGTTAATCCCAGCCATGCTTCTGCCAAAGATTCTCCTTTTTGAGTGTTTTCTTCCTGATGAACAAAGTTCTCTCCATCGGTCTGTGAATTTCAGGACACGGTTGCTTAGAAATGCTGGGATGAAAACCACAAGGTTTACCCCTCCTCTTCTGCACCCCTCTCTCAGTTCTCTGAGGAGAATACAAGGCTTAATAGGAAGCAGTTGAAATCTTAAAGGCCTGATTCAGATCTGATTTACACCAATGCAACCCCATTATCTTGGCTGGAGTTGCTTCTCAATGTCACTGGTGCATGTCAAAGCAGAATAAGGTCCTCAAGTCTCTCGGTCGCCTCCGCTCCCAATTGGTTTGGGTTCGTGCAAGGCTTTTCTTTCGTTTCCCCTCCATTCCACACCTCACAAGATCGGAGTCTGGGGATTCACCAACCCCCACCCCCAAGCAAAACAGCTCCAAAGTGCTGAGTGTCCCCCTGTTTTTGAACCAAAACCCACAAGATCCCTTCCAGGCTGCACTGCTGAACCACAAATTTGCTCTGGGTTTTCTCAAAAGGTTTGCCAACTGCAAGGCCAGGGGGAGGGGGATCCACTATCTCTGCACCCAATGGCCAACTTCAAGCGGTGTCTTCTTTTTTGACATGTGATAGCATCCATCTCATATTCCCCATGCTCCCCAGAATTCATAAGCATGGGGCATGGGTCGCTTGCTGGTGGATTCCCTGCAGCTTGAGGTCTTCAAATCTCACTTTTGAGGATTTCAATAACTCAGTCATGGGTTCGGGGTTGTTATAAATGTGTATGGGTAGGGTTTTGTGGCCTGCCTTGTGCGGGAGGTCAGACTAGATGATCATATTGGTCCCTTCTGACCTATGAGTCTATGAGTCTATGAGTCTATAAGCAGCAAGGTATGACACGGATGACTTTCACCTGCTTCCAGGTTGTGTGGTGACCACATTGCATGGCTCAACATCCTGTGACTGAGCTAATGCCAGATATAGAATGGAGAACTCCAGCCCTGGCTTTAAACAGGGGCAGCAGTAAATATGTAACCCAGAAGGAGAAAGATGGGTGGGGCAAACAGATGGGGAAAAGATGGGTGAGGGAAACATTAATGATTGGGAGGCTGGGGTGGATTGCACCCTCAGCAAGTTTGCAGATGACACTAAGATAGGAGGAGTGGTAGATACCCTGGAGGGCAGGGATAGGATACAGAGTGACCTAGACAAATTGGAGGATTGGGCCAAAAGAAATCTGATGAGGTTCAACAAGGACAAGTGCAGAGTCCTGCACTTAGGATGGAAGAATCTCATGCACAGCTCCAGACTGGGGACTGATGGGCTAGGCAGCAGTTCTGCAGAAAAGGACCTGGGGGTTACAGTGAACAAGAAGCTGGATATGAGTCAGCAGTGTGCCCTGGTTGCCAAGAAGGCTAATGGCATATTGGGCTGCATTAGTAAGAGCATTGCCAGCAGATCACGGGAAGTGATTATTCCCCTCTATTCGGCATTGGTGAGGCCACATTTGGAGTATTGTGTCCAGTTTTGGGCCCCCCACTACAAAAAGGATGTGGACAAATTGGAGAGAGTCCAGCAGAGGGCAACAAAAATGATGAGGGGGCTGAAGCACAAGACTTATGTGGAGAGGCTGAGGGAACTAGGTTTGTTTAGTCTGCAAAAGAGAAGAGTGAGCAGCCTTTAACTACCTGAAGGGGGTTCCAGGGAGGATGGAGCTAGGCTGTTCTCAGTGGTGGCAGAGGACAGAACAAGGAGCAATGGTCTCAAGTTGCAGTGGGGGAGGTCTAGGTCGGATATTAGGAAAAGGTTTGTCACTGGGAGGGTGGTGAAGCACTGGAATGGGTTACCTAGGGTGGTGGTGGAATCTCCATCCTTAGAGGTTTTTAAGATTCAGCTTGACAAAGGCCTGGCTGGGATGATTTAGCTGAGGTTGGTCCTGCTTTGATCAGGGGGTTGGACCAGATGACCGCCGGAGGTCCCTTCCACCTCTAATCTTCTATGATTCTAGGTGCCAGACGACTCCTTTCCCACTGGTTAATGCTGACACTGTGCTCTGCCAAGTGGGAGATATTGATTTAGGAAGAAGCTCAGATGATTCATCCCCCCCATCTCCCTCCAGCCCCAGCCCGAGAGATGGGATGCAATTAGCAGGGAATTGAATACCGAGCCCCCTCCATCCAGCCCCTAGATACGAATCTGGACGTAATCTACCGATTCAGTCTCCAGATTCTGCTTCATTCAGTCCATTCCCTTTTATTTGATCTGTGGTTACCCTGAGTTCACTTTCATCACCCTCAACACCAATTACATCCATCATGCATTCCCCCCTCCCCTGTCCTCCCCCAGCCATCCAACAACTTCAGGAAACCAGGATCATGCTCCGTGAATCACCACGCAGCAGCCAACAACAATCTCCGTCTCCTGAATATGACAACAGCCCTCGCGCTGCACATTCAGGCCAAGCACGTCATCTTCACCGCACTCCTGTGGAACCGTCTTCCCAGTCCCACAATCAGTACCTTAAACCACATTCTTGTCCTGCCTTCGGTGCTGGGTGCAGGCAGCAGCCCTTACAAAAGGATCCCAAAGCACCTGGAGAGGAAGGACGGTCTTGTGGTTAAACCTCTGGCCTGGGCCTGAGGAGGTCTCGGGTCAATATCAGCTGTGATAGACAGCGTGAGAAACCTGAAGCAAGTGGCAATTTCAACCCCCCCATCTGTAAAAATGGGGGGCTTTGTTCTTCCATTGTACTTCGTGGCTCCTTAGGTTGTAAGCTTTTGGGGGCCGAGACTGACTCTTCTATATCTGTACAGCACTGAGCATAATGGGGCATCGTTATTCCAGGCAAATAATTAACAAAATCCTGAACTCCCTTTTAGCAAGTCAAACGTGGTTGCGATTCACCGTTCCAGCAGAGCCTTCGTCACTCTCTCCACAGCAGCAGCACCAGGGACACACACACACCTGCTGGCCTTTAAGTCTTGAACCTGCAAAGGACGGAGAACTTTCCACTCCCCCGGAGGCTCCAGTGAAAATTGAGGGTTCTTGGCACCTTGCAGGAGTGAGTCCTTAGCAATCAGTTAACCGCCATATGCTCTTGCTCGCTATTTCTTGGCTGAGCCTCACCAGCCTAAGCTTGGCAGTCAGAGAGGCAGGAAATCATTTATCTACATCATCTTCTTCAGGAAGCTTGGAGAACTTTTCTCTGAAGGTTCACACAAACATCCAGACTAATTGTTTGTTAGTCATACTCACACATTATATAACAAATGAAAAATGCTTTGCCTCGTGTCAAGGAGAGCCATGCCAGAAACCACAGCTTGAGAGGAGAAAACCAACTGCTCTGTACTCTCGGCTCCCCAATAAGGCTGCACCCACACCAAGGGGGAGGAGAGTTATCATGCATTAGCCAACATGTGGAGAAGGCAGTTGTGTTTTTAACACTTTAGCTGGTCGAGGCAAATGCTAGATTCCCTCAACCTGATAACATGTGTGAAATGACAAGTGCCCTGTCCACATTCAAATTTTAACATGTGTTAACTTCACATGTGCTAAAGAGACACCATTTTTTCCTATTGAAGACAAGACCTAAGGGTCCAGACGCCTGAAAAAGAGCCCTGCTTGTCTGTGAAGGTGTCTGAAGTTTTATCTACCCTAGTCTTTTTCCCTTAAGCTTTGCCACCGCTACCACAGATGCACTGTGTTAGGAAATGTAGGTGCTATAGCGTAGACAACAGCCAGCAGCATTTAACAACTGGATTCCAGCCTATTCTGCCCCCAGTGGAGTCGTAGTACCGGTGGTGGGAAATTACAAGAGCCCATTTTTTACCTGTTCTAGTCATTGTTAGATACTTGTTTTATAGCAACACTGAGAGCCTCCCCCTCAGGACTGGGATCCCCAGCGTGCTAGGCACTGTCCATCCATGACATATGCCACAAAGCCTTGCAAATATGTACCATAAGGCAGTGCATGAGACAGCGGCACAGAGATTGCTGGGATTCAATATATCTTCTGCCGACACAACTTCTTGCCTGGAAGATGCGCAGCTATGCTAACCATGCACACACGCACCAGAGCAAAATTGCAACGTCAGTGGCCGTATGCCGGCAAAATGCTGCTGGTAAAACTTTCTAGTGTAGAGGTGAAAGAAGAGAAAGTCCCTCTCCTGATGAGTCAGACAATCTAAATAGACATGGGTGGGAGAGAGGAAGCATTCACTATGCCCATTTATAAATAGACGAGGAACAGAGGCCCAGGGCATGTTTATCTGCTATCGGAGTGTGATCACGGCTTGGGAGGGTGTAACTTTAATCTAGCTAGCATGGCTGAAAATAGAAGTGAAGACGTAGAGTCCTGCTCAGGCTAGCACGGTTCCAGGTAGACTTATAGGGTAACCTGGGCTCTGACCCAGGTTTGACTCCAAGCCACCTTTCTGTCCACACACAAATCAGTCTGACTTGTGTCAGCGAGCAGTCAGGACCCAGGCCCTAGGAGGTGGGTCAGAGCCCCAGGCCTGCCGTCATTTTGCAGAGTGGATGCAAATCAAGCCGCAGACCCGAGACAGAAGGTCTGCGTATTGCAGTAGGGAAGCGTTAGCAGTTGTGAACCCAGGTTTGCAAGGCAATGTGCACCCTTAGCTATAGTCTTGGAAACAACGAGTCTAGAAGCCCAAGTCCCACAGACTCTCACGCACAGCGTGCAGTGGAGACATAGCTGACCGACCACAGCAGGGGTCCGCTATTTGAGCAATACAGGTACGTATTTGACTGCAGCATCCACAAACAGCTTAAATCACTTGCCCAACCTCCCACAGGGTGGACTAGTAGAGCTGGGAATTGAACACCCAGATCTTCTGAGCCCCAGCTCAGTCCAGCTCTTCCTCACCTCAACATATACAGGAGAGAAGCTGCACCCAGTTTTCCTACCTTCATACCCCAGCTTGCTTAGGTGAGCCTGGGACCAGCCTACAGTGGTAAATGGAAAATGAACCCCTGTAGAAAGGGGAAAGAACCACGGCAGCACGTTAGCACTCACTGATGCATGGTAATAGCTTCATTCATAAACAAGTCATTCTGGTCCCCATTCTGTTCTCTATGATCAGCCTCTCAAGAGAAGCTTAAACACAAGATGCCAAAATGAGCCGGGACAAAACTGCTAAGGAGTGGGGGGAAGCCGAAGTGCGCATTGTATGCCCTTCTCTGCATTTTGAACAATGCTGCCGCAGTGGTGTCCATTCAACTGTGTCACCTTCCAGACAGCAGTGCCCTCAGAAATGAGGGCTATCGTTTTGTCTAGGTCTTTTTGTGTGCAATTTCTCAGCCACCAAGTGGGACAATTTGGAAAGAAATAAAACCAGACTCGTTAACAGTTTGGAAGCAGGTTGTTCATCTTCATTGGATTTTAATCCTGGGAAGACAAGGTCAAAGTTGAATTCTAGGGTAAGAGTCTTCGTTGTGTCCTTTTAAATAGCTTGCAGATTGCCAAGAAATGGTCAAATTGCAGCAGTTGGATGGATTTGGAAGGAGGATTTGCACCCTTTCTAAAGAAGAGCCTCGGAGGCCAGTGTAGAACATGTAGTTACTTTCCACTCCCTTTTCAAACCCGAGGAATATCTCAAGCGGACACACCCCTTTAAATGTCTCATCTGCTTTTTAACTGCACACTGTGCTCCCTAAAGGGACTCAGCTTATTTCAGTGGGAGCTCGCTCAGACCTTTAAAGGGAGTTATTGCTGGGTGGGTGAGGCAGATTTTCAGCCTTTCGCTAAATAAATGACAAGACCCCGGTGCGGAGTAAGTTTTTATTTCTGAAGTAGGACAGGACATCGGAAACAGAGCTCCCAGCGAGCTGCTCAAAAGCTGCTTGGAACGTCAGCTGGGAGTTTTGTTTTTCGAACAGAAGTGTCCCAATGCTGCAGAGATCTCTGAGCCGAGATGAAACGCAATTATTTTTATACAGAGCTCAAGGTCTTCCTAAGAGTGTTGTCGGTTATCACCTTCCCGGTCGTATTTCATTTCAACCAGTTTCTTAAAACAGAAAACTGCAGCTATTTGATTGTTGTTTAGTCCGAACTCCCTTCCCACCCATCCCACATCTCCCCCCCCACCCCTTCCCTCTGTGTCAGGCGTATAATGAACTGCCATTCCTTTGGACAGCAAGCTTGAAAACTTGCTGTCGCCTTGGAAACTTTGCATCCCAGGGGGAGGGAGGGGAAGATGGCCAGAAAATAAAGAAGGGGGCAGATATGATGTCATCTCTGTGGGAGGCAGGCAGCCAATCAGCAGCTGAGACAGTGATGTAATCGCCTTCCCGCCCCCGCCCCCCCATCTTTCGCCAAGTCGGTCCCATTCAAAACTATAGAAGTGTGGTGAATTGAAACAGCAACAAGGTCATCCTCCGCCAGCCTGGGCGAGAAGAGAAAGGTGGTGGGGTGGGAGGTGGGGGGTGGAAAAGAGGAAGAATTCCCCTCCAGCAGGCTGAATAGATGCTAATAGTCTTGACCAGAGGCATCCTCATAAAGATGTCATCAACTTTGGCTCTCCCTGTTTTACAACACAATGGAAAAAATGCGTGGGGGAAGACGGGGGAAGGAGAATTTATATTTAATCATCCTCTCCCCCTGCAAAAAAAAAATCTTGTGAATGAAATGTCAGGAAGTTACCTCCCAAAGAATCAAGGAGCTAAGCCAGCCAAGGGGTGAACATTACTGGGGGGGGGGGTTCTCCCACCCCAATCCTTGTTTGCTTTCTGTTAGACCAGAGCAAAGTGCAAGAACACACAAAGCCTCCCTTTTCAGGGATCATATTTTGTGCAAAACTGAACAAGATTGCTGCCTGAGCTTTGGGACATAAGAAAAGGAGTGGGAGGGGGGCAGGTTCCTTGTTGTCCGGGGCAGGGGAGCAATGACCACTTCCACTTGCTTTGTGCTGCCAGCGCCTGAGAAAGAAGAGGGCTGAGGCTCGGAAATGGGGCTCCAGCTCATTAGGAAGCCAGTCAGACAATCAGAGACGGGAACGGAGCTGCTGAGTCCAGAGCAGGGCCCCGGTCTCCCCCAGAGCTCAGAGCTCTGCATCTGCTCTAACCCGGAGAGCAGCACAGTTTGGGTGTGGCTCCAAATTTACTGAAAGAAACTGTTCCAAAATCACGAGTCGGGCCCCAAAACATCATGAGATTTAAAAAAAAGGAGGAGAAAGTATTTGTCTTCTGGTCTTTGTGTCTTTAAAAGGGACACGGCGGTCACATTCCGAACCTTTTCTCCACTGCCATAAAGGCAAGACACTTCCTTTTTATTTTAATGAAGCCGGAGACACTCATCAGTGCTTGTCTCCAGCCACAGAGGCTCTAGGTAAAGCATCCAACCTCATGCGACCCATACTAAAATGGCAAGAACTGCCAACTCTGGGGTGGGTTGCTAATTGCGATGCTGCCGGGTTACATGGGGTACGTCTACACGCCAACAAAAGACCCTGGCAGAGCTGCAGCTGCCCGGGCCAGTTGGCTCAGACTCATAGAGCTAAAAATGGCATTGTAGATTTTCGGGCTCTGAAACCATGCGGGGAGGTGGGGGGGTCTTAGAGCCTGGATTCCACTGAAACGTACAGCCCCACAGCCCGACCCCACGAACCCAAGCCAATTGACATGCAGCGCCTCAGGTTTTTTATTGCAGTGTAGACGTACCCATAGAATTTCAGTGGAGAGAGCACTTGGGGGTGCACAAGGGGCAAGCTGAAAGCACTATAAGGATCTTGATGGGCTCAGCAGACAGGGGAGAGTAGCCAGGGCCCCCCTCCACCCACCCACCCAAAATCACCAGTCCTTGTCCAGATCACGGTTTGTTGCTGACATGACTTCTGATAGCATGCCAGACTGCCGTGGGAGATGGGTTTAGCTGCAAACATTAGCTAAGCCTCAGAGCCCCACATATACAGGTGAGGAAACAGACATGGAGAAACTGAGGTTACGAGGAGAGAGGCCGAAAAGCCGGGAGGGAGAATCTCTTGAAGCCCTGGTCATCATAACACTTTAACAAGCACTTAACGTCAAGCACAGGAACAGTCCCTCTGAAGTCAGTGCAACAACTCACATGATTGCAGTCCACCACGTGGGTAAACCCTTTGCTCGTTCTGGGCCCAAATTAAAGAGAACCTGGCCAAGCACCGTGAAAAGCAATATTAGCAGTTGGAGGAGGGGGGGAGGTTCTTTGTTCATTTCGCTGATTGTGGATCTAGGTCCCAAACACAGAAAGTGCAGGGAGGAGGCTTATGTTTCCAAAGGAAGGTAAGAGAAAGAGCATGTGCTGAGCAAACCCCATTAAAGTAACTATTCCTGCTGCAGCCAGGTGGATCTGAGTCACCGTCCCCCCGGTGAATTACTCAAGATCACCTGCTCAAACACTCGTGTACGTCATGCCCTAATACGCTGTTTTCAAAACTTAGACTCAGCCACTCCCAAGAGGTGGAAAAAAACAGAGGGGGACTTGCAGCAAAAAGACAAGTGAGTGATTTCCCCATGGCCACCGATGCCAAGGATCCCGCAGTTCAAACTGTTGTGAGCCTCAGTTTCCCCATCTGCAAAACAAGGTAACAATATGTGGCCCACCTGTGAGAAGATGTGAGGTCTACTGGTTGCAAAGCACTTGGAAATCCTCAGCTGAAAGGCACCAGGGGGTGGGGTGGGGGGAATGGGGACCGCCAAGCATTATCACTCAGTCATGTGATGGGACTTGTCAATAACTGCTCTGGGGGTAACTTTAAAGAACAGGTCAGACTTTTCGTCCTCTTCAGTGAACTCCAGCCAGGTTTCTCCTTATTAGCTCCACTGTTTATTAAACACGCCGATGAGCCAGCCGTACCAAGCTGGCAGAGCATGGCTGCGTCTGCTTTGCTCCAGTTCGCAGAGGTTTTCAGGAGAGATTGCAATTTTTATTCTTTTTTTTTTGGTTAGTCTCCGCTGTGGGCTGCCAACTCTGCAGCGAGGGGCGCATGGTGCCGTCTCCCTTGGCCAAAGCCACTCACTCTGGCTTGTTAAAAAGGAACGCGCCACCAAATTTTGCTGAGCTCAGTGATTTTGACGCTGAGGGCTGGTGAGCTCTCTCCCCAAGGGTAAGTGCACATGGCGGCGTGCACTCCCTGCTCATGACAACCATGACCTGGAGAACCCACAAGATCCAGGGATGAAATCCTGAGCACCTGACACCGAGGGCTGGGCTCTACAAACTAGACCATGCTACCTTTCCAATAACAGCGTTTCTCTCTCCAGTTCATTGCTTCCGCTTCTTCATTCTGCAAGTTGGGTTGTTTCCGGGTGATAATTTGGGCTGGCTGGAAAACAAGAATTCCATTTTGTGAAAAGTTTTGAGGTTGCAGAATGTGTGTTCACTCCTCATTGGAATTCACAACGGTTCCTGAAAAACGTGCGGGCGTGTGGGTGAGAGAGAGGTTTTGACAAATGAACAATTTCCAACGTTTTCTTGAAAAGCAGCTCTCGTGATGGGGCATCAGAGTTTGTGCGCTTGTTCTCTGAGAAAGGACTGGGTGGCCTTCCCCAAAATGTCTGTGCTGATACTTCACAAATGTTTTCACCACACCCATGATTCCATCGGGAAAAGGAATAGTTTGTATTACTGGGACCTGCTGAAAAGTCTTGTATTAAAGGGTGATGAATTCACTTGGGTGACCCACGTATGTGCACAGGAGCTAGTGGGTGTCAGCAATGCGTGTGCTCCTTCATGCCTCTCTCCTTTGTTAAAAAAGATCCCATAACACTAATGCTTGCAAGTTGTAGGTTTCGGGTCGTTCCAGCAGTGTGCTCTCTCTTACTGAACATGCATTTCCCTCCTCCTGCCACCAAAGCATTGCAAAAAGACAAAGGATTTTTGGTCTTTTACTGATTTCACTCCATTGGTTTTAGGGGGTGACACCATATCTGAATGCAGCCCGAGCTCCAATCAGGTAGCTTGGGTTCATTTTGAGCACCCCTGTGCAACACCATTTCAAAACACCTGCCTTGCTCATGGCTTGCTAAGTGGCAGAGGACAAAGGTCATAAGATACAGAGCCCTTTACCTCAAAGAGTACTGGTCTGAACTGGTGGGCCAGTTCCTAAGCTGGTGTCACTCCATGGACTATAACGAGCATGCTAGCCTGCGACAGGTAAGGATCTAACCCATTGCACTTCTCTGGGAAAATAAATCAGTGACTCTCAGTCTAGTTGCGAGTGTACAGGCCTCTGCGTTGCCATAGCTATCACCCCAATTGGAAAGGTCGGAAGCAAAGCCAAGGCCTGAATGGCTCCAAGGAGCCTCCACAGCCCTCAAACCTGCAGAGGAAGATTATTCTAGGACAGGGCTCAGACGCACTGGTAAGGCAGGGAAGCGGGCATGGCCATTGCCTGAGCTGTACCAGCTCAGGAGAGGGAAAGATCTTCTATCTGGGGATGATGGACAAGCACTAAAATTCCCTTTAGAAGACTTTCTTTTAAAAGTACAGCATTCCCCAACCCTCCCTCCACCAGCCACGGGGCCGGGGAATCTCACCTGCACATCAAGCTAACGTGTGACTGCAGCCCAGGCCCTCAGTGTCAGTCAGGGAGACCCTTCCCCTTTGGCTGCGTCTCTAGGCTGCCATTCAGAAAGCACCAGGAAGGAAGAGGATTTGTTAGCTCCAATCTGATCCCATTCCTGTCAAGCGGGTTTGCACTCCCGCCCCGCGTCGTTACTGTTCCCATGCAACCTCCTCTAGGCATATCGGGGCCTGTCCGGAAAGGATTACAATCAGCTACAATAACGGTAGAGCTGCTTCAGAGCCCAGCCACTGCAGAAAAAACACACGGTTCCTACATTTTATGAATGAGTAAACCCTTATGCTTTCTATAAACGTCAAGATAAATCACCTGTGGGCATTCCCCTCACCACACAAACAACCAATTAACTGCTGCAGCTTTTAATGGAGATGTCAGCCAAAGTTACTTCACCTCCCCAGGAGCAGAGGGTAGTGGTAGGGGGAGTTTTGTCTGCCCAGGGCTACGAAGAGCCTACATTCTTCCCTGTCCACACCCTCAAATTTGCCCGAACAAAAAGATCCTCATTGCAACTCATGGAGGCTGTGGAAATTACAATCCCTGCTGTGTTTTGATGTGCGAAGAGCAAAATGCAGGTTTTCAGTCTAAAATGAGACATTTTAGGATTGAAGGTGGGGGAAAAGCCAAGAACAAACAAAAGTAAAATTTCCATAGGAGAGCACAGGGTGCGTGCCTGTTACAGGCTGCAGCAGCTCTGAGAACAAAATGGCTGCTGCAAACCTTTTAGAAATGTTAAGAGGCACTACACAGAGAACAAAAGGCAGTGCATTCACAAGCTACATGCGCCAGGGGCTGAATGAAACTGCTACAGGGTCTGCCACAATTGACCAATGGGTCACTGGCTGCAAATCGAACCCCCTTCCCCCAGTCTCTGGGATGCAGCATTGACTAGGAGCAAGAGACTGGAAGTTGAATCCAGAGCCAAGTTCTCCTGCGTGACAGAGCACAGGCAAGTTTTAATAAACTCATCCCAAAATTACTGTGATTTATGCATCCATCCACTGAGGAGATCTTCTGGGAAACTGGCACCATTATTCATGGCTTTTGGCAATTACCGAGTTATGATATAAAAGGAACCAGAGAAAAGATCTGTGCTGTGAAAACGTTTGGTATGTAAAGCAACAATCAGCATCTCGCTCTGGACTTTAACTATCAGGAAAGCTGGGTTCTATTCCTGGCATGGCGGGTGACCTTGGGCAAGCCACTGCTTTGCTCTGTGCCTCAGTTTCCCACCCTCGAAAGTGGAGATACCAATGCTGATCTCCTTCGTAAAGCACTTTGAGATCTGCTTTATAAACCCCTAGATAAGAGTTTGGTATTATTATTTCACTAGCGCAAGTTTATGAGATTTGGAGCTGGGGGGGAGGCCAATGAGCTAAAACTCATTTTGTTTCAGGAAAGGCAACCCTTTCCCTTTGCAAAACTCTATAGAAACAGCAGCAAACCCAGTAAAAGTTGATCAAACCAGACAAAGCCGGCCCTGGAAGAAACAGCATTCACACAACAGCATCATGAGTGGAACGGGAGAGATGTCAGGAGCCTTGGCTGGGTGTGACACCAGCAAGTGCAGGAAATGCAAGCAGCGGCCAAGCTGCTAGTGCTGTGTCTCAAACTGTGGAAGCTCCGTATGTAATACTGGCCATTCAGCATACTTCAGAACCATCTCTTTCCTGCAACTTGCCTTCCAGCTGCATTGCTTATTACTAATGAAATGTGGTGGGAGCGGTGGGGATTAAACTACCTTTCCCATAAGACTGCTTCTTGCTTCATTACGTACAGCTAAGGAAACACACCTCCACCTTGGCAGGACGGAGAGTCAGCACAATGGAGTGTTTTATTTCGGGGGTCGGGAGAGATCCCAGGGCCTCAGCTTCTTCCCAAATGCCCCAGTAAAAAGCTGGGTAAAGATTCACACTTAATTTGTTTTCAATATCCAGAATGTTTTCCTCCTTTCCCAAAGAGGACTAGAAATAGGTCCACTTTCCCTGAGAAACCAGTATGTTCTAATCATGAGGAGTGTTTATACGTGCTTTTACCAATCTTGAGAATCCCACCTTCCCCATGGCACTGGACTAGGCCTTTCCCCTCAGACCTCCCCTCTTCCCCAAATTTCTCTTTCCTCCTTGCTCTGGAAGTCAGGTTCATTTTCCAAGAAGAATTTGGAACAGAAATGTCTCCATTTAGCAAACATGATTTACGTTCTTTGCATAGTGATAAGGCATGTCTAAAAAAACATCCAAAGATTGGGATCTCACAGACACACAGGTGTCAGCCTCCCTGACATGGTCAAACAAGCCCTTGAGAACAAGGAAATAAACAAAAGCCATTCTCTGCAGCTACATTCATATGGGTCAGGTTTATGAGGTGTGGCCATGTGGGGAGAGGTCTCTGGGGATTGGAGGAGGAAGGCCCCGTAGAATTGAAAGTTGGAGTACATTTCCATAACCCTTTCACTGTTGCCTAAAACGTGCATTTCCCCCACCAGCATTTCAGCTGTGCAAGCCAATGGGACACTCCAATTAAGTCTAGTTGTGCTAAGACATATTTCATAGACATGAGTGTCTCTGGGGTGACGGGCCATAGAGACATGAACTACGATGCACAGCATGGACTCCAGGAAAGACTGAAGTCAGCTTAGCACCAGCCCCTGCCATACGGCAGAAGGAGCATCTCCCTTAGCAACAGTAGCCTTGTTGCTTATAGCCCCGTTGGGCCTTCAGCCACTAGAGGACACCTTTAGCAGGAGTAGCATTTCATCCAGCTACACACAAAGAGGCTGCCCCGCATCCAGAATTAACGCCCCACCTTTTGCTAAGCAGCAGGACGTGCAGCTCTGCACGTTGCTTAGTTTTCGTCCGAACGCCTTGCCAGCCATACGACGCCATGCATCGCACACTGTACACACATCAAAGGAATGTAATAAGAAGGGCAGTGAAGCAAACACCGGGCTCCTCTAACTGCCCTGCAGAGCTATGCAAGACAAGAGCAGAGCCAATTTTCACAGCGCACCGTGAGCTAGCCAAGGTGTGCAACCTAGAGGCCACACCTGCGAAGTGTCACATTTGAGTGGTTCCTGATGGGGGAGGTTTCCCATGTCCCTTCCCCTAGCTAAGATTTTTTTCTGACACCAAGAGCTTCCTTCAGGCCTTAACTTGTCAGACAGGCTTGCTCCGGTACTGTACCTTATCCAAACATCTTCATCTCTTTCATAAACTCAATCTCTCCTTATCAGCCATCGAGAGGAAATGCAGAAATTTTAGAGAGAGAAGGGAAGAGGTTTGATGGACCCACTTACTCCTCGGGGTCACTCATAGTTCACTCACCGTGCGCCCACGTGTTCCCAGTCACATAGCTGGGAATCAGTCTGGAGGTGAGAGCTTTCCTGAAATTATAACGTAGAGAGCTGAACAGAGAGTGGGTATTTGAAAATTCAGTTCAGCTGTGCCCATTGTTGCCCAGCTTCATGATTTTATCATGAGTCTCTTGATCGCTGAGGGTTTTTGTAAAGCTCCAATTCCTGGAGTCATGTGAATACATGTCTCAGCTGTCATTTAAAAAGAAAAAACAAGTTTCTAGCCCTTATGGTTGCAGAGTAAAGCTTTAAAGTGTGACTTGAGTGCATCCTGGCATCAAAAACCAAAAGGCAAACAAAAAAAAGCCAAAAGTGTATCATCGTTAATGGTCTCATGATTTGTATGCCAATCTCATGATTTATTAGGGTGTTGGGGGTTGGCGATACAGTGTGTAACTGAGAGGTGGAATCAACACACTAGCATGGGTCACTTTATGTCATTGCTTGCTATCTTTAGCACTTATCTGGCCCCCATAACCATAGTAACTGAGCACCTCACTATCTAACGCATTTATCCTCCCGGTGCCCCTTGAGAGCCCCATTTTGCAGATGGGGAACAGAGGAAAGGGACTTGCCCAAGGGCACACTGGAAGTCTGTGGCACAGCTGGGAACTGAACCTGGGTTTTCAGAGTCCCAGATGAGCACTCTAACCACCAGACATTCCAATGCTTTGACATAAACAGCCTCCGAGCGTATTCACCTTGGACTTCCACAGTGTCCCCATCAGTGATATCTGAAGTCTTTGTCATTGCCATTTGGCCTCAGCTGGTATGTTGTGCACAACAGATACAGTGTAGGACCATTCAGACATGCTCCCCTGCGTACAAAGAGATTGCTTTGTTCCGTGCAAGATGTGGAGCTCACAAAAAAGGTTTCCTACAGCCATTTACAGCTTTGCTATCCAAAACTTTCTTCGGCCCTAACCCTCAGTCTGTCCCAGTCAGCCTCTTTGGGATTTTGACCTGGCTCATCCATACACATGTGGTGGATAACAGTTTTCCCAATCCCTTAAACTACTGTGGTGCTTATCTGTCCCCGCCCCCCTGGCAAAAACAGCTGCAAAAGAAGCAGTTCTCTTGCTTGGTCCATCCACAGCAAGGGAAACATGCGGATATGCACCACAGAAGGAGCAGTTTTCCAAGAAGGTTTTAAGGAGCCCTGGGTATTTAAAAGCCCTACATTCTGCTGTAACCCAGAAGGATGTGAGAATCTAGGTTCTTTCCTCCTTACAGATCCTGGAATCACCCTCCACTTGAAACCGGGCTTGCTACAACAGATGCGATGTCTGGCTTCCCAAGGCAGAGTGATTTGCAAGGGGGTGGAGGGTGAGTGAACTCACTGTGACTGCCATAAAAAGGCCGTGAACCGGCTCAACGGTAGGAAGCCATAAAGGCACGTTTGGAGGCCGTAAAACATCTCTAGTGCTGGACATGAAATGCATTCTCTGAGGACTTTCCCCAGCCTCCCTCAAGCCTCTCAGACGCTTTAACAATGCGTCAGACTCAGGGCCAAATTCGCCACCGATGTAATTCCATTTACTTCAACGAGAATACGGCTCTTGGCCTCAGACCTGCAAACACAAGGACTTGTGCTTTAAAGAAGTCTTTGACACTGCTTGACATTCTCAGCGGAAACTACGGGGCCACCGCCCGTCGTCTTCTTTCTCTTGCCCCTCCATGTTTCTACCTACCACCCCCTGGGGTGAGAAAGACCTCCCAGTCCCAGAGAACTCTCTGTGGGGCTTATTTGGCTCCCCATTACCAGATCTGAGCCTTTGATGCATTTGTCCGCACAACACCCATTACGTAGGGCACCACTATTATCCCCATTTTACAGACGGAGGAATGAGAAGCGAAGTGACCTGCTCAAGGTCACTGAACTCAAGTCCCTCAAATTCTAGGCCACTGCACAAACCAGCAGACCACCCTTCCTCCTAACAAAACCCCACCCTCTCTTAATTAAAAATATTCACCGTCAAACCCACAGGAGTTTATTTATAACTTCAGGGAACAGGAAAGGGTTGGAGTGGGGGAGACCTCTCTGGATTTCCCAGTGCACTTTCTCTCCTTTGCCTGTCATTTAGATGTCAAGTTCTTCGAAGCACGGGCTGTCTATACATATTGCACAAAGGCAAGCACATCATTAGGGCTAAACAATAAGGTTAGTAAAGGCAGGGCTACGTGGAAAAAAGCAGCTGGGCGATTAATTAAGCTACGTTCTGCGGAATGAGACAGTCAGCTGAATATCAGGAAAAAAATTCCTAAAGAATGAGTTGTATTAAACTGGAATATTTCCTTAAGGAAAAGGCAGCAGCTCAACATGTGAGTCATCTGAAATGGGGCAAAGCAGGAGATAATCATGTGTTTATCCCTGTGGGAGGGTAGACTAGATAACCAGACATCTCTTTTCCCAGCTGTGATTTCTTTAATTCATTATCATTCCCATGGTAATGCACCTTATATTTTAATTAAGGCAGCCACAGTATCAGTTCTAGGACACACAGGATTAAAGACCTGGTTTCCACTCAGCAAAAGAAGTAGGCTATGTCCACACTACAGACCCTACAGTGGCGCAGACACAGCATACACCAGCAGAAGGAGTTTTTCTGTCACTGCACCTACGCAAATGACGTTAGTTATGCCCACAGAGTAACTCTCTGTTGGCATAGCTTCATCCACACTGCAGGGGGAGGGGGCGGGGAGGTGTTGTCCGTATAGCTATTCAACTGGTGGGGGTGGTTTTTCCACACCTCTGACCAACACGGCTATGCTGGGACAAGTTTTAAGTATAAACCAAACCTCGGTGCCCAGTTCCCAGCTGCTGAACAGACGACTGTGCCGAAGAACCACACTAACCAGAAATATGTGAAAAGCACTTTTCTAACTGGGTTGTTCGGTTTGGTGTTTTTTTATTTTTAATTAAACACTCTTGCATTGTCTTCACTTTGCACCTTTGTGTGACCCAAACCTGAGATGCTACACACGACCCACTCAGAAGCGCTTCGTCAGCCTCATCTCATTTTCTCTGGAAATGATTTCAAGGCAGTTTTGCCTGATGCAAAGCTTGGTGCATTAATGGTCAAAACGGCCACTGGCATATTTGCAAATAAAGGAAAAGAAAGAGAAAGGAAGCATTGTGAAAGGATGGATATCTTGTGCGGGCAGGTGAGAGACCAGGGGATGGAAAGACGCCTCATGAGCTTTGAATCAGGCCTTACCAGATGCTTGTCCTAAAAGCTTCCCTCACCCAGCCCTGAAAATGCACACTGTGCAGTACACCTGCTATTCTGTGGCTATTCAGCTCCCCCAGCGCACTTCTGCACCTCTTGATAGTCCAGTCAAAGGACACCCACAATGCACAGCTCTGCCTACATACCTTATCCCTGACCCACTGCATCTTCTGATGGTTCTGACCTACAACACCCACAGAGCTCTGGCTGTATATCTTAATCAGCCCTGCTATTCCAGTCTGGATCTCTTGTGTATAACTGCCCTGAAGACTTGTGTTATGTTGGGTACACCAGGACTTGCCTTTGCCAGACGATTCCTCTATTCATGTCTACATCCAGCTTTGCAATCTTCTAGAACCTGAGGATTTTTATCAGCATTCATCAATAATGCCTCATATCACCCGTGAGGTGAGTAAAGGGTGCAGTAAAACCACCTTGTGGAATGGTGCAGCGGATGAACAGCAATGCTACACAACACAGTTTAGAAGAGGAAGTGAAGAACATTTGGTATCCATTTGAAACACTCCAGGAAATTTAGGGGAGTGAAGATAATGCAATTAAGTGAGCTGGGATTCGAGAACGCAAATTAATCCACATTTACAAAAAGCACCACAGGATCCATAAGGACCCCAACAGGTCACCTCCTCAGATTTATGTCTCCATCCAAAACTTCTTGCACACACAAACTATTCCATTATGCATTTTTCCTGTGCATAATATCTTTAGGTTAGCAGTTTTTGATACAGTATATTTATATAACTGACTGCTCAATCAAGAAAATTGTCCATAGCTGTAGGAGCCTACACGAGGTAAGTGATTTGCCATCATATTGACAAACAATTTTATGTCTACAACATTAAGAGGGGTTATAAACACCACTGACTTGTCTTTTGTACATAATATTTTCTGTCTTCACCACCTTTTCTTCTCTTTGGCAGTTACTCCATATCTTCTCAAGGAAGGGCTCTTGAGTAAAATCCTGATGAGCAACAACTTATCAGTTAATTACTTGTGACTGATGCTAGTTTGAGTGCCCAATAATAGAACGACAAGAGGTCCCAGTCTACCTCCCGTGGAAAGACTTGCATTGATTTAAATGGGGATGGAGAAGACCAACAACGCGGACTTGCCAAGTCTATAGTGTTTTCCCCTGTAGATTTGGGGCCCTTTATACAGGTCTACAGGGACATGAAGCAATCTGACCATTTTCCTGATGCTATTCTCAGAGCACAGCATTTCATATGAGCCTTGGAAGTGATTTGTGCATGCCAAGAACCAGCCTTAATCCTACAATGTTTCAAAGTCATCTTCCAGCTCCCTGACTTCTTGCACTGCTGACATGATTCAGTTCCAGATCCCCATGCTTCTCCCACGAGTCAGAATTTAAACAGATTTGAGAACTTCAGTAACTCAGCCCAAGGATAGGGCCTACTGCAGGAGTGGGCAGATAAGGTTCAATGGCCTGCAATGTGCAGGAGGTTGGATTAGAGGATCATAGAATTATAGAAGGTTAGGGTTGGAAGGGTATCTAGTCCAACACTCTGCTCAAAGCAGGACCAACCCCAATTAAATCATCCCAGCCTGGTCTTTGTCAAGCTGCACCTTAAAAACCTCTAAGAATGGAGATTCCACCACCTCCCTAGGTAACCCATTCCAGAGCTTCACCACCCTCCCAGTGAAAAACCTTTTCCTAATATCCAACCTAGACCTCCCCCACTGCAACATGAGACCATTGCTCCTAGTTCAACCATCACTGAAAACAGCGTAGCTCCATCCTCCCTGGAACCCGCTTTCAGGTAGTTAAAGGCTGCTATCAAATCCCCCCTCATTCTTCTTTTCTGCAGACTAAACAAGTCTAATTCCCTCAACCTCGCTGTGCCTTCTATGATGAGATCACGATCGTCCCATCTGGCCTTAAAGTCTATGAGACAAGGGAGGGTCCCTCTGCACAGATGTCCCATACTGATGAGTTCTGCAGTTTGGTAATGCTCCATGTTTCCTGCTCATTGCTGCTTATTCAGAAGTTATTAACCAAACACAATTAAATGAAAAAATACAGGAAAGGGACACGTACCCTGCAAGACAAAATGAGATGATTCTCATGGAAAACCAGGTCAATAGCGCCTAGCAATATCCCATATCAGCCAACCCTCCTGCGTATTATGGAGAGCAGCCAAGCTGGGCTTCGCTGTCACCTGACATTCACTACACCTGCTGAACAACTATCACAACAGAAATAAACAGTTTGGGTTACCAGGTGACAGTGTCTTTCCCTTTCCGAGCTTCCACAACAAACTGCTGCCCCGACACACCAACAGCAACCAAGGAAGAGGAAAATGTAGAAGTGAAAATGTTGAAACGTGACGCCTTATCTGGAGAGGGCAAAATGCATTCGCTGCAGCTCTCTGCCCTGCTCGGCCTGATAATGGTCTTAGGTGTTTGTTTATATACAAACACCCGGCTTATGGCTGGCAATAACTTCGCTCCTCGGGCTTTCCCCTGCAACCAACTGCACCTTGTTGCATGTCACCCACCAACTGCATTTCCCTCTGTCACTCCAGACGCACTTTTAATCACAGTCGGCTGAGAAAGACGTGCCCTTTTATTTCATGCACAGCTCAAGGAGACAGAGAACATGACCTGGCATTCAGATGCCATGGCAATAGGCACATTAGAAATACCTACCCAGAGAGGTGTTTCTATTGCAGTGGGCCTCTTCCAAGCCCTTTATCTCTAAAAGATCAACTGCACTTCTTCGCTAAAACTGCCAGATCCCAATTTGTACAGAAGGCCAGAAGGAACTATCATGATAATCTAGTCTGACCTCCTGTCCAAAATAAGACAGAGAAACTCACCCAATAACTCCTGCATCAAGTCCATCATTTCACGGTGAGCTACTGCATATCTTTTAAAAAAACGTCCAGTCCTGATTTATACACTTCAGGGAATGGAGAAGCCAGAAGGAGAAGTTTCTCCCTGTAGGTAGCTATGGGGAAGAGGGTGAAACTGAATCTCCTAGCCAGCGTGAAGGTCTCAGTACTTGCCCAATTACTCCCATGGCTGGTGTCGGAGTTCTGCAATGAACCCCCCTGTTAACAATGCTGCACGGTGAATTTGAATTAAGTTGCTTTTTTTCTTTTAACCCCAACGTGATTAATGAAAGAACATCAATAATACTAAACGCGTGGCAGAGAGGTGCAGTCCGTGTGACACGGGGAGGGAGCCCTGTCTCAAGTGGAGTGGAGAAGAAGGTAACTTCTCTATCCACACCTCCTCGTCCTCCACCACACCCCCCAGACACCTACATCCCCATTATTACATCGGCCGGCTTGCTCAGAGGTGAACAAGTCTGCCCTCCCTCCACCACCATCTTCCTGTCCCTGGGTCCTTCCACTCATGCGACATACCACCACATTATCAAGGGGGAAAGGTGCCAAGTCATGGAAATTCCCTCTTTAAAAAAAAAAAATTCCCTCAGTCTTGAGGAATGATTAATTATCTGCCTCGCCAGAGTGTAAAATACCTCACTAGCGCTGCAGGCAGGTCTGAGTTATTGAGTGAGAGCTCTCTGAATTACATGGAGAGCGCTGCAAGCTGAAAATTAAAGTGCATGCTGGGAAAAGGTAAGAGAGACACAACGTGCCTTTTGTGAGACGGGTGGTTTGGGGCCGCCACAGTAACGAGGGGCCAGTTTCTTGAATAAAAGTATTCATAATAATGCACAATTAAAGCAGATGGTGGCTGCATCAGAGCAAAAACACCTTCCTTGGAATAGGGTTAGCTCACGCATGGTCCTCCTCAGAGTTTAACATGAAATAAGCTTTTCTTAAGGATCTGCCCAGCACAGACACACATATCAGGGAAGTTTCCATCTACCAACCAAATATAGAGCCAAGAAATGGCAGTGTTGCCAACTCTCACAATATCTGATGAGTTTCTTAAAGCCTCAGCTCCTGGACTCATTTGAATACATGCGAATTTCAGCTTCTATTTTTAAAAAATAAGTTTCTAGCCCTCATGGTTGCAGAGAAAAACCTAAAAAAGTAGCACTTAAGTGCAACCGAAAGATTCAAAAGGCAGAAGTTATATTAAAAGACCCCCAAATGCATCATTTTGTTTTTTCAAAAAACAAACCTCATGGTTTTTCAGCGTCTGATTCGTGATTTTTGAGCTAACGATACAATGAGAGCCAATAGAAAGCGAGCGACAACACAGGTCAAGGAGACAGAGCGAGAACTGTATTTGAGAAGCAATTCTAGTCTACCTGCCCACTAATATTAATGCCCGAAGACACAATATGCCTACAACAAACATGGATGGGAGACTGTACAGAGATGGATTGCAGGGGAACAGGCTGCTGAAAGAGGAAAAGGTTTTGGGGGAATTATTTAAACCAGTTGCTGGGGAGAATGCCAGCAGGTTCAGAGGGGCACTCAGGTTGGGCAAAGACATCAGTAACATAAGGTTGGGGAAAGGCAGCAGAAACTGGGGGGCAGACACTACCAGGGGATCCTGCAGTTAGCAGATCTACTCTGTGCCCAAGGTCCCGCGGCAGGACTCCTCCCTCCATGTGTGCTCCAACAGCTGCTCATCTACAAGAGCTGAGCGATCTGCTACTGTTTTTGAGTCAGGGAGATTTTCTTTAACCCAACAGGCAGAAGCCTGAACTTTCAGAGCTGAAGGATAAATGTTCCTGGGTCTGTCGTCTCCAAGACATGGATTTGTTCCCATGCATGTCCCCAGAGATGACCACAGCAGAGAGACCCCATGACCCTGCTGGCTCCACAGGCAGTAGCTAAGTGGCCTCCAAAAAAAGTCTAACTTTGACCATCCTGTGCAATGTTGTCTCAGCCGGGCTCTGCAGCCGTTAGAGAAAGGGTGGGGAGGAGAGGAGGGTGGGGCCAGCAGCTGCCCACGTGGGATAAATTCCCTGCCCCCTTTCACAGAGCATTCCTGGTGGAGTACCCGGAGGGGTGAGATTTTCAGATTAAACGAGGGAGCACTGGCTGCTCAGAAGATAAGGCTCGGCCGTATTTTCTTTCCAAGGGCAACTTGCTGGGACAAGCTTTGGGTAGTTACTAAGGAAAACAGCCTCTTTAGTCCGGAAAAAATAGACCCGACGGACAATCCGTTAAACCCCCATCACAGGGCTGCTAGGCCTGATGTATCACTGACCCACGCATGCCCTCCCCCATGCACACCTCCAAAGCAACACGGGACAACTTAAACACACCTGAGTCAACGCAGTTGCCCCAGGGAGATGAAGGTGGGCCTGAGGATGGTGGCTTGAATGGGGCACAGGCTTGCTGTAGTGGGAACAACATGCCTTGGTGGCAGAATATGCCAACGCCCAGGCAAACACTGCCCATCGGAAAGAATGCACTGCCATTGCTGTGCATACCCAGCGGACAGAGGACTTTAGGTCCTCTCAACCCCTCCCTTTTCCACCCTCTTCCCACACGGCTGACCTTATCCAAACTCCTGTGGCCAGCTCCCTTGGTTTATGATTTTGCAGAATCTGGCTTGGGTTTCAGCCTTCGCCTCTCCTCCACCCCTGGCACTGCTTTGCCAAAGCCTCAGATGCTTCCGCCTAGAGTCCAGCTATTCCAGTCCACCCCCATTCATAGGCAGCAGTGGACACCAGAAACTAGGGGTCACAGAGCAGAGTAGATGTGGGGTGTAGCAGGGGGCCCGAGTGCATTAACCCCTGCAGTGCTGAAACAGAACAATGCATCTGAGAAGTACTCAGAAAAGCATCTGGGGAGGCCTGGTGCTCCATTCTCTTGAACAGACCAGTGGGTTTGGGGAGCGTTTGGAAGGCATTAAGGCCACAAAAGGCCATTGCAAGTTATGGCTGAAGAGTGCGATATTTTGTTACTGCACTCCACAGCCCTTGCTCACACATTGGGCCCAGAAACAGACCATTTGCAGCTCCTTCTCCTCATCCCAGGCCACTTCCTCTCTCTGACCAGTTCGACATAAGAACAACTGATTGAATGTTGACATCTAGTAGCGAGACAGTTGCACATGCATCTTGCACACTAGCATGGCAAGTGCCTGATCAGAGACCCACCTGGCCTGTAGGTCTGGACTCTCCCTGCCCCAGATGAGCCCTCCAGGGAGCTAGTACCCTCCACCTTAGACTTCACCACATCCCCACGGGCCTATTACCTGATCTGAGCCTATCCACCATTATAATGGGCCCTCCAGTCTTTCACCTGACCCAACGGCTGGACATTGAAGTTAAACAAAGTCAGAGTGGAAATAAGGTTTAAATTTTTAACACTCAGGGTAATGAACGATCTGAACAATATGCCAAGGGCCGTGGTGGATTTGCCATCACTCACCATTTTTAAATCAAGATTGGATGTTTCTCTAAAAGATCTGCTCCAGGAAATAGTTTTGGGGCAGTTCTCTGGCCTGCGCTATACAGGAGGACAGATGAGATGATCACATGGTTCCCTACTGATGTGGGAACCTGTGTGAATCTATGAAAACACAGACCCAGGAACAAACACAATCAAAGCTACTTCACCACCAAAGCACCAATGACCATAAAAACAGTTCTACAAGTGTGCAGACTTGGGAAAGGAGACTTTTCCATAATTTCTACAGCCAATTTCTTTCTCCATGCTACAAAAAAACCCCAAAACACCAAAAACGTGGGGCTGTGAATTTCCTTAGAAATTAGGCAAATTATTATTATTTGCATCACTGTAGCACCTAGAGAGCTCCACCATGGTAGACATCTGGTGGGAGATAGTCTTTCCACACATTCCTATTAGACTATGCTCCTGTAACTAGAGAACAACCCCAGCTTTTGATTAGGAACTCCTTGAACGAAGTTTCTATTTGACTGGATTGTGTTCATTATATAACAAAGCAATAACCTTAGGGGATCTTCTAAGCTTCAGCACAAAGAGCCTGGCAGAATATATTTACAGAGAGAGTTACACCTGAACGGTGTCGTTCAACTCTTAGTGTTTGGGGGTGCTTGCCTCTGTGGTTTTGGAGGAGCCCATTATAGAAACAGGCCCCAGGACAAATTCCAGATCTGAGTACCGCTGCCTTCCTCAGCCTTAACGACTATTTGGGTCCAGAGTTTTGCTCCATGTCTAGCAACAGTCCTTCCCACTGGCCTATACCCACCTTCTTCTAATCACTTGTTTGCTGCACAACATGTCCCTCTGGCAATGTCATTCATTCACCGGCGAGGTTTTCCCAGCTCCCTGGGGGAGACCATGAAAAGAACAGCAAAAGAGCAAGACCGAAGGACAGACAATTGCAGTGGAGCAATTGCACCGCCTGGAACCTGGCTGTCTCTCATTTTGGAGCAGCGAGCGGAGAAAGGCTAGATGCTGAGGAATGCAAACAGCTCAGTGCAACTGAGAGCTGAGGAATCTGTTCCCTGCTTTCCACCTTGCCGATAGCTGCCACCCACGCCTGGCCTGGCCTCCCCTCCCTGCTGGAGAACTCTGGGACAGCCTGCGCCTGGCTCTCCTGTAAGCCTATCATGTGCGGCAGGCATTAATGCCAGCAGCAGCAGCCACTGCTTCACCCCGGCTCTCCAAATCAGATTAAAACCCCAGAGCTGCCAGGGCCATGGAGGTTGCGACATTGTGATTAAATCAGATTTCTTCTCCCCCCCCCGCCCCTTTCCTTTCCAGAAATAAATTCTAATGACTGTGGAGGAGGGAGATGGGCCATTCGCTTTAGACCCCTGTGCTAAAAAGGCACAATCAAGCTAAACTCCGCATTTCTAATACTAACCCTTTTGTGGAAGTTGGACACTCAAAACTGCAGCAGATGCCCGGCTTTCATTCTCACTCAATCACCCGGACATCTTTTATTATTGTAGGGTTGCTGGACAGGGGTTGGTGTCCATGTGCGGTGTGCTGCAAACAGAGCATCGAGCTGATAGCATTGACTGTTTCTTAATCAGTTACATTAGGGGTGCAGTGGGAAGGAGGGGGGAAGAAGCCAAGCTAAAGAATGAGAAGGATTTTGCAAAGAGATAAGGGGAAATAAAAAGAAGGGGGGATGGAGGGAGAGTGACAACCAGCCTGGTGCTGCACAACATCCTTTTCAACTTCCGGCTGACTCAAGGCTTTGAGGGCCAGTGAGACACGGAGCCATTTGAGACTCCACTGCCAATTTGAATTAGCTGCAACCAAGGGTTGTTCAAGGTTTTGTGGGACAGTAAGTTGGGTGGGCCACAGACCACATCTCAGTGCCCCCACCACCCTGGGACACCGGTTGGCAGCCTCATCAATAGGCTGAATTCCCCCCTTGGACGTGGATGAACCAAAATTAGCAGGACAGCTGCGGGTGGGACGGGGGGAAAGGGGTAGGCTAGTTAGAACCACCCCTTCTGGGCATTTAACACCAGACCTTGTTCTCCAGACCCCCCAGTCTTTGGAAAGTCGCCTAGAGCAGCTCAGGCCTGAGGCTCTTCAGGGCGTCTTTTGCGATCAGGGCTGGGAGGGCTGGTACACAGAGCGGGTGAATGGAGCTTCCGAGTTGCTAGATTTGCAGATGGGGCTGGCACTGACTAGCACGCGCTAGGCTGAGCTATCCATTTGTTGTCCAAAAGGACCCCTAGAGGAGATGGACAGAGGCTCTTTTTTTTTTTTTTAGCATGTGGCTAAATGTAAAAGAATAATAAAAATCAGACGCCATCGCTATGGTCATTTGACCAGCTCTGCCCGCACAGAAAGTGGCTGTGCCCTTCAGCAGGAAGATAATCCAAGGTGAACTTCCCTACAGGCTGCGGGCACGCACACCCACCGAGGAGCGGCAGGCCAACCCCCTCACCATTATGTATATCAACAATCAGCCTGCTTCCCCCACCGGCAGGGGGTTGTTATACAGTGCTGCTGGCAGAACCCGGAGCCCCAGCCTTTTTCATTTAAGACTGGTAATCCATTGGCACTTCAACTCCAGAGCCAGCTGACTGTGCAGCATCCTAGACGCCCACCAGTGCAGAGAGAGCTGGCAATCTGCTTGGTGGAGTATGTGGCTTGCATTCCCGCCGTGCCCCCAAAGGATCCTGGGAAATATATGGCCTGCTACAAAGCCCTGACATAAATCAATACATGCAATACGTGCCATTGTTGTTTCCTGTGTGGTTCCAGCCTGTTGGTCCCAGGACATGAAACATAAGTTGGAGGGAGTTAATTATTATTATTATTTTTTTTTTTTAAAATCGGACCAACTTCTGTTGCTGGAAGTGAGAAGTTCTCAAGCCGCACCGAGCTCTTCTTCAGACCCGCTGGAAAGCTCGTCTCTTCCACCAACAGATACTGGCCCAATAAACAGTATCGCCCCCCCGTCGCTGTCAGAAATAAATCAGAGAGATAAAGCTGGGCTCTGAACAGGCAAATACTTGAAGAGACGTTTGTGTTCGGTTAGCACCCCACACTCTTGGCACGCCCTCTCTTTCCAGCAGGGCTGCTGCTAAGCCTCAGCTGCAGCGCACGCTTCAGAGCAAGCTGGGGTTTGCTAAGAAAGCCTGCCCACAGGCAGAGATGAAGCAGCAAAGGGGAGAGAGGGGAGAAAGGGAATATTTGTAATAAACTAAAACACTCATCGGCAGGCAAAACGTGCCCTCAGTTCCTCCCCTGCTCCCATAGCAAAACTCATCTCTTCATCAGATTCCAGCCACACCAGGCCAGGAACTTTTCTTTCTTTCTTAAAGGCTCAGGACAATTGATCAAAGAATTGCATTACAAAAATAATCATCATCGTCCAAGGCCCTCCCCGCTCCAACGCCTCCTTCCAAATATTTTATGGCCTGTTTTACTTTCAAACACAACTTTCCAGAATGCTGAGGAGCCCCAAAAGGAAAATGAGAGCTAATGAGACCAGAAGACAGAGGGAAGGGAGTAGCCAGTAATTAGAGGGCCCAAGGCAAATTAAGCCACATGATGCAAGCCAGCTATTGCCACCTCTGATTTGCAGAAATGACACGATTACATCCCAGTTGAGCTATCCCTCAATAGCCGCACGAGCAGGAGCATATTTCTCAGATCCATCAGCCGCCCCCAACCCTCCTCCCAAAATTAAATCTCTCTGCAGCCTCTGTCATTAAAATTCATTTGAATAAAAGATGAAGTGCTGTTAACTTCAACTCTGTTCCTACAAGGGCCCTATGGAAGAGTCTTATAGTCTTATAATGAGCAAAATCAATGATGTTTGATATGATTTAGTGGACAGTGAAAGCTGGAGTTTTCAAAGCAGATCATGGAATTCAATTTCAGGTGAGTTTCAATGGGTTCAGGTGCATTCAAAAGTCCAAGCTTAGATTCTTTCCAGAGGGTAGTTTGAAGCATCCCATAGGATTGTCTCATGGGGATACAAATCCTCCGGGATGACTCAAAACCTCTACAGCAAAGGGTCCCATTCTGTGTTAAATTCCCTCCATGGGGCTTGGGAATCTTTAACTTCCACCAGTGATGGTGAGAAAAGTCCACCGGTTTTGGTTTATTGGTATTGTGGTCACACCCAGGAGCCCCCAGCTATGGACCCCATTGTGGCAGGTGCCATGCAAACACAGAACAAAGTCCATTCCCTCCCTCAAATGCTTCAGCATCAGCAGGGGGTGCAAAGCCAGGGCTGGATGCAGGACTCAAACCCACAATTTGGCGGCTATAGTGTTACTCAACCTGAGCCACACAGATGCTAAACAAACTTAGTGGAGGAGGAATAAGCTCTGGGTCTCACCTCTGCGGCGCAGTGCTCCCCATTTCATTCACCTTGTCTTTGTCTAGCTGCTCTCCTCCACTTAATTTCCATCTCTTATTGCTCTCTATAGCGTAGACAATAATGTCACATTTTATATGGAAAACGCTAAAATGGCATAACACCTTTTAAAAAGATATTTCCACTTCGCTGCCTGCAATCAGCCTTTTGCTCCCCCCTTTACCCCACTTGCAACCAGATTTTGCTATAGAGCCTCTAAGCCTGTCTAATTGAAAAAGCATGATTTAGGCTAATTGACAGCAGATGAGTTACATTGCAGAAAACCAAGGGAACATTTGCTCAACTTGATTTACAGCAGCAAATCAACCACCTTCCCACTCTTGCGCCTCACTCAGAGACCTGCTGCCAAAACAGCTCAGCCAGGGGGAGGAAAAAAAGTAATTAGTGTTTAATTTTTTAACAATTTTTTTACCCCCTTTTTAATTGCTTTACATAAACCTGTCCTAGAGTTTTATGGCCTCCAAAGTTGTGTCCCGGTCTAGTCCTCCTCGCTGGTTTTAATTAGAGCGAGACATGTCTGGCACATTAAATCAGAAAAGGAAAAAAAACCATATATATATAAAGCTAAATTTCAGAAATGTTTTGCTGTTGTAAGTGCACATCTAGCATTGAACAGTGCAGCGCTGTGAAATCACTGCTTGGAAGAAAGCTGCAACGCAAAGGCTTTCTCTAGCCAACTGTTAATATGCCCCATTCAGAACCAGGTTCGACCTCTGCTAACCAGAAAACGTTGCTAGATATAATAAGAGAATGGAGCTGAGATGTTTCCAGGGAACCATGGGCTGCTTCGAGGCAATGGTTACATTAAGGCTTACGGGGGAAAAACGAGCACATGCCTGGACTGCGTGTGGAGTCACCCCAGCGGTTTGCGGATATTCTTCCCTGGGTCTCCTCTCCCAGCAAAGAAGCTTCCCTGAGACACAGGGCTGCGTTCACAGAGTCCTGATGTGCGCTGAGTGTTCCCAAAACACACCCAGGCTGTGTCCTGAACCTGCCTCAGTAGGCAGATGTACGTCGGCACACACAGGATGGGAGGACTGGACGGAAGTCCTCTAAAATCCATACAGACAATGGAGGGAAGTGAGGCTGGGAGGATTTCAGCCTGAGCCCTCCGCATCCTGGCTGTCATCTGACTCTTAGCATCAAAGCATCTGGAATCAAGAGAAGAAGGTCCCAACAGCTTCTCTTCGGCAGAGCCAAATTATTACTTCTCCAGACCAGCGCCTCCTGCTATGGGACAGGCCCCAAATCTGCCTGCAGGCCTGGGCAACCCAACTGGGGGAAGGTCACCTAGAGCTGCCACGGACGTAAGGGTGCCAGAGGGGGAGGGTAGTCATGGCCTGGGCACCCACACACGCTAGTGGGTGGGGAAGGGCTGGTAACAGCTTTATCATGGAATAGCAGGAGCTGCTTCTCATTTTTTTGCTTGATTCAGAGACCACCGAAATCGATGGAAAGTCTCCCATCAACTTCACCAGGGGCCGCGATGCCTGTAGGAGGAATAATCCCTAGACGCTGGCACTTGGGTGAGGCACCTTCTCCGAAGAGGCAGAACTGAACCACTGCACGACGCAGTTTGCGGCAGCAGCGCTCATTCCTGCTCCCAATGGGCTGGGAAGAGCTCTGAGGATTTACCTAGCAGGAGCTAAATAAGCGCTCGCGCTTGAGGAGGTGAAGCCGACGCCAGGGTGCGCTGCTCTGCTTAGCACAGAACAGCACATGGCAAAAATGGCACTCGACCCCAAGCAGCTACAGCGTGGCTCCCTTCACACCGTGCCTCGATCCTTTGCAGCTCCTTGTGAATGCAGCCCAACCTCTGCCCCCCTGGCCCTCCAGCCCCAAAGCACTGGGGCAGCGCCCACTGAGGCAGAGAGCTGCCTGGCACCAGGGAGGAGGACAGCTCGGGGGACGGAGCACGGCCAGTTCAGCCGCACACACGCGGGCGGTACCGCTTTGAAACGCAGTAGTTATTACAATTAAAAAGAAGATTAGTGGGGCGCGTCTCCCGAAGAAGGCCCACTAGGGTAATAAATTGGAGTCATCCTCATGGCAATGGAGCAGCCAGTTTACTGGCTGCCCTGATTATTTTCAGAGGTGATGGGGAGGATATTTTGCAAGGTCAGTGAAGTTGCCTTCAAGGGGAGTGGGAATGCAGATGGCCTCCCCGTCTCAGCTGTTCAACCTCTAGGAAGAGCTTGCTCATGGCGGTTCCATCCCGAGTGAGGGTCAGAGTATTTGACTCCTTCCCCAAGCTGACTTCTGCCTCTGTAAACTGGACCTAACATGTACGCCACTAAGCCAGGCAATTTTTCATGGAAATTAGATGCCACCTGCCAGATTAAGCAGTAGAGGATTGAACCAGGGGTGGGGCAAGCCAAGCCACATGTTCCTTCTCCCCCAGAGTTTTTGGGTAGGGGAGGTTTCATCCCCAGCCTCTGAGCTCTGCCCCTCTTTCACCACCCCCTCTTTCCAAAAATGGTCCCATTCTGTTGGCATTGACCGCACTAACCCAGGGGACAGGACTGGACACGCTCAGTCTCAGATGTTCACAGAACAGAGCAGAGTCACAGGGCTACAACACAGTGATTTGGGCTCAGAAAAGCCCCAGCCATCAAATGAAATTTGCTCATCCCCTGAAAAGTGGATTGCCAACCAAGATTCAACCACCACTTCCCCACATTTTTTTTTGCACCCTATCTGTACTCCGTTAACATTAATCAGTTTCCATTTAAAATTGTAGGAAGGGGAGATGCAGGAAGGAGGCAGGGGAAAGCGTGGGGGTGAGAAGGAAGGGATGAGCTGGAAACATGAGTTTAGGTACCAAGGTGACAGGCATCTGATACAGAAAGGAGTAGGATATTTTCCTCCCTTTTCTGAACTTGGCCCTAAATAAATGACAAAATCTTGGGATTCCTGGAAGGGATTTCTCCAAGGGAAAACAACAGATTAGTCCCTTAATAAACCACACCAGCCCTGGATTTGCTCAGCTGTATTGTCTGAAGTACAAAAAATAATTAGCCATTTTATTCCTAGGTTCTGCCCTCTTCTCATGGTGGGCTCCCTGGCAACATTGCACCTCCTCTGTGAAACAGGCGCAGATTTCCCCTCTCTACTGTGTAGGCTTTCAACTACCCAAGCCTCAATCATGTTGATTGCAGAGCATGCGTCTCAACCTGCCAAATCCCAAACCTGGGACAAATGTGTGTGTCAGTGTGTGACAAATACCCCCAAAATGAAGGGCACACAAAAATGAACCATGCAGGAAAATGGAAATGCTGTGGGATTCCTTCCTTTACTCTAAATAACTCTGCCTAGAAACTCAAGGGCATGACTCTCTAGTGCTGCTAAAAAACATTGGCAACAGCAAACATGAGAGGACACCAAATTTGTGTGGCACAGAGGTAACTTAGCAGCCTGCATTTAACCTCTGAAGGACGCTACTTAAAAGGCCTTCATGTCAGTCTCTAAGTCAATTGTTTACAGCCATTTATTTGTTGCTTGCCTTAGTACAAATAAGCATTGTGCTCAGAGCAATCAAATAAGCCTGTGTGTATTCCACAGCTACAGCTTGGACAAATAAAGAGGCTTATTCCACAAAGACCTGTTGCAAATAAAACAGATTTCAAAACTCATTGGCAAATGGCAAGTGCTATTATTATTTGTATTGTTTTGCACTCCAGAGCCCCAGGCATGGACTGGGACCCCCATTGCACTAGGCATTGCACAAGGGCCCGGCCTACTTAAATGTTCTACTAGGGTTCAGCCAAGCCTTTGTGGAAGGGCAGGAACCAAGTTAAAACCAGATTCAAAACCATTCAAGCTTAAATCCCAGCCCAAGCCAATATGCTGCCTTGACCGTTTTCACCATTTCTTGCAACAAGTCTCTGATTTTAAGCTCAGGATGACTTGTTGAGTTGCGGGGGGCAAGAGGGGAGGGGAAAGGAGAATGTCTAGCTCAAGGGCTTCCTGACCTGGGGGGCCATGGAGAGATGTCAAGGGGGTGCAATCACCCTGCGCTGCCAAATTGCTAAGTGGGAAGAGGGTCTCAGGTAAGGCTGCCTATATTGGTGGGGGGTCCTAGGGAGATCCCAGAAAAGCAAAGCCCAATTGCTCCAGATGGCCTTATATATATAGACTTGCCAGCTTACTGACACCTGAAATTGTTTTAAAAAAGAAAGATTTTTTAAAAGTCTAAATGAATTTGCTTGGGGCAGAATTTGTGCTGTCTGCTTAGCAACCCCTGCCCCTTCAGCTGCGATGGGGGAAGCCAAGTGAAGCAATTGCATATTCTGCTTGTCTGTGCAGAAATAAGAAAGGGGAAAAGAAGAAGAATGAACACTCACCCACTGAAAGACAGCAAAGATGCAGCACACAGCCTCAAAATGGCCACTAAAGGGCTGTAGCCACTGCTCTCTGCCAAATTTAAAGGGTCAGCTGCCCAGAAAGGCATGCTGGGAAAAAGGGGCCTATTAGACAGTAGCCCTGAGTGGAGGAGGGTTCGCTGAGAACAGGCAATCATCCAGGAGGTTGCTCTTGTGTACTGCATGTTGTAGCTACAATATAGCTGCATGTTGTAGCTACAGAGGTGTCTCATGCACTAGGTTATTGCTGTTGGGTGTAGGTTTCAGGCTGTTTGTGGTTCAGTGGTTAGGGTGGGCGTGTCGGACCCAGAAGACATGAGTTCACATCCCTGCCCTGGCACAAACTTCCTGTGTGACCTGGAGCAAATAATTGCCTTTTGGTGCTTCGGGTCCCCATCCGGCCAATGGGAGAATAAATGTGTCCTCAGTTGTGGGGCGTGCAGGGACTAGGATAATGGAGGCCAAAGAAGTACCTGAGATGGAAAAGCGTGTTCCGGTTAGACTCGCAGGGTTAGAAGGGACCGCAAGGATCATCTCGTCCAGCCCCTGTCACAATGCAGGCTATTTTGTGTCTAAACCACCGGGGGCGGGTATAACAGGCCAAGGGATGTAATCCTCTCCTGGAACAGCTGCCACCAGATGCCTGGACCACGGAGTCCCCACCCCTTCCCCGAGACCCCCACACCACCCACCGCGTTGCCAACTGGGGTTTGGGCAGCTCCGGGTGCCAATGGGCTGGCTTTGGTTGAGGCAGCTCTGGGCACTGGCTGAGATTTGAGGCTGCACCAGAGAAAGCAGGGGGAGCGGAGGCGGGTGCATAGTTTCGGGGGGAAGGGGAGAAGGGCTAGCCTCTCTGAAGGGGCTGCGGCCGCTGCCCATGGTCTGTGTTTCTCAACAACCGGTCTCTGAGACCGGTCTCTGAGATCTCCCTGACACAGTATAGGAAGCTGGTTCCTGGTATCAAAAAGGCAGAAAAAACACGGGTCTAAACCATCCAAGGAAGATGGCATCCATCCTCCTTTTGAAAACCTCCAGTGACAGAGTTTCCACAACCTCCCGAGGCCGCCCGTTCCATCGGCCTGCCATGCTTACTGTTAGCAAGTGTTTTTCCTGCGATTTAATCTACATCTGCTCTGCTGTAGTTTGAACCCACAGCCCCTTAGGTTAAGTAAAACATTTGTTTAAACCAAACCTAAATCTGGGGCCATAACAATGTGACAGCAGCCCTACGCCACCTGTGCAAGTTGTGGCTGCATCATCACACAGCTGGCTCCATCCCTAGTTGTCAGACCCAAGGGAACTCGTGAGTGACAAACACAGCAAGCCTCTTGGTCGACACAAGTCCCACAGCACACAGGGCCGAGCACACAGGGAAGCTGGCAGTGTCTTTGCGCTAAAAACCAACCCAGATGTGCCAAGAATGAAACCTCCCCTGATCTTTCCTGTGCAATCAGAGCGGACAGTAGAGCACCGCATTGTTTAGTTACAGGTGTCCTGTTAAACAGTCTAAACCGGAGGAAATGAGCTGCTGGAATACAATCATGTCTCTTTCAAGGTGAGGCGCTGGCGCAAACCCTTCTGAGCGTGGGGAGAATATGAAAAGGTGATGAAAAGAGCTGGATTTACTTTTATACTGTCCTGACAGCCTGCTTACGAAATTATCAAAGTGCTTTTGTAACGCGACAAGGCCATCCCGCTGGCCGGATTTCCCAGGAGCCCCAGGGCCTCAGTTGGGGCCCCGATCAGCCCCCTCCAGAGGCAGTTGAATGACTCCTGTAGAATGAGTAGGAGTTGAAGTGGGTCCTTCTCTGAAGCCAGCCCACAGCGGTCAAGGAGAGTTGGGCACATGAATACCTGGGAGGATCTGGGTCTTTGCGCCTCATTGAGAGGTGAGGGGCAGGTTCCAGCCTCTTCTTAAGCACCTCACTGCTCACTTAGACTGCCCTGGATTCAGGCGCCTTTCGGCCTAGTTCCACACACCCAGCTCAGGGTGTCGGTTATACCTCGGAAGGTATAACAGTTTAGGCTCCCTTAGAGTTGAAGCGGGTGGGGGGAGATTCCGAAAAGCCGTCAGTGCGCAGCTGACTCTGCTGCCAATAAAGTCAACTGGCCGAATCCTGCTCCTACTCCAGTGCTTCAACGGGAACGAAGTTAAACTGACACTGAGCATTTGTGAAAAGCCTCACGCAGACTCGGCTACCTGGCCGCCACTGAGGGCGCCTCCCACGTCATGTCTCAGCTTGGCCCGCTGAGCCCGCAATTTACGCGCTGAGGAAGGTGGCGTGACTTACAGGAGCTTTACGGCTCCCCCGATCCGGCTCAGTGACTCCAGCGTGCAGACGCCAAGAGCGAGCCGTCCTGGGTAGTCAGCCTCAAACCGAGAAGGGAAAGTGAGTCGTGGCTGTTTTCCTTGAACTTGGGTGGCAAAAGCAGGGCTTAGCACCTAACCAGGCACAGCGGGGCGAGAGCAACCCAAAGACAAAGTGGGTCCAAAAAACTAAGTAGCACAAATGGAAGTTAGTAAACCTGGCTGGTGACCAGGGCCTAACCACTGACGTCAACACAAAGGTTCCCCTTCACTTTAATGGGCTTTGGATCGGGGCACTGAAAGCCTAGCTTTCTGCTTAGATTTGAAAAAGGGTGGTCAAACACACATCCTTGAAATAAACTAAAATTAAAATTGTTTTTCATTAACCCAAACAGGCTGGATAGGGCAAATGGGTGTGGAGTCACCATTTCGCAAAGCGCTCAGGAAACATTAGCTAAAAGCAAGCTCCATTAGACTGTGAAATAGTCCTGGTTTACATTTAAAAATTAGATCAGCCTCCCTACCTTGATGAGGGCTGTTAAAATATTTCATACCCTAAGGGCCGTAGTTAGATCAACCTAACCCCCACTGTAGACTGCCTCTCGAAGCGACGGATTCACTGCATTGATGGAAAAACCGGTCTGTCAATGTAGGAAGTGTCTACAGTACAGCGGCATAGCTGCAGTGCTTGTGGTGTAGATATAGTCTCTGAAGGATAACGGTGGGACATTTAAAACCATATTGGATAAAGCATTCTAGCATATACTATTGTGACCCTTCCTGCCTTTGTTAGTAGTGGCGGGGTTAGCAGATTACGTCTCTCATTTTTATGACACTATACAGTGCAGAAAGATTTTTAACGCACTTAACAACTGCATTCAAACACCTACACAAAGAACCAGTGCAAAGATATGAGGCTTTAATGCCATTCAAATCTGCTGTTGGTGCATTTACACACTGCAGTATTATTCGTGCACGAGGTTAGATGCAGAAGGAAAAATGCAGAGGTCATGGCAATATGCAGCGTGATTGTAGTTCAGTACTTTGAGGCTAAAGGAAAAACAGAAGCCTTCCCAAAAAAAAGAAAATGCATGAGAATTAAAATGTGCCCCATCATAACAAAAAGCTGCAAATTCACTCATTAGAAAAGCCACAATACTGTTAGAAAAATGCCAATGCTGGGATATTTCCATCCCCATATATGGCCATCCCTAAGAACAATTCAAAGTGGTCTACCATTTATATTCATTGAGTGTCTGATTCATTGAGTGTCTGAAGGGTGGGCCACTGCTTAGGGCGCTAACCTGGGTATAATTCCCTGCTCTATCATAGATCCCAAGAAACATAGGGTAAAATACTCAAAAGCACCTAAGACCCTTTGCAAAAGTCACTCAGGCACAGAGGTATAAAGGGATTTCAATGGAAGTTAGGTCCTTTTGAAAACCTCCACTAGGTGCCTGATTACATCAATACTTTTAAAAATCCTGGCCCTTTGTTGATCCGTGCCTCAGTTTCCCCATCTGTAAAATGCAGCTAACAGCACTGCCTTGCCTTCCGAGACGCCATGGGGCTAAATACATTACAGATGGCGAGGGGCTCAAACACTCTAAGCACCACAGGTAAACGTTATGAATGGTACATTTATTTATACAAAGTGTCGCCATCATTTAGACTGGCCGTTTTGAAGACTGGCCTCTACTGACCCACAGAATAGGTGCATCGCTGATAGCATCAGTGCAAGCTTCCCCACACTGTGCCCAGCCCGTGTGCTTCAGTCCCATTTTGGAGCCTGCTCCAGAACCCACTAACCTGCTACCGATTTCCGTGGGACATGAATCTAGCCCATTGAGAGAACACGTTCAGTGACGAGAGTGGGGGTATGGTTCCCATGGCCTGTTCAGTCCTGCCGAGACTTAACAACTGGGGAGAAGGGGAGAGGACACCTGGGGCAGTGGTTTTACTCAGTCTGTCTATGAGACCCTTGGTTCATTTCAAAGAACAGCCAATGGGTTACAGAATCAGCTGCATGTGGTCACTTTCAGGGACCAGGCCCAGGGCTGGCTTTTTCCATTGTGGTGACCTAGGAAGGGGAAAGGGTCTGGATCTCATTGCCCAACACCTCGAGCCATTGCTTTTGTCCAGGTAGCACTAAGTGTTAAAAATATTTCAAAAGCTCAGCCAGGGAGGGAAAGATTCAAAGCCCTCGCAGCACTGACAGGCTGGGACAGGGTGGGACAATGCCTTATTCATTCGAATCGCTCGCCGGCCCCGGCTACAGGGAATGGATGAGGTAAAAATGCTACAATGAGAATACGACTGGAAGTGGCCTTAGAGCAGGGTGAATATTTGAATGGTTAAGTGCCGAGAGGAGGAAAGCCCGTGTCGATCTGGTAGCTTAGATCATGGAAATCAGGATTTTCATGGAGTCCACGGCCCAAAGGAACCACTGAGATCATCTAGTCTGACAGCCTGCATGATACGGGGCCATGGACCCTCCCTGAATTAACGCCTGCTTCATCTTTTCGAAAAACGTCCACTCTTGATTTTAAAATGGCCACCGATGGGGAATCCACTACAGCCCGAGGTAAAGTGGTCCACTTGGTTCTGAGTTCCAGTCCTGCTCCAGTCCGATTGCCTGCTGGGGTGTGGCTTAATGCATGAAATGTCTGTCAAGAAGAATTGAGATCTTCAGGGGAAAGACGCAAACAAAATGGCCAAAGAGTTATCACTCTCAGATCTGGTCAGAAAATGCTAAGTCCTGCCACCAAATAAACAAAACAGAAGTTAACGTTTTAGATTTTATCAGGGTATTCTTGAGGGGAAGGGAGAGAGTTTCTGTCGTTTGGGGTTCTGTCAGGAAACCAGAACATTAAAAAGAAAGTATTTCCTTGCCAGAAAAATGCCATTTTGCAACCAAAAGCTTTTGCACCCACTCTACATTTCACTCAAAGGCCCCCGAGCACTTTTCAGAGAGAGCCATCGTGCCTTTGTCAACATGCCCTCCCTTCACCTTGGTTGGAGACATCCGGGCCACACCTGCAGCCAGGGAGCCTGCCTTTGTTAAGCTGTCAAAACAAACAATGTAACAAAATGTGTGCAGCATCCAAATCTGCAAGCCCTCAGTCTAAGGGACCACCCCAAGGCCTGGAAATTCCCCTAGATCTGGCCAGCAGCTCAGCAGATGGGTTTTACGAGCCCCGGAGGAGAAATAACATCTCTAAGAGCATCTAGAACTCCCTCTAAATACACACCAGATGAGCAGGGACGGAGGACGCAGAGAAGCGCTAGGGGTTAGACTAGGAACCATTTTGGGGGGGGACGGGGGGTAGAAGGATATAGCTAAACACATGGGAAAACCGGCCACCAGCTCCCTTCCCTTCCCTTCTATCCCTCACTGTGTCCCAGGCTGCAGCTCGTTCACAAAGCCAGCCAAGTTCCCTCACTCACGCCTACCTGCTGAGATTTATTTTTACTTTGCTGGTTTCCTTCAAACTGAAACAAATGATTATTTTACAGTAAAGTTAACAGACTAGAAACCGTCCCCCCAGCTGGGCCCTGCTGCTGCTTCTCCGGGCAATAGGAAAAAAAGCCCTTCTCTCACCCCCTGCGCCCCGACTGCTGCAGTTCGGGTCATTAATGCATTGCGCAGGGGGGAATTTAACCCTATACGAACAGCCACTCAGATGAATTTGTCTTTGGCAGCATTACTGCTCCTGGCCCATTAGCTTTCTGGTGACCCCCAGGCCCGATCCCCAGCTCTTCCTTTCCATTCGTGACCTGTGTCTGGAGTAATATCATTTGTTCTCGCTTCAAAACGCAGCCTGACCCTTTCTCCAAATGCCGCCTTGACGGGGGACCCCTTTCCCTTCCTGAGTTCAAGCTGAACTTGGATCAGGCTCCAGCCAGACAGTTCTGTCCCAGATTCTTCTGTGGATTATTTGGGGATTTCTTTGCATTTAATAATAAAAAAAAAAGCATGGAAAGAGCAAAAGAGCCTTGTAAAGAGGTGGGAAGGAGAAAGTAAGAATATAAACTCTACCTGCCATAATCAATGGGCTAGTCCTCAGCTCCTAGGGAGCCCAGGGATAACCTAGAGCAGCCTTTGAAGTTCTCCAAATTACAGCAGCTGTGACTGTCTCCGAGGTTCGGCCCTGGCCGAGCTCCCTCCCTTTTCCCACACCAACGCTGGGGTAGCGTATAGTCCAGGGAATCCTTGGCTGCTGCTGGACTCGCACTGAGGATCTGGGCCTCTCACTGCAACTTTTGAAAATGTAGCAAAGAAAAGAAACAAAAAGACAGAGTTTTACCAAGAGCGAAGGGGCCCAACTGTTAGCCTCTCTTTTTTGTGTGCGCGCAGAAGGGCTACAAAGCCCCGTTTCCTCCCTGTTGGTGTGAGAGAAGGGGTTGTGAGGCCCATATTGGCAAGCACCAGGAGCAGTGCTGTGATAACACAGGGGGGCCCCTTTTCTAACCAAGCAGCTAGTCAAAATCCAGGACCTTGGCATTGTTCTGGTTTGGAATAGAAATTGAGCATCTGGATGACCCAGTGGTACGGCTCCTGGCTGCAGGGTGAGAGGTCCTGAGTCCTTCTCTGGCCTGTGTGAAACAGGCCGTCAGGGTAGGTGATCACAACCGTCCCTTCTGGCCTTGGACGCTCTGCTGGAGTCTGGTATTTTCTTTGATGCTATCTTTGTTTATTGACAAGGACTGTAGCACGTCCTGCTTCTGCAAATGCAGGAGGAACCAAAAAATAAGAGACAGCATCTCTGCTCATTGCCCACACATCTTTAGCCAATCCCCAAACCTTCCTCTAGGCTTCTCCTGGATCACACCGTGTTCATAGGCTCACACGCACTACTCAGTAAAACCCTGCGCCCCACTCGGTTCAAAACTCTGGGGGGAGTTCACAACCCCTTTTGTTGGGGCGGGGAGGGCTTGAGATTAGCGTCTTCTGACAATCGCGTTAATTGCAGGATGCATTCACATCCTTTGTCAAAGAGGTTTGTGATCTATGCAGTTGCTGGTACTTCTCGGCATAATCTACAAACCACAATGGTTTGGCTCTTGTGCATGTATACAAGAAGGAGACCATATTAAAGCGTGACCCAATATAAAACATTTAAAAAAATATTTCAAGGACATATTTTTAGTTTACAGGGACCGTATTTAAGGGAACCCAAACCTTTCATGCCTGGTTGGAAAGCTGGACAACAGCCTTATGCTAGAGTAACCGACTGGCAGATTATGTATCTTCTCATTTTACCATGATTGGAGCACCAGAGGACGACAACCTTCTATAGCTAGCTCCTAATGGAGTTACTGCCATGGACTAATGCCAATGGCGCTATGCCACTGTAGCGTAGACATTTCCTACGTTGACAGAGGGGTTTTTCCATCAATATAGTGAATCCACCTCTTCGAGCTAGGCTGATGGAAGAACTATGCAGTGCGTAATTACAGCAGCACACAAGAACCAGAGTGGGAAGCAGAGCAGCATAATTTCACTGCCCAAGATGAGTGCAATTCAATCAGGGGCCATAAATGTTGAAGAAAAGCACATGAATGGGTGAAAAAGATTATTTTAGTTCTTCGTATTTTGACAGTACCCCTTTAAAATGGGTTTCAGCAACCCAGTGCTCCCATGGGTTCAGAGCCAAGGAAAATCAGCAGCAATTCTTATTTCTTTTCCTCTCTGCTGCATCCAGCGCAAAGCAAAATAAAAGTGCTGAAACAAGTAGTTCCCTTCAACCCTCCTTTTCCTGGTGAACTGTTTTACAATAAGCTACCTGCTGGGGTCAGAGAAACATGAGAAAGGCGCTTTTCACCTCACACAAAAGCAGGGGGTAGGGGGCGAGCGCTCTGAAAAGCTTGCAAAATGGAAAAAAAAGATGAAGGAAAAAAGACACAACAGTACCCCTTTTTCATCTTCCTCCAGGCTTTATTGGAGACCATTTCTTTCCCGCTTTGGCTCACCAACTCTCAGCCAAGCTCTTCAGGTGCCCGGCTCTAATCCAGGGCCATAAGAGTACATGTGCCAAGTGAGGAGGTGAAAATCAAAGGGTGCTCAGAGGTAGGAAAAAAAGAGAAGATTGTTTTTTTCTGCCTTTAAAGTAAAAATATGGGGGGAGGGTAACAGGATAGATGGTTTAATAAATCAGACAAGAGCAAGATGACAAGAACCCACTCCAAAAAAAAAAAAGGGCTCATAGTAGGAGGGAATCAAACAAGGCAACCCTGGGCGTGGAGATGGTGTTCAGCTCTTGGTGCCACTTATAACCAAGTGGCAACGTTTTACATTCTCTTAACTGGTTGCTTTCGAGGCAAGGATGAGCTAAAGCTGGGACAGAAGGGCTAGGATTGCTGTGTTCCAGGAGCTTCTAAGATTCCCTGTAATAAGTGCCAGACCTTGAACCCAGTCTCCCCCAAGGTATCACTGTGCTGGGAGGGGGGAAGTGGAGAAGATAGGGCTGTATTTCCTTCAGAAGATGTCTTCCTTGGGGTAGGATGGGGCTAGGGAGAAGCATGAGATGGTGAGAGAGCACACCAGCTTGACTCAAGTGTGGCATGGCTAGCTGTTGGGGAGGCTTCGGACCAGCACATCATGGTGGTGGGTCACCTGAGTCCTGAAGCGAAGGCACCCCCCTTCTTGTTCAGCCTTTCCCTGCTTTTTCCCTCCCAGCCCTGACCTATAGCCCTCCCACCCATCCAATATTGCAATCCCAGGCTGCTCCGGAGAAGATGCTCTCAGCCAAGCTGTTGCACTGTGATTGTGTGGTTTGCAAACATGGCGCCTAGGTAGGTGCCCTCAGCAGACTTGGCCCAACCCAAAGCCACACAGAGCCAGGGTGCCACCTTTTCAACTCCATAGATCTAGATGCCTATGTAGGGGCCCTCAGAAGTGAAAAGCTTAGTGAGTCTCAGCCTAGTCCCTGTTGGGCCTGAAAACCATAAACAGTCGAATTCAGCGTGGGGCCAGCTGCTTTAAAGAGCTCTGGCTGTTTACTGCACCAAAAAGAAAACGGAGGGGACCTGCTTATAGTAGATAAAGTACCTGCCCCAGGAGAAAATACAGGCCCTAACAGACTCTTTAACCTACTGCTGAAAGGAATCACAAGAACCAACGTCTGGAAGCTGATGCCAGACCCATTCAAATTGTCAATAAGGAACACATTTCTGATGGCAAGGATGATTGATCATTGGTTCAACCTACCAAAAGAAGTGGGGGATTTTCCATCTCTGGCTGTCTTCAGATTGAGACCCCAGACGCCTTTCGGGAAGGCTTTAGCCAAACGAGTCATGGTGCATCTTACAAGGGTAACCGAGTGAAATTTACCAGCATATGTTACCTAGGCCAGACTCAGGTATCTTATGGTCCCTTCTGTCCTTAAAATCCATGAATCAATTCAAGGCTCAGATGTGTTGGCAGAGCTGGATGTGGTGTTGATACTGGAACAGAGACATACCACTAGTCAGGTGTGTGTGTGTGTCTAAAGACACCTGCACAACGTTACACCAGCTCCGCCCACTGTTGTCAGCCTCTCCATTTTAAAGTTTCTAGGTGAATTTTGGTGCTGGTGAAAGGCAAAGGAAAGTGTCAGTTTTCATTAGTGCATACCACAGAGTCAGCAGAGCACTAAGCATTAATAAAGATTACAATGTATCTAAGGAATGGGATGTGCAAATCTTTAAGTGCCTGTAATTAAGTTCTGACCCTGGTGGAGGGGACTGCATTGCACACAAGCTAGATAGAGGTGTAAGGCTCCCTGGTATGATCATATAGCAAACAGTAGCTTGATGCTGCCAGTTTTGTGCCTGCAGCTGAAAAGCTCAATCCGTAGCCGTGGTGCAGCGCTTAGGAAATCAAACGGCCCCATGCAGCTCTGGATATGTCTGTTGGCAGTGACCGCCTTCCCGTAGTAGATTGCAAAATGAAGGGCCTCACCGTGTTGAGTGCCTCCCAACATGGGCTGGGGGGGGCTGTCATCTCCCACTGGAATGGTGGACCCTTGGCACCTCCCTGGAGTAGCTTGGCCTCTTGCAGGATCAGGGCCAAAGAAAGAGACAAAAGCATTTCAAAAGAAACTCCTTCAGCGTAACTGGCTAACCACAGAGTGCCCTCTTATCGGAGAGCCCAGGCGCCAGACGGCAAAGCTCACACAAAAGCCAAAAGGCAGCACTTGGGCCGAGTCAACTTACACTTAATATTTGCCTTTCGTAAAGCAAACTCATAAATCCCCACGAGTTTATCCGCGCTTCCCGTTTGTATTTATTAGCAAGGGCAGCAGGCTGCTCTTCCTCCTTAGTTACACAGGTAAATAGCAGCACAGCTCCCACACCCTTCCCTTTTCAACGGCCCGACCTTGTGTTTACTCTCCATCTCTAAACAAGACGGGATTACATGACCCACAAGAAGAGCAAACAGCCTTTGAAGTAAATATTAGTTACGAACTCCGAGAGGTCCACAACAAGCAGCGCTGGGACCCACTTCTGCCGAGCGGCTGGGGAAAAGAATTCACATGCCTCAGAGAGACAGCAGGGCCTGGGCAAGGCTGAATGCGTCCCGAGGCCCAGCTTGGCCCCTGTGGCATCGCCAGTGGCATTAGCAGGGAGGAGAGACACCACCACTTCAAGTCAGCATGTCCATGCAAGCAAAGATTCATCGAGGAGTAGCTCCCAGTAAGAACAGAAGAACAGTCAAATCGAGTCAGACCAATGGTCCATTTATCCCAATATACTGTTTCCAACTCTGGCCAGCACCTGGGCTTCAGAAGGAGTGTGCAGAACACGGCAAAACAACCCACCTGTCTACTGCTCTCAAGGTCCAGCAGTCAGATGTTTAGGGTTGCACCTAAGAGCCACCGATGGACTTATCCATGAATTTTTTTAACCCAAGTATACTTTTGGCCACCACAACGTCCCATGCAATGAGTTCGACAGGTTAATTGTGTATTGTGTGACACAGTATTTCCTCGTTTGTTTTAAACCTACCAGCTGTTAATTTAATTGGGTAACTCCTGTTTTTTGTATTGTGGGAAAGGGTAAAGAACACATCTCTATTCAGTTTTTGCTCACGCTTTGTGATTTTATAGACATTTATCATACACCCCTTTGGTTGTCTCATTTCTAAGAGGAACAGTCCCAATCTTTTTAGTCTCTCCCTGAATGGAAGCTGTTCCATAACCTTGATCATCTTTGTTGCCCATCCCTGAACCTTTTCCAGTTCCTTTATATCCTTTTTGAGATGGGGTGACTAGAACTGGAGACAGTATTTAGGGTGTAGGCGCACCATGGTTTTATAAAGTGGCATTATTCCTGTCTTATGTTCTATCCCTTTCCTAATAGTTTTAACCTTCTGTTGGACTTTTTGACAGCGGCTGCGTATTGAGATGAAGTTTTCAGAGAACTATCACCAGTAATTCCAAGTTCTCTTTCTTGAGTAGTAACAGCTAATTGAGAACATCATTAAGTACATATAGGTGGGATTATTTTTCAAATGTGCATTACTTTGCACCTATCCGTGTTGAATTTCATCAGTCTTACACACACACAAAGTTACTCTAATGATTTACATCCTATTCTGTTTATACCATGTGTGCACAGGCCATTGGCATCAGTGGGGACAAATGTCACTCAGTCATTTAGCTCTAACATTTTCAAGCACCCAGTTTAACCTTATGCAATAAGTGAAATGAGTCTATGAGGGTTCATCATAGTGATCATTTGTAGAAACCATGGTACAGTTGTCTTGGACCCCGTGAATTTTATTTTTCCCTTTTTATTAAGGTGAAGTTACAATACAAAGAGAACATAGTACATGGGCTATTACTGATTACAAATCAGGTTAATCTTAAAAGAAGCTGGCTAAAGATTCTGGCTTGGTGGCTGTGAGGCTCCTCCTCACAGTATGCTAAAAGAGGAGACCAAATATCTAAAGTCCTATCTTCCTTTTGGTGCTTCTCTTCTGTACGGACTTAGTATGAACATTTTCCCATTACAAAGACAGTCCATATTTCACTCTACCACAATTCCATAGAAGGGGATCATATTTTTCCAATAATGTGCAATACGAAGTCTCGCTGCTAACGATAAAAAAGAAATTAAGTTGTTGGTCTGTTTAAAATGTGGACCCTTCCCTAAAACATTAAATACAGAGGGCACGGTGTCTCCAGAAAGCTGGCATGTTGTGATAAGGGGAATCTCTTTAAAAATGTCTCCCATAACCCACCTAATTCCGGGACAACCACCATGTGTGGCAGTAGGTTCCCCTGTCCGTACAATGTCTCCAACTGAGCATGTTCCTGTGTAACTATTTCAATAAGGAGAGGTGATTTTTTGTGAACCAAAATAGTTATATTGGTATGACCCCTTGTGTGCATGTAGTCACTGCAGTATAAAGGCCCCTTACAGCAGTGTAGCTTATTCCCCTTCCCTTACAGGAACAAGCTATACTTGTTTAAGCACCTTTATACCACTATAACTGTGTACAAACTAAGGTGGTGGTGCATGTACACATGCCCTGAGCTTAGCTGAGACCTAGCAGTGGAATGATGCATTGGTGCGGACCAACTAGGATGAAAAAGCAGATCCCACGACATCTGCACCATCTCCCTGAGCTGTGCATTGCGTCCCATCGTTATTTTTTTTTAAAACAAGAACTGTACTAATACAAGAACATTGAACTGTGTGGTGGTGAAACATGCTGGAGTGACCATTTGAGGTGGAAGTAATGCAAGCGTTCCTCACCTCAGCTCCAGTGTGGCCTTCTCTACAAGACAAAGGACTGTAACAACCCAACTTATTTCACAGAAGCTACCCAACTGTTGGGAGGTAACAACCAGCAACCATGGCTTTATTCCAGCCCTTCGTCCCTGACCCATCCTGTGTTCCTATGGTAATGCACTAACTGACAGGTGGGGTAAGCAGAGAAACGTCTCTCTTCTAGACCAGAGAAGAACATTCATAGCCAGGCACACCCACGCTCACAATCTGAACTATCCTCTGAAATCTCATCTTCCCTGGCTGAAATCCAAGATGCATTTTGAACAGACAAACGTAACAGCTTCAAAGGACAAAAAGAATTGGTTTAAACTGCAATAAAAAGAGATGGGACAAGGATGTTCTAGTAATACAAATAAACAGTGGCAACGCTATTTTAAAAAAGCACTAGGGTTCACAGGTGTAACTGAAAGCAGATTTCGGCCCAATGAGTCCAAGTTCAGAAGTGATTTAAAATGGTGCTGACCCCATCAGCTGAGTGCAGAAACCCTGGTGGAGGCTGGCAGGTGGAACTGTAGCAGGAAGAGCAACCAATAGGAGGGTGTAAGAGGAGTGCAGCCTTTTTATAGTCACCAGTTGGTTGTGGTGCCTACTATAACTCCATCATTCCTCCCCGCCGGGTGATAAATTACACTCACACTCTCCGTCTAACTGGCCATACTCCATCATTTATGTTAGCAGAGAAGTCGACCCGGATTGCAAAGCGTGGTGGTTTTTTAATTGACCGAGTCTAATGAAGGTTTTGTTTCTTCACACCCCGCTGGTAGGGACACACTGGACACACTGGTAGGGACACACTAGCGCCATGGTTTGAATTCTCTCCCTAGAAAAGGGAGAGGCTGTATTTTTAGCAGGAGAAGTGGATGATGAATCCTCAGCAGGCCACAATGTGGGACTCAAAGCACCCATGAAAATCCAGGTTTGACTCACTGATGGGAACTTTAATGGGCCTGGGGCCTGTTCCTACTTGTTACTGCTGCTGTACTGCGGCTAGGGCTGCAGAATGCCGAGACACAGAGCTCTGCTCACCGCTTCATGCATCCAGGAAGAGAAATACCTGTAAGATCACTCAGAAGTGCTCAAGCAGCTGGATAAACCCCAGCATTGCTCATTCATGCCATTTTAGCTCTTTACACTCATCCTTTGGGTCCTCTGTGTACTTTGTGTGCATATCATTACCACTGGACAGCACTACACGGTGGGGTGGAAACTGTTTCAGGAGACAAGTAATTTGCACACAATTAGATTCTCCTCTCACTTACACCAGTGTCACTGTAACAACGTCCATCCTGTTATTCTCTTTATACCTGTGTAAGCGAGAGGAGACTCAAGACCAACATTTCACCTGCCTTTGGGTCACTGAAGAAGGGTAGGAAGAGAATGCCTTTTGATCATGTCTATTTTGCATCATAACTAAATCAGACTCCTTAGTCTGCAGCTGGGCACTTAGGTACACGAAACGGCCCAGCACGCAGCAAGTTATGTGCCTAGCAGCGAAAATGGGCTCCTTAATTAAATCAACACATTTGAAGCTGGCTCCTTGTGTCTTTCCCTACAAGCCACACAAAACCATTACTGCAAAACCAAAAGCCACTCAATGCGGGGTTTCATAACACTCTCAAATTTCAGCCCAAGGGCACAAAAAGGGTCTCAAAACCTTTTGAGCAATTCTGGGGTGAAGGGCAGTTTCAAGGAGAAAGCGAAGTGAAATACAGCATTTCTGCACGTTCGAACCCAAAATGCAAAGCAGCGGCAGGGAGCCAAGGCATAGTGACACCAGTTCAAAAAGTATGCAGGAAACCATGCAAACTTAAACCCCGGAGTGTTGCAGATTTCTGCTCTAGACCCTTGATAAGAGAAGCACCATGGCACACCAAATGCAGTCATGTCAAACATACAATCTTTATTCTAACTTGTCTTCTGTGAGAAAATAGCCCTAATGGAAAATCAAAAGCAGCATAAATCTATTCCCTTTTGAAAAATATTTTCAATCTCTGCCTTCGTTCGTTCTCTTTTTACTGTATGGTTCCAAGGGAACACGTTCATGTGCGTTGCATGAATATGGGGAGGGGAGGGATGGGAGAGGACAACACAGGTTTGAGAGCTGAAGACCTCCCACGTTAAGGGGAAGAAATGAAGAACTGGATGCACGTTGAAGACTGAACTCACGCGCCTACTGTGTCAGGCTGTGCAGTTTAATAGGAATGTGTGGGTGGGATTAGAAGAGCAAAGCAAACTTCCAGTCTTGCACAGAAGTCCTGGGTACGTTTATATCGGACTCTTCCACTCTCCACTTGTCGGACCGGGCCCAGCGTAGAGGTCTCAGAGCTAAGGCAGAAGAAACTGAGTAGCAAGAATGGCAGTGATTTTTTTTTTTTTAAAGAGACATTTAATAGATGCTGAACGTGACACATTTCCCCAACTTGTTCCTGTTGCCTTGAGGCTGCCCTCACTGTGGTTACAGCTCTCATGTGTTCCTTCACCGGTCCCCCACCCAACCTGGTTTATTTTTTAAATGAGGTTGCAACTGTGCGTTGGTCTCTTCTGTTTTAGATGGAGTCTCCTTTGGCTCACACTGGACTGACGAATTTCAGCACCAACAACCTGTCTTTTCCCTCTAACATGAGAGAATCTGCATCGCGTGAGATGATCCTGGCGAACACCCCACTGTGCTCTCATCACCAGCCAGACACCAACGGTTTGTTCCCATCATTCAGCTCCCAGCGTCGTGCAGCTTTAGACGTTTTCACCTTTACTACTGCCACGGCTAGGGGCTGCTTCGTGGGTGCAATCTGGTCTCCACCCTGGGTCACAAACCAGCCACACTTACAGGACCAAGAGCCAAAAGTCAGAAGGGAGATAGGAAAAAACCCCAAAACATCCACAGCTGATTCCATGGAAATGGGCAAACACTGGGCTCTTTCCAAGAAGCTGGGAAATCAAGCTCCTGTTTGATGTAAGAGCACAGAGCCATTCACCCCAACACATCCTGCCGGAAAGTCTCCTGGCCAAGAAGAGAATTGCCAAGTCTAAAGGCCCAGAAGAGTGCATCTCTGCGTGAGCGTCCCCAAGGTAAGGTCAGAGCCAGGAGGAAGCAGGAAAAACCAGGGCAAAGCATAGAAATTGAATCATAACAACTGCGCCATAGACAGGTGGCAAGGAGGCTGTTTTCCAAGGTTGGGGCCATTAGTTGCAAGATCCCATCTAGATTCCTGGAGCGCACAGGACAAGCTCCTTTCCCCCAACACCTCTACTTCAGGTCTCACAGGTGTTCACCTTCTACAGACAGTGATCACCGGCAAAACTTCCTCGAATTTCACTCCTGGGAGGAACGAAGCCCCTTCTGCAGAGTCCTGGCCCGTGCTCCAAGAGCAGGTTGGTTTTCCTGTTAGCATCCCATGTCCCCGTGCCCAGGATTCTCGTCTCTCGCCACAGAACCTGTAGGGGGAAAAAAGCAAGGCATTAATGGAATGCCCAGATTGCAAGCAATTGTTTGTAACAAAGGAATCAGCACTTCCTCCACTATTACTAAACTGAACACGAGCCACTCCCTTCAGTGACGGCTGGAAGACTGGAGCAATGCAGAGGAGTGTAGACATCAACTAGCTAGCCTGACAGGCCCCTTAAAAACGCTGGGCCCTCTCCCTGTAAGGTGCTCCGCACCTGCGGAGAGAAGCTGAGCATTCAATCCCTACTTAAGTCAAAAGCTCCCAGCGCCTTTTGGGAGATGCTTGGCCCTTTGCACAAACTGAGACCTTCGTAAACATGAACCCAAAACCAAGTCCACAGGGACCGTTCCCGCAGGCAACTTCCCCCCGATGAGGGAGAAGCAGCAGACACCAGGTGCTGCTTTCCCAGCAGTCTCAGGGTAAGCAACCAAAAACGCTCAGGAAGGAACTGATTAAAAGTCTACGTCGGGGACAGCGTGGGGCAGGAGGAGGAGGTTCTTCCCACATTTACCAATGCAAGGGAGAGAGGGGGAAGGCACTGACCTGGCCTATGACTTCCACTGTGGATGAGCTACCAAGAAATTGCTTCATCAAGGAGGCTTGGCAAATCTTAAACCCTGTCACTATTGAGGGGCTTTGGTATCCTCTGTGAATTCCCCAGTATGAGGCTTGGATTTTCCTTTCCCCCCCATAACCTCCATCCATTTCCTGCCTCCTCAGCTGAAACACCGGGGCGGTAGGTTGGGTCGGGTTTTTTAAAGCCACCATGGACCTAGGATTAAATCTGGGAGAGGCTGGGAGAGAGGAGGAAGAGAACAGCAAGCGCTGTGAAGATGAAGGGTCTAGGCAGAATGGATCGCACCCAGACCTCCCCTCCCCAGGGGTACGTCTACACTTCGAGCTGGGTGTGCGATTCCCAGCTCAGGCAGACGTACATACGGGAGTGCTGAATGAGCTAGCGTGGTACAGACAGTAGGGTCACCGCCGCAGCACAAGAGGGGCGACCTCGTACCCGTCCAAGATGCTAGGCCCGTACTCGCGCCGCTAGCTCCTCTGCCTTGGCGATCTTCCATTTTTAGCAGTGCTACGGTGGCAGGGAAGTCTCCTTGGGCTGGGACTCGCACGCCCAGCTCCAGGTGTAGACATGCTCTCAGAGGACTCCCCACTCACGGGCGGTGTTTAAACACACAGCTAACGGCAGCTTTTTTAAAGTGCAACTTACAGAGTGAATCAAATCTTTAACTGTGACCCTGATCCACTCCCATTTGGTTTCCAGAGGGTCTTGTCCTTGAAGGAATTAGATTTTTCTATTCTTTCCTATTCCCACCCCCCTTCAGTCAAAGAATCAACAGCATTTAATCGTTAACAGGGATTCCAATGAAGATACCACGCCTGGCTTCCCCTTCCTGTTGACACCAGTTAAGGGCACGCAGGAGAGGCAGAGGTTTCTACTCATGACTCAGTCACTCTATCGCACCTCTCAGACCTCAGGGAGCTCTGGAGAGTGAGCGATCAGATAAGATTGGCACCTGCACACCAAGGTGCCATCCCCGTCAGAATGCCACAGCTGGCTCTTGATATAAATAGCCAGGGGGGGAGTGTTTTTTAAATTGGGCTTGGGGGCCGGAAAGCGTGCAGCCCCTCGGAGTTTGAGAAATCCTGTGCACAAGTGTTCCCGGCTCTTGCAAATGTGTTAAAAAATAAAACCCTTTAAGAGCTTCCAGATGTTCTGTTTATGTTGTGGTGTTGGTCAGGAGGCTAATATGTGGCCTCCTGCGTGCCGGGATGAAACTGCAGCAGCCAAAGGGAACAGAATGGGGGAGTGGAAGACGTCAGAACCCTTCTCCTTTTCCACCTAAGTCAGCCTGTTAACCCCTGCGCCACTGGCAAATACGTAGAACCCCACCAGGAATCCATCACCCCAGCTCCAGGCCCTTCCCCTTGTACCATTCTGGCAAAACAGTGAATGAGGCACATATCACCCACCTGGGGGTCAGTTTCCTGTGAAGCTTTTAGACCTTAACCTACATCATGGATGGAAGGAGGGAGCACAAAAGGGAGTTATTGTCTTACATGGCATCCAGTTGGCATCCTGGCTTCCAACTGGTGGAATCGATGCAGGTGTCTTTAGTACTGGGTTCAAATCCTGACGCTATCAGCACAAATGACTGTGAGTTTCAGACTCATTCTAGGATCTAAGAGCCATTTTCTTGCATCGGGATTACCATTATGCAATTTCAAAAGGGCTAGCGGTCTCGTCTCAGGAGCAGGCTGAAGACTGGGATAACAGGGCCAGACGGAAGTGCCTGGGCCAGGTTGTGGCTTGGGAGTGCAATAGGAGGATTTATGAGAGGACCTGGTGGGGGAAAGGGGTGTGAATGCAGATTGAGTTCATCAAGCAAAGCTGGGGGAGTGAAAAATGCACAGCACCTGCCAAGCTCTGGCTGTTCCCATCAGCCTAATTCAGAAGACCTAAATTCAAACACAAAATGTAACAGAGCACCTTCCTCCCGCTGCCAGATCGAAAGCCATGGTGCAACTCAAAAACATCACAGTTTCCCCATGGGCAGCAAAGCAAAACAGGCCTGGAAACCCGCAGGGACAAGGAAACGATTCTTATAGCTCTGACTTCCTGGTACCCCCAGCCCTGCCGAGAACGCTCTACCAACCCCTGAGGGCAACAGAACAGAGAAGAGCAAGCTTTGCACGGCCGTCTGCATTAAGATCTGACGTGCCAAAGATATTTCTTAACGAGCACTGGGCTGGCAGACGCAGCCTCACACACGCGGGACTCGGATTCTTTGCACAAGGTGGAGCAGGTACAGTGCGCTTCTTTTGAAGTTTCCTTGAGTTAGCTGCATGGTAGGCAGAGCAATCAAAACCTCCATAAAACACCGATAGCGCAGCTGTGTGCGCAGGCTCTGATCTGTTATCTCGCCCTCTCCCGGGACGGGTGATAGGGGGAGGTGCACTCCACGCGGCTCATTTGAAAAAGGGCTTGCCGCGGGAGATCAAAGCCATTTCCTGAAGTGCCTCGCCCAAGCCTGGCCTTTGCTCCCCAATGGATCGTTTCTAGAGAGGAGCAGAACTGCTCTCACTGTACCCCTTAATTCAGGTCCAAACATACTTAGCATGACAAGAGAAGGTGTTCTTAAAACGGCCAGTACATCCAGGTTTCTATTGCACAATACATAATACCTAGCAGCACTTTTTCCACCAGTAGACTTCCAAACCCTTTCCACAGGAGGTCAAGATCATTATCCCCATTTTGCAAATGGGGAGACTGAGGCACAGAAAGAACTGACTTGCCCTGGTCTTCTGAGTCCCAGTCCAGTGCTCTGTCCACTACCGCTCTACTGTCTCTTCCCATCTCCATCAGATGATTCTTCTGGTAGTCAGGGGCATAACTACCCAGCCCAGAGAGGAAGGGGCAGGTGTTCATAACATATCCTTCCCCATACTCAGATCCTCCCACGGACACCTGTAAGAGCTCTACCTGTTTCCTAAGCCGAGGATGCCACAGGACAGTACGAGTGGCACACGTCTGCTTCGTTGTGACTCCAGGGAGCAGAGAAGGTTTGAGAGTTGGGAGAACTCTAAGGCCAACCCAGATTCCTTCTAGAAGCAGAGCTAGGGACTCAAGTAATCTTCTGATCCAGTGACTTGAGTACTACCTTGTAGAAGAGATGCAATACTAGTGTCCTGCCCATTTCGTTACCTGACCTTCCTTCCTCCTCTATGGCACTTTTCATTAGAGCAGGACATGAGCTGGCGTGCTGGCTGAATTACAGCTTGGGTCGTTGCATTCTGCTAGCAGTGAAATCCCCCTGCAGTTGCAACTGGAGAAGTTAGACTTCACCGGTGCTCCTAAAAGCTCCTCTGCTCCCCACCCCACTGCATTTCAATGGGGAGGCAAATGATTCCTATACCAAGTCTATAAAATGTTTGGGGATCCTCCAGGGTGAAAGCTACATAGAGTAGTAATGCGCAGTAATAACGCACGTGCAATTTCTTTCCCCAGGACGGCTCGGCTCACGCACATACTATCATTGGGTTACCCAAGAGCTGAGATCCTGGAGATACCAGGAGGTCAAATGACTTGGCAAATAAGGCCCCCACACGCAGCTAGGTCTCTATGGCCCAAGGTTCCTCTCAACTCCAGGCCCTTTTTCCTCCCACCACTAGCCCACACTGCTTCCCTTGGGGAAGCAAAGAGAAAAGAACATTAACCGCTAGAGCCCTGGACGGTGCACAAGAGCCACAAGGCTGCAGGTGGTCAGCAGCAGGACAGGAAGAAGGCTACGTCCAGAGAAAATAGAAGGGGAGGCAATAACCAAACAAAAACAAAATGACAGAAGGACGTGCGTTCAGATTTGTTTGCTTGCGATCAAACTCTCTTGCTTCCCCTTCCAGATTCCCCCTCCCACAGAGGCATGCTTCCGGGGTTTGACCAGAGCTTGGGAACAGCCACATCTCTTTTTGCTACTTCCTGCTTTTCTAATTCAGAACGATTCCTGGGGATGGGAATTGTGTGTCTGTGGACAGGCTCAGAAAACAATGTGGACAGTTTTGGTCTCATGGCAACCCCAGCATCTGCTGGAGCAGAACTACCTCCCAGCTGCCTCTTGTCGAGAGGGTATCCCTCTGCCCTCACCCACCTGCACACTGGAAATTCGTTACACTGGACGTGCGGAATCATGAACACACTGCTATGGAGGCAGATCCTATTATTCTTAGTTATTATTTATAGCACCTCGCAATCCTATCCCTTTTTCAAGGTGCTAGCCATACAGTAAGAGACATTCTTTACCCCCAAAGAGCTTCCAAACTAAAAACAGGCAAGACAAAGGAGGGTTGATTCTCTCCAATTTTACAAAGTGACTTGCCCTAGCTCACGTAGGGCATCCGCACCAGAGCAGCGACTTGAACCCAGACCTCCCGACGGCATTAACCCCAAGCTCACCTGTCATCAGAAGCACTGGTTCACTCACTAAGGGGCTGAAATGGGCAAAGAGAAATCCCCTCAAGTGGAGTCAATGGATCTACACCAATTTGCGCCAGCTGAAGATCTGGCCCACAGAGACTTCTTTAGCATAAAGAATAGATCCCATAGGCTTTTCAGCTTCGTATACTACCATCTTCTTGTGTCGCTCACTTGGAAAATTTGTCCCATTTCCTGTCCCCGTGTGAGCTCTCCAGGGGTTGAGGCGCATGGTGGAATATTTTGGGGAGGGGAGCATGGTGGTGCTTTTCACTCCTGCTGGGTGGCCTGTCAGGATTAGAGGCTCCAGGCTGAGTGAGCACAACTCCTCAGCTGTTAACACGACCGCTCCGCAGCGTGCTTACAAGCCAGCACCACTGCTAACCCTTCCACAGCCCTTGCCAGAATTCGCCTGGTGCATTCAGAAAAGCAGACAAGCGTTCCCACAATTCACCGGGAAAAACATCTAGTGCTGCTCAGCTCGCTGCAGCATTGAGATACCTGGGATACGTCTGAGGGCCACATATGAGTAGGAGGAGATCAGTGTGGACACAATAGTTTGAGAGTGGTCTCAGTGTGGTCACACTCCACTAACTCAAGACAATGCAATGCAGACATCTCCTTAAAGATTACTTAGATGTGCACACTGCTTAACTCAGCAGCTCTCCGTTTTCTTTTGCTGTTGTTTTAAAACAGTTTGGTGCCCCTCCAATATTGCACTCGTGTTGCTCAGTGCATGCAGTGCTGTCCAATACGATTAACTGAAGTTTGTTGGGCTGGACGACTTAGAAGCTGGATCTAGACACTTTCCCTCCATTTTCTCCTGTCCTCTACTTTCTTCCTCCACAGCTGTGGGGGTGTAAATGCGTGGAGTCTATTTCTGCATAGACTAAGAAAGTTCTGGGACTATGCAAGGAGACTTCCTGAGTCCGACTCCCCACCACTTCTAAATCGCTGCTTTAAATCTATGTTTTCAGTCAAGGGGGGCTTTGGAGGCAGCACCTAAAGTGTTCTGCCAAAGACGCCAGTTTGATCTTTGGTGTGGATTAAGGCCTTGTGGGAAGTCACTGAGAGAAACAGGTCTATGCATTAGGTGCTCACACCATAGCATCTAGGCACAAGCATTACTACAGTTTGGTGCTGCTTTGCTGGCGTAGCCTAATGCCCTCTTGCGGGCTCAGCAGGTAAGCGGAGAGCAAGGGGAAGTAGGCTAGACAGAGACATGAAGTGTGCAGCATGTAAGGATCCTCTGCAAGAGACACGGAATCGGGTTTCAGCGGTTATGTCGTGGATGAAATAGTTAAATAAAAGCATTTCACACCCAAGAGACTCCTTGCTTCGTCAAGAAAGCTACACCCGGCCTGCGTGAAAAGAGCTTGTGGGGTCAACGCCATCCTTAGTGACGGGAAGCCTCACCCCAAAACCCATCACATCTGGAACTAAGGGGGAGGATGCGGTCTCAGTCTCTGCCGAAAGGCCAAAAAAGAAAGAAGCCTGCAGAAAGAACTCCCCTCTCACTCCCAGAAGCAGTCCCTCAAGGAAGCTTGCTCCATCTCTTACCTTGTTGTACACCCATTCTGTGGATAAATAGTACAGGGAACTTCACTGCCCAGGGCTGTATTGTCTGAAATTCACTCCAAATAAAGTGTATGGGCGGGGAGCAGTTTACTTTTCTTTAAGAGCAATATGAGCAATCCAGAGGATGGGGTACTGCCATGGGAATCTGGACATCAGGGTTCTCGTCTGGCTCTGACCTGCTGTGAGATCGCGCGAGTCACTGCCCCTCTCTGTGCCTCAGTTTCCCTTCCCACCCTTGCAGCCTGCCTATTTAGAAGACAAGCTCTTTGGGAAAGCACCTGGCACAACAGGGCCCCCTCGACACCACTCTAAGACAAATAAGTAACATTGATAAATAATCGGACTCGCTCTGGCGCAACATTCCGCCCTCTTCACCAAGTTTTGGTCTGAAGGAATTATCGTCGTTTACCAACCTACGCGCCCAACACGAAAGCCCTGCCAAAAAACACAGAGTGCCTCGGCATAGATGTCATTAAAGTGCCTTAAGCTGGAGGAAGCGAAGCAAGCCTTTTGTTCCCATGCCACCCTTGCTGGTAATGTGTTAATAAGTAACCATGTCCCAGACAGGTGCTGTCAGCTTAGCCTTAGGAGTTCTTGTTCAGTGGAAAGGTGAGTCATTTCCCTTTTATGGTGAAAAACCACCATGAGTCATGGAAAAATGGTCCCTTTAACTAAACACACTTTCATGCTCTCTCGCTCTCACACACACACACACACACGAGACGGGTTGGAACGACACCATGAGCGATCCTGATGAGAAGCTAGGATGCATGAAAACAGTTCCCCCAGATTCTGGCAGTTTAAGTACAGAAAAGCTAGGGCTGTTCCCCAAGGCAGGGTCCAAGTTCCAGTCAGAACCTCGAACAGAATTCATATCAGCCATAGAAAACCATGTAACGTGCCTTGGCTTACCATTAAAATTGGTAATAAGGGAGCGAGGCTCCCTTTGCCACTATAACAGCTTCCTGTTCTCGTGTCAGAGGAATCATCAACCCACAAAGCAGCCACTGGCTTATCTTCTAAGTCGAAGCGCTCCGAGCGCAGACAACGTGATGCTGACACTTTTCACCTGCAGGCCAATGGGGAGTGACCAGCGATGGTCCAGGGAGGATGGAGAGTTGCTGCTATTCAACGGCTCTTCGCAAACTCACCCAAGACGAATTTGGAGTCTCCGCTCAGAGGTGCGCATCACAAAGACACAGTCACAAGGGCACAGGTAGCCCCTGCCAGATCACAAAAGAGGCAGATTGGAGGGGCAGGCAAAGACCCGCTTGCCTGGTCTCCGCCTGTGCCAAACCTGCTGCATGACCAGATAAAGAGCTTGACTCTCCAATGCTCACAAGACGACTACTGAACAAGCCAGGGGAACAAAAGCAGCAGAGCTAAGCATCAGCTAAGTGATGTTTTAAAGCCAGGTCCCACCCTTGGCTAAGGGACAGTAATGGAAATAACTCTCACAGCATGGTTATAAAGATCCTCTCCAGCATTCTTTCACCACTTCTATTTCAGAACCTGACCTCTGGGGGAAGGTGAGACCCAGTTCCATTAGCCCAATTAATTCTGGCTCTTTCTAGCCCGTGAGATTTCTACCCTCCTTCATCCCTACTGTATTCCAACTCTTTGGTAAAAGGGCACTGGCCCTTTAAGGTAGTGCATGCGTCATGTTTAAACCGACAAGCAGACGAAAGAATGAAGAAAATCCCCTTTTAGCCTTGAACAAGATGACAAACCCGGGTGATGTCAGAGTTTTGGAAACACTCCATGTAATCCACCGGAGGGGCTGGAGGCAGCTTTCATTCAGCCCCCGGCACCTTCATTAAAAAACATCCCACGCAGGAGAATATCGCGATGGCGGGATTGATGGGGTGTCAGGTGAGGTTATCTCCTGGCCCGGGAACTTCCCCCGTTTCCCCACTGCTCCAACCAGCTTTCCTTTCACTGACACTAACACAGACAGGAAGCCAGACGGAGCAGACGACATTTGTGCCTGCACCAGTGGAAGCTCCCGAGGGTTTGACTACGTCATAGGGACGACGGGCGCTTTATTCAGTCACCCAGGAGAGGGGCAGTGCCCGTGCCCTCCTAGACGGAGGCTAGTTGTCCTATTCCATAAAAGGAGAGGCTACATTCTTTACAGTGGCTTGAGTTCAAGATGTTTTGCCCCTGTGGGTGCTGTCAGAGGTGTAGGCACCTACACGCTCTTGATCAGAGCATGCACATAGAAGATGAGAGTTGGAAGGGACCTCAGGAGGTCACCTAGTCCAACCCCCTGCTCAAAGCAGGGCTAACCTCAGCTAAATCATCCCGGCCAAGGTTTTGTCAAGCCGCAGCTTAAAAACGGCACCCGCCAGCCCAAGCCCTTAGGGACAAGACATCTTGAAGAAGCCACTGTCAAGGAGCCTCTCCTTCCGGGAGCGTATGTCCCTCCAGCTACTCCAAGTCCGAGACGGTCTGGAGGCCTGTATCAAAAGGTAGGATGCCCAGAAGCAGGGAAGGTGACTAGGAGACTTAGTGACAGACCTATGAATTTCTGTTACTGCAAAGTCCTTCAGAAGTGCTACAGATGTGGACGGAGCTCCAGAGAAATGGGCTGTCGCTCTGTGAGGGGGCTGCATCCCGGCCAAGAGACCACCCGAAACCCACTTCTACAGCCTGAATGGAAAGAGGCGAATCCTTCATCTCCTCTGCAAATGAACAAATAGCTGAGGAGAAGCCTGGAAAGTCTTAGTCCTGTCCAGGTACAAGGAGAGGGCCCTTCTGATGTCTAGGATGAGTTATCTGGCCTCCTCTCTGGAGCCATGAGGTTTTGGCAGGTAACTCTTGATATAAAATGGTATCCCAAAGAGCACTTCGGGAAGTAGCAAGGGTGAGGACACAGCATAACCCTGCCATTAGAAAAGGTGGCATATGACGGGTCAGCCGTAAGACCACCAAACTCTCCCATTCGTCTAGCTGCAGTGATGGTTAAGAAGAACCAAGTCTTGAGTGAAAGGCCAGGATTTTATAGCTCTCTAACATAGCCCCCCTTACTCGTCTCTTTTCAAAGATGAAAAGGCCCAGTCTTACTGATCTCTCCTCCTCTGGAAGCAGTTCCACACTCCCTAATCATTTTTGTTGCCCTTTTCGGTACCTTTTCCTATTCCAATACATCTTTTCTGAGATGGGGTGACCAGAGCTGCATATAGTATTCAAGATGTAGGCATGCCATGGATCTATAAAGAGGCAATACGATATTTTCTCTCATTATCTAACCCTTTCGTAATGATTCTTAACATTCTGTTAGCTTTTTTGACTGCCACTGTACAACGAGCAGATGTTTCCAGAGAACTATCCACAATGACTCCAAGATCACTTTCTTGATGGTAACAGCTAATTTAGACCCCATCATTTGATATGTATAGCTGGGATTATGTTTTCCAATGTGCATTACTTTGCAATTATCAACACTGAACTTCATCTGCCACTTTCTTGCCCAGTTACCAAGTTTTGTAAGATCTCTTTGTAACTTTTCACAATCTGCTTTGAACTTAACTATCTTGAGTAGTTTTGTATCATTTGCAAATTTAGCCACCTCACTGTTTACCCCTTTTTCCAAATCATTTATGAATATGTTGAACAGTACTGGTCCCAGTACAGGTCCCTGGGAGACACCACTATTTAACTTGCTCCATTCTGAACTGGCCTTTTATTCCTAGTCATTGTTTCCTATCTTTTAACCAGTTACTAATCCAGCAGAGGACCTTCTCTCTTATCCCAAAACAGCTTACTTTGCTTAAGAGCCTTTGGTGCGGGACCTTGTCAAAGGCTTTCTGAAAATCTAAGTATACTATATCCACTGGACCACTCTTGTCCACACGCTTGTTGATTCCCTCAAACAATTCTAGTAGACTGGGGAGGCATGATTTCCCTTTACAAAAACCTTGTTGACTCTTCCCCCAACAAATCATGTTAATCTATGTGTGATAATTCTGTTCTTTACTATAGTTTCAACCAATTTGCCTGGTATTAAAGTTAGGCTTACTGGCCTGTAATTGCCAGGATCACCTCTGGAGCCTTTTTTAAAAATTGGCGTCACATTAGCTACCCTCCAGTCATCTGGTACGAAAGCTGATTTAAATTATAGGTTACATACCACAGTCAGTAGTTCTGCAATTGCACATTTAAGTTCCTTCTGAACTCTTGAGTGAATACCATCTGGTCCTGGTGACTTATTACTGTTTTATTTATCAATTTGTTCCAAAACCTCCTGTAATGCCACTTTAGTCTGGGACAGTACCTCAAATTTGTCACCTAAAAAGAATGGCTCAGGTTTGGGAATCTCTCTTATATCCTCAGCCATGAAGACTGATGCAAAGAATTCATTTAGTTACTCCGCGATAGTCTTATCTACCCCTCTGTCAAAGAGTAGGCCTGCAGAAGCCTCCATGAGAATGAGATAATTGAACAAAAAGGCTACAGATGTGACTTTCAAAGTACCCATGCTGCTCACTTGGTCCCAAGATAATGCACTGAAATTGGAGCTTTCTGCAAAGAGCTCCAAAGGGGAACCAATGCCAGAAAAAGCACTGTAGGGAACAGAGGAGGAAGAACTCCTCCTACACATTCAACGGACTGTCACTTTTTAAACTAAGCTATAACTAGGCTAGGAAGGATAAGACTTTGATCGTTAAATGTTGTGTTCACCCTACATGCACAAAAACATTTCCATCAACAACAACAAATGTACAGCTAGGCCCAGTAAGCAAAATGCTGCTTGAGAACTTACTAGAGTTTGATTTAAGGATATTTACTTTATATATTTTGAAGAGTGATCTTGACAATGTGTCTTTTAATGGCTGACTCTCAACATCTACAGTCATTACATAATTGCTGTCTAACCTCCTCATAATTTCACACAACTGTTTACATTTAAATGGATAAAAAACCTGAAGCAAATGCTTAAAATAAACCATGATATTATCCTTCAAAATTATTTTAAAAAAAAATCAAATTCTGGCAAGCTTAGCGAAAACCGTTAACAGCTTGACCTCCCCTTACGCCCCGGTAGCAGTCAAGCTGGACAATTAAAGCAGCTGCTTTATTAAAGTGACCCATGATATCATGGCTTTAGATCTGCAAGGCCAACGTTTAGCAGGCTGTAAGGCCATTCCTGGTAAATCCTTGCTTCCAGATTTTAGTAGAGCTGATGTCACATTATCAATGCAGGATGTAATATTAACGTCCTCTGTGTTCTGTCCTGGAAGGAGACCAGACTAAAAAAACGACAGTCTTTTTCCTCCCAACATTAGTATTTTTGGCACTTGAAAGACCATACCATCTAGTGAAGAAGGCCTGAGACTGGCCTGTGCTTGGTGTTTCCTGGACTGGGCACTACAAAGAGATTTGTGTGGGGAAAGGAAGGCAGGCACCGGAAGAGCTTACAAAACACCAAACCAGAGTTAAACCACGAAAAAGCCTTAGCTAATGAAGCCTGTGGTCACCTTTGATGAGTATCCTTGGGCTGGAATTCTCCCTTGGGGTAATTCATTAACCCCTTTCGCCCAGGAGAGTCATGGGAAAACCCCAATGGGGAGTTGGCTGTTTTTGTTCCCATCACCCTTCCCACAGTCTCACAATCTGAACTTGACCACTTAGCTGCATAAAGAGACACGGCTACTGGCCCACACAGCAAGGGTCTGCGTAAGGCAGGCTGAATCTGTCCGGCCGCCCCAGAGTAAGTGCATCCTGTGCTTGTAACTATAATTGAAAGGAACTACTGAAATCATACTCAGTGGCTTGCTGCAGCCGAGAGTTACTGGAGTGTTAAATGGAGAACTGCGGCAAGAAGTTAAGAGGGTTGATGCTGAACGGCCCCTAAGTAAATCCAGCCAGTGGAATCTGAGCGTCCCCCACCTCCAACCTAAATCCTCCTTTATTAGGAGCAGACTAATTCAGATTTAACCCAAGAATGCCCTGGAATCCCAGTTAATCCCACAGCAAACTCTTCCCTCTTGAAGGGCGACCGGTGTAACCCACCTACCTCAGATATCGCCGCATATCCTAAATGGATTTGCAAGCTTTGAAAAAATGTCACGCAAGACTGCAGTGGCTTACCAGGGAAAGCAATGGACTGAATTGTTTCGAGCTGCTTCCCTGAAGACTGTGCTTCAGTCAGAGGGAAAGCAGAGGCAGCATGGTCTCATGTTTTGGGGGAATGAATGGCAACGCTGCACATCACAGAGCAACGTGACGGAGATCACTGAGTTTTTGAGCTTCTCCCATCTGGTTCCCTCCAAACTGCAATGGGATCTCCATCCATTCTCCTCTCACTGCCAAAGGACCACAATGCTTCTCAGCTTCCCAGAAAGAAGCTCAAATGCTCTTGAGGAAATATCAAACATCATCAGTTGCAATGTAATCTGGTGATCCAAACTATCTGCATACCTGGGTGGTGTTCACAATAGCTAAAGGGATGGGCTGGGAACTCTTGAATCCAGTTCTGCTTGGATATAAATTGGGCTTTTCTAAGCCTTATGCTCAACCTGAGCACATCAGGGTTTCTTTAGGTTGAATTTCCCTTCCACTTACAGCAGGGCAACTGTGCTGAATTCAGTGAGACGGCAGTGAAGTCCTGATCACTTGTATTCTTTAAACACCCCGTGGCACTTTTAAGTAGAGAAGTAATAACTCCAGAATCTGGACCAAAATCCAGCTCTGATCATTAATCGACCTATGTGCCTGGTGCAGGTGCAAGGGGGGTGGTGTTCTTCGATACGGACCTCAGCTGCCATAAATAGTTTCATTGCATTATGTTAAAACAATGAATAACTTTCCATTCTGTAAGTGGCAGCATTTTACCACTGGGGGAAGTGCTCCCGTTTCTACCCCCAAGGGGGCTGTGAAGTTTACTTAGTGTTTGTAAACATCTTTCAACTCCTCGGAGAGTTCTTATACTAGAGTTTGGCTCAATTCTTCTGGAGCGAAGTTTTGCAAAGAGATTATTTAATAAGTTGGAAAGAAAAAACTCCTGAATAAATTGATATTAACAAGCCAGAGAATTTCCCCCAGTGAGTCCTGCATCCTATGATGAAAGCTGTAGCTGGACTCTGATTTTAATGTTTGTGAAGGAAAAGGCTGACCATACCCGGCTAGTGCAAGCCCTGAACTTCTCCTCGGCACCACAGCTCTGCCTATGCCGCTCGGTGCTGTCCTGCAGTAACTCTTGAGCCGACAACCAACCAAACCAAATTATAGGCCCAATCCTGGAAGGTGCTGAGGCACTTCCCTGCAAATGTCCAGCTGAAGCCAATGGAGGTGGGTGTAGGTTCTGCAGGGCTTTTGTATGAAGCTCTGAAATGACCTCAGTGGACATGGGCAGAGGGGGCAACTGGGGTATGGGAAATTTTAAGAAAAGCTTTCAACAGGAGGTTTTGTGGCAAAATTTTGAGATGGGACAAAAATGTCCACCAGTGAGGATGAAGAAACTTCCAACTCTTAATTTTAGCCTAAGCCCAGGGTGGACAGCAAACAGAACGTAGCAGCAGGACTGACTGCTGGATGGCAGTAGCATTTTAACATACAAAACTCCTCGGGGGTGGGGAGGAAAAAACCCCATCAGTCTGCAAATTCATTTCACTGCTCTGAGCGGATTCCTATCCCTAGGGGATTACCAATTTAAGCAGTGTTTTTTCCTGTTCTGACCCTAAGCTGATTAATTTCACCCTCCCCTTTTCCTTCCCCCCCCTTTGCAAAATGTGGATATCAAATGTAGGCATGATGTAACGTGTCTGGGAGAGGGAGAGTGAGAACCAGCCGCAGAGCAAAGACAGCCATGGAGCACGTCCGTGCTCAGTAAAGGAACTGCTGCGTCTAGAAACCAGGAATTCCTCCACGCACCTTTAATGTGCCGTGTAATGGACTCTCCTGCCAACACCACTGGGCTCTCACTGCATGGGTGCGTGGTCAAATTCACAACCAGAGTCGTTATCTTCAGGGCTCATAATGAAATGGACCAGATCCCTAGAAGATTTCCCAAAGCTCCAAGAGAAGGCGCATTGTCACCAGCTCTACTCCTCTAGTGCAATGGAAAATTTCTTTGCATCAGAGACAAAGCTTTGTCAGGGACTCCTCCAAGAGCATGGGGGACTCATGCTGGCAGAATCTAGCTACCCACCGAGCCTTTCCACTCTTCTCCCAACAGCCTTTGCTAACAAGAGTGCGCAGCACAATAGTAAAAGAAATTTTCCACCCTCCGAGGCAAGATAAATAGAGGAAAAAACCACAGAGAAGAAAGCCTAATAAGGTCACTTCATGCACCACGGGAATATGCTCAGATACCTCAGTGATGGGTGCAGTGTAAATTGCACTGGGAGCTAAGCAGGCCCTCAAATTTGCAGGGTACAAAGGTGATTTAAAGCCTCCTCCCCATGCCTGTGCTGCACCCACTCAGGAGACGCATCTCAGAACTCATGTCCTAGTGAGGGATCTCCTCTCCGCCTAGTTGGATGACGGCCATTATTTGTATGGTGGCAGCACCCAGAGGTGCCCGTATGGAATCAGGCCTTCACTGTGCTAGACACCCTACACATGTTTGGGTGTATATAAACAGAATACGGGCATTTACGTTTGGACAGTGACGTCAGTGAGATGGTGGAACAGACTGCCTGCTAGTGCGGTTGGTTCTAGCCCCAAGCCCCTAAAAAAAAAAAGGATGGTCACATTTCCAGAGAACTGCACAGAGCTCTCCCAGCCAGAGGCAAAAGATCCCTTCCAATCACACCCCCAGAAACTATAAGAAACGTGGCATGTTGCACACAAAGGACCCCTCCATATTTAGCACCTCAAAATGGACATTTTTGGAGCTGCCAATAACCTGTTCTCTCTCTGGGGCACAGCCAAATGTAATGCAATGCTGCTGTCTCACTAGTCCTAATGCAGGCAAAAAAAAAAAAAAAAAAAGAATGGGGTTTGAGAGTTAAGAAAGATTACTTCCCTAGGCTAGAGATGGGTTCCCAAACCTCCCATCCCCCAGATTCAAAGCCACCCCAAACTTCAGCAGAGTTTAGTTTTTGAGCCCAACTTTGCAGCTCTCCATTCATCCACATAGTCCCAGCACATCAGCTCTTCATGTACAGCCATCCTCTTTGTTTTCACAACAGAAGGCGGGCTTCGCTTCCACAGACCCCATGCTTGCGTTCGTCCAAATGTTGACTCAAGTGAGCATAGAACCAGCCAAGTCAGTCTGTCAATCGTAGGTGCATATATGGCCCCAAATACTGGAGTAGATGAGCACCTCACAATCTTTAGCGCCTTTATTCTCACAGACGCCCCCTGTGAGGTAGGGCAGCATTGTTTCCATGTTACAGACAGGGAACTCATGGAGGGACTGGATACCTTTGCAGATCCGGGCCTGAGGTCACACAGGACGTCTGAGGCAGACAAGAAAACTGAACCCAGGTCTGCGTGAGGGCACACACCCTGCTGCAATGCAGCAAGGAAACAGAACACACCCAGCACAATAAAAAGATAATTACACAATCGGATCTGGGAAATTAGCACAGCAAAAAAGCCAATCTAATTCTCACAGCAGACTCCAGGATAGGTTTGGGAGGTAAAATTAATTCACATCTTCAGTGAGACAGGCCCCCAGGCCAGGATTAGGGTTTACTGCAGAGACAGAGTGGAGAAGCTTGAAAAACCATCCCCACCCTAAATCTGGCCTTTGGATATAGGCAAAGCCAGGTTGCTCCCTCTCTCCGCTCCTGATGCTCAACATTAAATTAACACACAAACACACGCCCAAGACACCACATCTTTGGCCCTATAGAGTAATTGGTCTACCATTTTAGACGGTAAAGCATTAAAAAAACAAAACCAAAAAAACCACAATTTGCATTAATTACCAGGATTAATTAACTTCCTTCCAAACAGCAACAGAAAGGCCCACACAACAATTTAGCTTTCTAATTGCTCGTCTAACTAGGGAACATTTATGTAAAGCGAAGAAATTAAAACAAACAAAATGTATTTATTTCTTATGTAAAATCTTGCCTTCTTCCTCCAAGAGAAAAATATTTACCTTCTTCTATCAAAGTGCTGGAACGGCATGTGCAGAAATGTTACAAGGCAGAAGGAGAGAGCGCTGGCTGTTTGCTTACCTGGCACTGCCTAGCAGTGGCCTAGTTAAGCAGAGTGCTGTCAGAAACACAGTTATTGCTGTCCATTTATTTTTTGCTGCATTTAGAACCTGACCACGCTCGAATGATCACAGTTGCCATTTCCTCGGTGGTTTGCAAACATTTACTAATGAGTTTCTGCTCTTGGGATTAGAATTAGCGTATTTTACAGATGGGGAAACTAAAGCAAAGAGGTTAAGTAACTCCACCAAGGACTTCGTTCTTGCCAGGCACTTGGATGCCATGGTGATGAGCGGGGATATAAATTCCTAAGATAGACAGCAGGAGCAAACAGAGACCTTGAGGCAGAAATGAGATCTGGAAGGAGCAGCACAGGACCAGGAAATATCCTCCACGTTCCCAGATTCTCTGTGCTGCCTAGAGAACGTCACCAAAGCCGTTATTGTCAAGGAAAGCATCTGCCTTTTTAGATGCCCAGCTTGTGACACAACGGGGCTGGTTTTCAGGGGCACGTCATCTCCCAGGAAAGGGAAGTTTTCTGTATACCGGGCCTTGCCCTTCCCGGAGTTGCTGATTCCTTTTGAACACCTTCAGCCTGACAAACATTTGCAGGGGCATCCCCCGCCCCACTCCCGAGCACGCTTCTCTGTCATTGCAACTCAGTTCTGACCCATAGTCCCTGCTACTGCAGCGCCGAGGACCCCTCCCAGCTCAGCCAACGCACCTCACTTTCGCCCTGCATCGCTGCGTGCTGTTCTAGCTTGTAGGTCCCCCAGAGCTCTGCCAGTACACCTAAACGACAGCTTGGTTTGTCTCTCTAGACAAGAGAATTTCTTTTCACCACCGTTCTCGTTAAGGGCCCTGTGCTTCCCATTCACAGGAAGGCAGCAGAGACACAGTGGCCTCTCTTCTGCAAAAGTTACTTTACGTGGACTCTGAAAGATCAAACACACCAAGTTACCCTTTGCCTTTATTTTTCAGGTACAGGGATTTGCAGTCCAGTCAACTCTTCACGTAATTTTTAAAAATCAGTGCTTTTCCCTTAAATTGCCAACAATCAAGTTACACTCAGCAATCCAGCAACCACCAGCATAAGCAACCCTGGCTACAACAAATCAGAGCGACCAGCCCAGCAAGCCGCCCTATAGAAACAAGCCAAGTTTTGGGTCAGAGCAGAGATTCCGGAGGATTACTGATGAACAGTGAGTAAAGCCAAGGGACTCGAGGAGTTTAAGAGATGCTGTTAATTAATTTACATGTTTGAACTTTCTCGGAGTTCTGCTGAACTTTCGAACCATGAGGCTGATGGAAAACCATTGCTCCTGGACCCCTCGAAGGTCACATGCGTTCACAGAGACACACACCTTGGAAAGATAAAAGTGCACTGCAGTCAGAAAAGTCCTGCACTGGGTGGAGCTCAGTTTCTTCTAAGAACATTTTTCTGAAAATGGAGTATCATCAAACCTCAGCCTTCAGGGTTTCGATCTCCTGCTGGGGTCAGGAAGGCATGCCCACCCACACCCCTATATACACCCACGCCCTTGCACCACACACTTGGCCAGGGTGCACTGAGAGGAGGACAGCTGCCTTCTTTTGAAGCACCAGGAATCAGTCCCTCTTGGCACAGGTAGTGTACTTGAGTAGCTAGATCAGTGTAATCCTGAATGACCAATTCTCTGACCAGAGCTAAACTCTAATCTTAGAATGAGGCATCTCCTGGAAGCCTGGCTTCTCTGGCAGGGAATGTCATGGGAATCTACCGCCCCCGCCAAAGACACCAACATGAAATTTGTACCTCGCACAGGTGGTGACTGGGAGGTTTTCCCCTCCCTTCCCCGGCACCACCTCGAGGCTAGACAAGTGGCCAACCACATAAAACCGGTGTCTGAATCAGCTCTTTCCATCTCCTAAAGAGGAGCTTGTCTGTGGGAACAGCAGTTTGCTCAGAGGAGTCACGTTCCACCTGTAGCCTGCAGGGTTTACTGCCAGTGCTGCTGCGTACACAGCTCAGAGACTCTCATCCAGACACATACAGAAACTCCGCAGAACGTGGGCCGGCCTCTTAAGTTTGAATGGTTTTCTTCCTCTCCCAGCTTGGTGGGTTCAGCCACAAAAGCACACTCCTGTACAGACAGCAGGCAGGACTGGCTCAGGGGCCTATTGAATTTGGCACAGATGGTAGAAGACCCTCTGCCCCAGATAGCTTCCATCTCTCTCAACCCAAGCCAACAGAGGTTAGATGCACCACAGACAGACACAACAGGGGCTTTGGAGAGGGACGTGGGATTCCAAGTAATGGGCAGCAGGCCTCCCTCCCTTCTCTCCAGGGATTGTTTTAGAGAGGAGTAATGTGGTCTCTTTCTAGACTTGGTGGAGGAAGAATAGCGATAGAGAACAAAGGGTTGGATAAAGGAACCCTAGCTTGGCGTGACCATGTTCTCTATGTTCTATAGGGAAGTGAGATGCACGTCCGCGCCCAAGCCATGGAAGGATGAAATAAGCATCCACTGCTACTGTGACAAAGCAAAACACAAGAAGCAGGGCCCAAGCAACAGGCTTGAGTCAAAGCTGATGCCAATGTGACAGCCATCTATCAAGAAGCCTCCACCTTTCATCATCCAAGCTGGTGGGCGGGTGGGGGTGTCTGCAGGTCAACCAGCTTCTTACAGGGAAGAAAGCAGCCCTCAGTTCCACTCTTTCGCCCAGCTCTGGAAGGCCAACAGTTCTAGCTAAATGTACTTCATTCCCAGCCCTAAAGCCGCGCGCTCTCTTAAAAAGCTCTCAGAACACCTAGTGCCGGTTTCAGGGCGCTGTTCCCACCAGGAGAATTCCCAGGAGATGAGCTCCTCGTCTCAGCAGAACTTAAAGGAAAACTCTAAATTAAAGGAAAGGACTGGAGGAGCCAGGGACTGGAGGAGCCAATGCTTCAGGTCAAATGGGCCAGCTTCCAAGTTCTGAGCCATCTGAAAAAACAACAACGAGAGTCCCGAGTTTCTCCTTGGAGATAGGAAGAAAGGCAGTGAAAGCTGGAGGAGAGCAGGATTTATTGTTTCCGGGAGGAGGATGAAGATCAACAGAACTTGACTGATTTAGGTACTTGGCATGGAGAAAATGGAAAAAAAAAAGAACCTATCAGAAATCGCAATCCAAGTGCCGTGCATCAAATCCCATTTAGCGCCTCTCCATTTCTAGATGGTCTTCTGCTCCCCTTCTTCTGGGCTGGGTCTCCTAGCAGGCCTGTCCTAGCAAGCAGATTCTACTGATGCTGCTGGATGCAGACAGACCTGTGGTTCCCTCTGGCTCTCGAGCTCCCAGACTGACTGACCAACCTCATGCTACCTCGTGTCCCCCACCACAGGAGGTGTCCCAGCCCTGGATCAGGTAGCCACGGAAGGAAGTGGGCTTGTGCCATACCCTCCATTACTGAACCACGAAGACACCAGAGACCATGCTCAGCTGAAAGTCAGCTTTGCAGCGGGGGGCCCAAGTGGCTAGGGCAGGTAGTGATGAAGAGGAATCTGACATCACTTGCCTTCCCCTCTCACAACCACCGCCAAATGGGGCAATTTAGCTGGCTCATGAGTCGCAGGGTACGCAGGGCTGCTTCTCTTGTTCAGGCTCACAAAGCAGCACTGTTGCTCAGCCAAATGCAGCACGAGCAGCAGCCTGGACTAGAAAAGAAATGGGTGCATTGAGAGCAGAGAGGGCAATTTAAAAGATGGAGCGGGGAAGCCAGGTGATGTCTCTTAACCCGCTACTTCTGAACCATTCCAATAACCCCCAATCGTTGAAGAGCCATTTCAGTATCACCCCTGTGGAGCAAGGGACAACGAGAACAGAAATCTATGGCTTTGGCTATGCCGGGCATTTGCCGTGCTTACCCCACCAGTGTGACGGCTGGCACAGCTGCACCAGCGCAGACAGGGTGAACTACTAGAAACCGTCATTTGGAGCTGAGCTGCAAGCAGAATTTTGGCTTTCCCTGTTGGCACTCTGGGTTCACACGAGTGCAGCCATTCCTGGGGCAAACCCCAGAATAAACAAGGCCTAGCTGTCCTAAGTAAGTGCCAGGAGTGTGTAGGCACCATCCGTGCTCTCTCTTATATCAAGACTCCTGAGCATAGCAGGAAGCACGTTGTTCACGCTGTCCTTCAGATGAAGTGGTCGGGAACACTACAGTGTAATAAATGGATGTGTTCTCGCTCTCACACACACAGCTCATGCTGGTAAGTCGCAAAGAAAAGTTCAGTTATGGCACTGGCAGCGCAATCCCGAAGCGCTCGTGTGAGGAGAAGCGGGATTTGTGAACCCGTGTTCAGGGACACAATGAACAGATCGATGTACTTGGACACCCTGTGTTCACACCATCCTCTTGGCCAAGGACGAAGCAAGGAAGAAAAATACAGGCAGAGCTATCCAGGTGGTAACAGCTACCTAAAATGCTCTTCAGCATTTCCCACTAGGCCCGGGCTGCTCTTTCCTAGCGCCTTTGCCCCCCATCACCTCACTGGGGAAGGGACTGCTGGACTTCTGTGAGCCAAACTTTCCTGGCAGGGTCTACCAACCTCAAGAGAGTTCCTTTCACTTCAGTTTATTGCCCTTCCCCGTCATTTGCTGTTTCCCAGCTCCTTGGCAGCAATACCCATTAATGCTTCAGTTTTGAATCAGTTTGCATCCCCCAGGCAGCCATCAGAGGGTTAAAATGGTGCTTTTCAATACTGCGAGAGGGCTCTCCAGGTTAAATCTCCAAGACAAACATACCGTAGCTGGAGCCTGCCCCATTTGCATGCAGATCACAGATATTAACGAGTAACCGTTGGGCTTACGCTCCCAGCGGTTCCCAAAACATCCAACCTCCTTAAAAAAAAATCGCTGCGAAGTGAATAAATGGAACAGCAAGTTCCTGTACCCCCCCAGTTGACCACCCATCCTTCCATCACTTTTACCTCCCCACCCCCTTTTCTTCCCCACACACAGGGCCAGTAGATTGTCACTGAGTTGTCAATAAACTGTGCAGCATAACTTGCTGACAGCTGGAAGTGAAACAAACAGGGAGTAAGAGCCATCATGTCTCAGGGGGATCTGTGTAAAAGGTGGCAGTGCTGGCATGGCAAAGAGGGCCAGGACAGTGAAGATAGAGAGCTAACAGAGAGCATAACCCCTTTTCTGCTCCATGCTATGAGCCACCAGAGCAGCTGATTGCACCTCTGAGGTGTGTAGGTATCGCTACCCACACAGCCTTCAAGCGTCCTTCTCCATCTGTAAATGTCCATTAACTGCAGGAGTTTGCTCAGCGTAGAGCTATTAGGATAAATCCACAGTTATGGATATTTACCCACTAAAATCTAATCTTCCCAAGTCCATCCACCTCCTGATCATTTCCAGAAGCTGCTTCTGAAAGCTGGGAGACCGCTCTGACCACAGTGCCTGGCATACCCAGTTTTGGTTTTTTTAGAAGTTGGTTTTGAGTTTGTCCAGAATCCCAGGGCAATTGCTGTGTAGTCAGGACCACCAGAACACACTGCAGAAGCTCCCTGGAGCTGAAGGAAAAGGGGAGAGGTTGTCTGTAGATCATCAGTGTAAGCAAGTGAACTGAAGGCTATTCAATGGCGGTCTTTGTTCTGCTAAACAATGGAAAGTTAGTCTCAAACCAGAACCTGTTGGGTAACATAACATCAACACCATCACTGTCAAACCAGCATCTGCGCTGCTCTTCTGTTCTCTTCCCTTCACAGTATGCAGTAAAGGGCCTCTTATCTATTCAGGAGCAGGGCTTTTTATTAACCACTTATGGTAGCTTACTTCAAACTGGAACCCAGAGCAGTCTTCTGGTTCCTTCTCTGAACAGAGTGATGGATCCCCAGCTGTTACGATGGGAAGGGAGTTACTGAGTGAAGTTCTAGGGCTTTTGCTACCCAGGAGGTCAGACTAGATGATCACAATGGCATTAAAAATGCATGTGTCAAATCTTGGCCCAGTTGTAGTCAATGGTAAGATTCCCATTGGCTTTAATGGAGCCAAGATTTCACCCTACAAGTCTACAATTCCCACCTTGGGTGGGAACAACTGTATCAGCACCGTACAACCCACACCACACTGGTACGTGAAAGATAATCTAAAATGGGTCGTCTCCAATTGACATTCCCCTGTACGTCACAGTAGTATGACACTAACAATATGCCCAGAATTTCACAGCATTTATGTTTCCATTAGCATGCAGGGTAGCTTCCAGTGCCCTTGGCCCAGCCGCACGTAGCAATGAAGGTTTCTCTGTAATGTCACCAGCTTCCAAGGAAGGTTGAAAGCCCTGCAACCATCTCTCTCCCCTAGTTCTCCGCCTGTTTCCCTCCCAGATGCAGGGTTTCTGAAGGCTTCACTTGCCCAGTCCTTGTGGAAGGTTCCATTCACCTGCGATGAAAACATGGCTCACGGGAACACTGGAGAGAGACAACTGAACGGGTTCTATGGTAACTCACCCAGCCTAGTCTATGGCCTTGAGTCACCGTCTGGGTTGCAGGACCCTGGAGATGACGACTCAGCCTAGAGTGGGGACGTGACCGCTATTCCACCACAGGATCTGGAGTCAAAGCATGAACTCAAAAGTGGACAGGGCCAGCACTGGAGAGGGCGGGGCCAGGTCTGTCAGAAGAAGTTAAAAATCAGGTCCACGCCTGAATTTAAGGAGTGTGACTCCCCAAAAACCATGCTGCTTGGATGCACAGGTGTGAATCTGGCCACAACGCGTTAGAAAGATAATATATTATTTGCCGACATGGATGTTTTCATGAAATGAAGTTCTTTTTAATGGAGCAAATTGCAAAATCAATAACATATATAAATAGGCCTAGACATACCACCAAATGATACCTCATTTCTTCGTGTGCCCGGCAAACGCCCTACAGAGCTCTAGTGGGCTCCGAAGCAAGCCAGAGGTACCCTCGTCCCCAGTAGAACAACCCACCATCTTTCATGTGCTGCACAGTTCAGCCATTGTGGAGCACTCCATCCTTGCTGCCGTTTGCAAGCAGTGGCTACCATCCCCAAAGTACACAGCGTCCCTCTCAGGCTTCCCCCAGCCCCCATTAAAAAGGGTTTCTCAATATTCGCGTTCACGATATCAAAAAGGTGGCAGCAGGCTGCTTTCTGAGGCACTCGGGAACTCGCTGGTGGTCCCTAACCAAGCAGCCACATGATCTCATACCAAACGTCCTCAGGGCCTTGTGGCCAGCCGCTGCTCAGACCACAGAAACCTTCAAACAAACCCTGGGAACAGGAGAGTTCCAGTTCTCCTCCAGCCACCATCTTTCTTTAGCTGGTTCCACCCAGGGGGATATTTCTTAAAGTAAACTCGGTGTTCTTGAGGTTTACCCAAAATATAAACCACCCAGGAGACACAGACGCTGGAAGGGGAAAGAAGGAAAAAAACACACTGTCTCTACTACTCACTCGGCTGAATCTACTTAGTTCCTTGTGATTTTAGGAAAGGGAAGAGGACTTTTACTCCATCACATAAGGGTCAGCTCAGATCTCATCTTGATCAGGTAGGGGTGGAGAGGAGAAAGCTGACAAGTGTCTGTCAACAAATCTCTCCACTAAAAACAAAGGAGGGGAATTAAAAGCACAACACAAGCAAGCTCCAGAATACACTAGTTATGCTCCCCATTTAAAAGAGGCTGCTCGTGTCCCCACCATTCAGCCCAAGGACGCAAATGGCTAGTGGTGTCTGATGACCCTTTAAGTGGGTTTCAGCGGTTGTGGCTGCATGGCACAAGATCATTCGGGTTTCCTGCTCACCTTGGCATGTGGCGGCCGGGTCTCCCTGAGTTCCGCATGCTCCAGGGTAGAGATCCATGAAAAGGAAGGCAGATCAACCTGACAACGTGCAGCTGCAACCTCTGCCTTGTCAGAGAGGAGAAGCTGCTGCTAGTGCTGTGGGAACTACAGCACAACATGTGCTTGCTGCCGATGGCGTAGGTGAGTATGGGTACCACAGGAAGGGAAGATGCAGAGGAAGAGAGAAAACAAAATCTGCTAAGCATAGGAAAGCCCATCAATGGTAGAAGCCCAGGGCAGTCAGTTATGGGGCTCCTTTTGCTAGCAGGGCACACTTAATTGTAGCTGGTGGGGGAAAAAAGAAACCCAACAAAAATCTGACCTTGGTATGAGAGAGACAAGGAAGGGGAGGCGATATCTTTTATTGGACCAACTTCTGTTGGTGGAAGGTACAAGCTTTTTAGCCACACAGGGCTCATCTTCCAGTCTGGGGAAGGAAGCAGAGTGTCTGAGCTAATTACAAGTTGGGACAGATTGTTAAACAGATTTCAAGTGACCATCTCCCAACAGACGTGGGAGGTGGTCACTTGAAATGAAACAGGCAATTGGGGGGGATGGATTGTTATGGATAAAGTGTTTGAAGTGGGCAAGTAAGGTTTGTAAGCAGCGTGGCGTGTTGCAAATTGTTGCAATAAGCCATAAAACCAACATCGCTGTCAAGTCCATGGCTTTTGGTGCCTAGCGGAGTCCTAAATTTGAGTTCCTCGGCTCACCTTTTGATGGTATTGGGCAGTTTTCCCTTGAGGACTAGTATTGAAAGCCCAGACATGGAGCATCTAGAGTAGTTGTAGCCACATCAGTCCCAGGATATAAGAGAGACCGGGGGGGCGGGGGGAGGGACGACGACGACCAACAGAAGTTGGTCCAACAAAAGATATTCCCTCACCCAGATATGGAGTAACCGCTCCGAAAAGCGTTCACCCCAGGGTGATACGGTGTTTTTGTCTTTTATCATTTGTCTGGTGAGTTCGTTAGACAGCATAGTGATTGTCTTGTTTCACCCACGTAATTGTTATGGAGGCATTTGATGCACTGGAGGAGGTATACCCCGTACTGTGACAGGCAGATGTAAGACCCATGAATCTTGTAAGCTGCATTGTGGGCAGGGGTGAGGGGGGTCTGATCATCATAGCAGTGGAATCACGTCCACAGGTTTTGCAACTCTTGTTCTGGCAGGGTTTGGTGCTCCTTTGAGTTGGTGTGTCCTGGTCTGTGGGGCACTTGCTTTTGATGAGCTTAGTGAGGTTGCAGTGGTTGCTTGAAGGCCAGAAAAGGGAGGTCAGGAAACATTTCTTTCATGATGTGGTCCCCAGCAGATATGGGCTGCAATGGTTTGATGATAGAACACTGCAAACTGACCCTGGTATGTCAGCATCTGAACGTTTTCTCCTACAGGTTACAATCATTTCCAATTGTCCCTGATAAAAATACCCGGCTGCAAAGAACTGGTGCCATTCAGGGCAATAGGTTGTATGGGGGCTTTAAAGAAATGGGGATAACGTTGGCCCACTGTACCATAATGCAATTCTCATTAGACTGACACGTAGGACAAGATGTACAGATCTCCTGTGATGGAGCTAGTCTCTCTCTGGGCTGGCGGCAAAGCAATTGCCTTTTAAATCGAAATGAGCATGACTTGAGAAAGTGGCTCATGACCAAAACCTTTAGGGAATATCTGCTAGGGCTTGAGTGATTGATTTCAAGTTGGAATTTCACCTGTACAAGATCAGACGCTGGGCATAATACACTGCAAAGCTGAGGCCTTCAACCAGAACCTGTCTGAACAGCTGTTTAATGGCATCCTTACAGGAATAATGGAGTAACACTCAATGGGCTAATTGACCCACAGTCCCATAGGAGGCTACATTTTAGAAAACTTTCTTCTCGACTCCACTTGCTGCTTTTCTACTAAACACCCCACCCCTACACTCTGCCCCCTGACATGTGTTTTGCACCTGCTCCCCTATTGCTTAGCTGCCAAGTTTATTATAAATACACATGCAGGAAAGTTATTTCGTAGTTTTTAGATTAGCATTTCTGCGCAGGGACGAAACACGGTCACCCTAATTTCTATGGAGAGAGATGCTAGCATTATGGATGTATTGCCTTCCCCTCCCAAGTGGGGGTAGATAGGATTTCTTCTCTCCAAGCAAAACAACCCCACCTAATCCCAACAGGATGGGAGTAGGGTATTGTTACTTAAATACTGCTGCACTTTCCTAACATTTCATCTGATCAAGCTCTTAAGCCAAACCAGTTTCCCACAAACCCTCAGTGCCCTCTCTATGGCCCTACCGAGTTTGCCTCTGCCTTGCTGCTCCCTCTGAGATTTCGCAGCCTGCACTCTCTGTCCAACCGGTTCTGCTCTTTATTTTTGTTTCAGGGAGGATTATCTCCATGGCAATGTCCAGGTGACAGCAAGGGGAGAAAACCCACCTGCATTCAAGCCTTAATCCCTTAAAGTGTGTCAAAAAGCAGCACGTACCTCTAGAAAGAAACACAACTATTGTCCTGCAGCCTGCATGCAATCAACACAAGTAGGGATATAGTTGCCCTAGATCCGAGTGACCTCCAACAGCTGAAGGGCATTTACAGCATTCTCTAGGAGGACAGGATACGCATCTTTTTAAAAGGAAGGTAACACCACCGCAAACTTTCTTCTTCATTTGACGTTTCAGGACCTGGAGAGCCAGGAAATAAGTTCTGCACCAGCAGAGGGGCCAGCTTTGTGGTCTATAAACATCTAGTTTGCAACGCCCAGTGGCCTGTTCTGACCCACATTGCTACGCACAGCACATGGGGGTCTTAAAAGGTGCTCCACCTGCCGGGGGGTGGAGGGGGAGTCTGCCAGCTCAGGCACAAACTTGCATCCACGGCTCTATTCTGATAACTCACAGCCTCGGCTGTGGCGGCCCCACACGGTTCGAAGGAGTGCCTCGGTAGCGCTGAGCATGGCAGATATCCTGCATGGATGGAGCAGGCTGTTGTGCAGCTGTTGTGCGGGGGCTGCTCTAATTTATGCTGTGGGCCATCTCATCCCCGAGCTGGTGCAGAAGCTTGCTTCCTCCCACCGGGCCTGGGCCTCTTGAAAGGTGCAGCACGGAGCCACTCTTTCAAATAAAGCCTTCAAAGAAAAGTTTTCCCCACCCAGGAGTCTATCCTGTGGCCATCAACATGCTATCCGAGTGCCTTGTATGTAGTGAGCAGGCACTGAAAATCCCAGATGTGTTTTGCCACCCTTTAATAGTGGGGTTCACCCAAGTGCCTTGGCCATAAACTCTCCATCACCTCACGAGAATCCCAGCTCAAAGAGACAAAAGAACACCTACAAACGAAGGCCTTTGTTAAAGTCAGTCCACGACCGGATTGGTTCAGAATGCATTAGCTAGGCTGAACTGCTGCCTCCTCGTCATGCATCCAGAGCACACCTGACTGCAGAAGTGGGAGTCATTGTATCTCATCAGCCATGCTTACAAATGCAGAGATGCGTGTGGAACTCCATCTTGATGTAAAAATTAACAAACAACAAAACAACCGAGCGTCCCAGTTTGTTTCTCCACGCTGTGTCTCTTCACCATGTGCAAACGTGGCAGCTTTATGCCCTGGGGAAAACAGAGCAAGGCTGGAAGTCCATCGGGAACCCAATGCATCCTGCATCCCAGATGTGTGGATGAGTCCGCTTGCTCGTTTCCGGCTTTGTGATGGAGCAGACAGACATGCTGACCCAGCCCCTTTCACTCCTCGCTGCCGGGAACGTACATCGATTTTAAAATTTCCTGCCAAGTATCAATTGTGCAGATGTTGGATTCTTGGCAGGGAGTGCATGTACGATCCCTGAGGTAACAAATAAATCCCTCTCCAGCATATGCTCGGGCTCAGCAGACACACACAACGTGACGCTGGTGGCCCAGACCCACCCAGCATGCTTACAGTGAAACAGCATCTTCATGCCCAGCAGGAAGGAACGAGGAAGAGGAGTCAAGCCGAGCCTCCAGACTCCATGCAGAGTGCAGAAGCAATGCTGAGAAGGAAACCAGACAGATTCTTACCCTCCGCTTGGTTTCCTGCTCACCCAATACAGTCTGTCCCTCCTCCCCGAGGTTGACCCATGTGAACAAAGAGGGTAAAGAGCAGAAGCACTGCCTCCACTCTTTTAAACAGCAGGAAAGGGGGGAGGGGAGGCGGGGGGAACCCATGCACAGAAAGGAGGCCAGAGAATTAGAGAAGAGATTGGCTTTGCAGAGGGATGGGAAATGGGCCTGATGCAGTCTTTGCAATGAGTACTTGGCTGTCCCTTCCATGCATTTGCCCTGGAGCTGACCCACAGGCCAGGACCTAGTCATCCCAGATGTAAACAGAGCAGTCTGTGACCCTGATTTATGACCAGCACAAGAGGGACTCTTCCCATCAGAAGACTCTCCAAAATATACCTCGAGTGCAGGCAAGAGCTAGAGAGCAACCCTAGTCATGCACTGACTTAGAGGGAGGCATAACATGATCCTCTCATTATGTAAAACTCTTGGCAAGCCTCCATCTTCCATGTATCCTGTTAGCGATTTTGTATCCGGTCTGGGAATTCCAAGAACATCTGCAACTATCTTTTGCCTAACTGCACATCTGCAAGCTGAGGCGCATCATGTCCCTACCTGCCGTGCTCTGTCATTAGAAATGAAGCATGAATTCCCTTCTCACCAGTAAAACACAGGAGCCTTCGTGCCCGGCCACACCTGGAACACACAACCTCTTAACCCAAGCCTTCCCCCTCTTGGGCAAACAATAAACACATTGCATTCTTCCCTCTCCCCAACGGAGGGAGATAGAGATCAGCGAGTAGGCGGGGGCTAAAAACCACAGGCCATTCAAACAAACAAAATCCCCAAACCCTGTAAGAGAAAAAACTTAGAGCAAAATTCTGCCCACACAAATTCAGATCCCTTTGAAAAAGAAAAATCATCCAAATCAAAGAGCTTAGGTCATTGTTATGACAAAGTATGGCTTGAAATCAGGGGAAAATATCTGAGCACAGTCAGGTGGGGAAGAGATACCTCAGAGTTTAACAACAGCTTTGAGATGACTCACCCATATTCACAGAACCCATTTCCTTTCCTCAGTCTCACCTGATCTCTGCCTCCTTCCAGATAGATAAATAAATAGAGAAATGCTTAACCACTAAATATTGATTAGGGACGGGGGAGCTGTACTCCATACTCTCTCCTGTGCAATGAACAAATAAAATAGAGGGTAGGGGGCTGGAGCTTAAATACACTCCACTGCCATGGAAATCAAGGGGGGGGGTTCAAAGGGAGTTAGAAACCTATTAGATTCCTGCAAACAGGGTGACCACCTTTCCCAAAGGCAAGAGCGGGACGCACGCAGGAGCCCCGCCCCCTGCTCTTCCTCTTCTTCAAGGCCCCACCCCCTGCCCCTTCTTTCCTCCCCGAGGCCCTGCCCCCCTCGTCCCCTGAGACCCCATGAAAAACTCAGATTCTTCTGAAAGGCATCTGAAATCACTAGTCCCTTTTGAAAGTCCTGGCCATCATTCCTACCCGGTAGCACGAACCACCATTACAAGGGTGCTGCACCCCCAGTCAGGGCATCGTAGCCAGAGCTTTTGGTTTTAAACTGATAAAGCCGTTCTGCAATTACAGCTGATTTTAAGGTGGGTGAGAGAGAGCGAGCGAGCGAATTTCTAGCACAATGCACCGCAGGTGAAATTTAGTCTTCCCATGCAAGGTCAGTGCAAGGCCTCTGCCTCAGCTGGATTTCAGGTGTGCACAGATTTTGTGCTGGCTCTCTCTGCACAAGCTTCAATTTCACGCTGAAGAAAGCATTCAGAGTTCATCTACATCCCCTTTTCCTTGGAGTTAAAGCAACAATACTCAGACTGACGTTCAGGAGCTGCAAGTGGCTTTTTAAGATGTCTCCTGAGGCACTTCATATCACATGATATTAAAACACTGATTTAATTAGCAGCCAATCTTAAGTTATTAACCAATAAGGATGCTTTTACTCTGTTAACCAGCTGTAGACTACTTGGTCAGTCATTTTATGGCGATAATGTAGATAAGCAGCAAATGAAACAATGAATTGACATGACCGTGGCTCTTCTGATCATGGAGGTGGCTCCCGAAGCGCTAAGGTCTGAGTACCACTGATGTGAAAGTATTTCCTTGGAGGGCTGTGAACACAAACCCTGTGCAGGTGCAAAGCATCAGGAAGCCAAATTAGTTGGACTATAAACAGAAAGTTAGGCTGACGACCAGCCCCATTTCACCACCAAGCCAGGTGCAAAATAGCAAAGGCAGCAGCATAACAGCAGAAAGAAAAGGACATTTAAAAATTAAAAAAAATGTCTGAGTTACCAATCTTAAGGAGTGTCATTAGGAACTTTGGGAAGGAATTCCTTTCACACACGAGGGGCCCAAGTCTGCTCTCGCTTATCCCCATGCACTGCGACTGGTTTCAATGCAGCCCATGATGGAATTTAGCCCATACTCGTCTGCGGCCCCCCCTCCCACATCCCAATCTTCACCCCCTCTTCCAAGGGCTTGTCTAGCCATTTATGATGGCCAAAAATTGCCAGTACAGGACAGTGACCAAACAAAGCATTTCCAGATAAGCTAGGAGTGACCAGATGTCCCGATATTAGGGTCTTTGTCTTATATAGACACCTATTATCTCCCCATTGTCACCCCCCCACCCACCCACACACTCATGAACTGGCAGGTACATGTTTTCCTAGTGCCTGCCTGAGTTCTATGGAGGAACAGAGTTTACTGGCATCTGCAGGCTGAATAATAAAGTCTTTCAGTGATGGCAGAGTGAGGGTGGGCTCGAATCCCCACACACCAGACTCGAGTGATTTCTGTAGGGCAGAGAAATGCCTGTTGCACACCAAGAACCAGCTGGATTGCAGCAGAGTCACCGTTCCCATGACTGCCTTGCTCCACTCACCTTCCCAATACGACCCCATTCATATCTCCAGATCAGAGACTTGGAGCCTTCTTCATCTCTAACTTAGCGTGGAAGGAGTGGACCAGATGGGGCCTACAGGAGTTCAGTGCTTTGTCTGGTCCAGTGAAGCAACTGGGCTTCCACCCTTTCCCTTTCCACTCCACAGCCCAACTGAATGCAATGCAAACTAGGGTTCCTTTCGCTTAACCATCCCATTCCTCCGACCCATTCCCCTCCCTCTGGGGAGTTTGTAGCCTTCACATTTAGAGAATACATTCTTCCAGCTCTCCTTCCCCGCACCATTTCCTTGTCCTGTAGCCAAGACACAGCCAGGACCAGCCTGCTTGTTACTTAGTCCTGTCTTGAGTGCAGGGGACTGGACTAGATAACCTACTGAGGTCTCTGCCAATCCTACACTTCTATGCTTTAGTCCTTTGTATCTTGCCTCACACAGCACATCCATCCTTCCTGCTCCTTCATCTTGTTTTCCCCAGCTCTTCTCTGAATCCTTCCCAATTTGTCTGCCTGTCCTCAATCTCATGGTGCCCTGAACTGCCAATGTTCCCGGTACATTCCACTTGAATCTCACAAAGAAAGACTATTACGCCATGTGAGCCCTCTGCATGTGCAATCCAAAATTATACTGACTTTTTTTTTCTCCTTTTGCTGCTATTTTGCAGTGCAAGCTCATGTCCCTATTTGCGGCGGTTGAACAGTTTGTAAAGCCCTCCCTTCCAGAATTACAGGGGGCTAGAGAAAGTCTGGATGGAATGTCTAGTGCCCCTGGGGGGACGTTAGATAGGAAAGCATCCATCCAAGATGTAACAGATTACAAGGGTAACTCCTAGGCCCTCTGAAGAGAGGAGGACACCAGAAGATCAGTTTAGCATCCCCTCCCTAGCGGAGAGCATCCATAAAACCTGACCCATGCACCGTAACTCATGAGAGCTGGCAGCCAACATTCACAGGCGATCCGAGTCTGCACATAGGCAGAATAACCCTTCACCCCCAGAGCTCTGGCCGAGGTTAAGTGTAGGGTAGAGAGGGAGGGGAAGAAGATTCATATAGGAGATTGTGAGTGGAAAAAGGGTCCTCTTGAGCAAAAGGTTACAAATGCTAAGAGTCACTGGGAAAATAGATGAACTAGATTTTTCAAGAGTTGCTGTGAGCAGCTGTACATGTGTATTTGCATGAGCATACAGGCAACTAGCTAGACGTATGCACAGACACCCCATTTGCATACACGCACCAGGTTTTGGGGGGGCGATGGGGGAGGCACAGAACTTTGGTACATGCTACTGCCTTAAAAAAAACAAAACAACCCAGATGTGGCATATGCTGCTCTCTTTGGCCTGGCTTTCATGGCTCCAAGTTTAAGTTTTCTTTAAAAAAAATTAAAAGGAAGGAGAGGAATAAAGTTTTCATGAAATTTAAGAAAGCCAGTCACTGTTCCATGCAGCACCAGCAGTCCGGATAGAGCACTTCCCATCTTCATGGAAATGAGCAGGCCATGTGTTATTGCAAGAGCTGGTTGAATCCTGCAAATACAGTGGTCACAATGTTCTTCTCCAAATTCCAAATGGTCGCTGGGTTTCCCCACTGGGTGACCACCTTTGTCGGATGGAAATAAGGGAAAGCCACATGAAAAATAAGGGACGATGCTGAGCATATTGTGTATTTTTCTCTTGTGTACATTTCTTACTGCCCTCAAGCAGACAAGGCAGTTATCACAAGCTTCAACTTAATGTGTAAATTGGGCCTCATTCTCAGTTTTAATACATCTTAAAATAAAAGATGCATGCTCACCCTAGCCCTCATTCACACCCCACAGTATTTGCTGCTCACATTTGCTGAGCAGTGGCATTTCTGCTTGGGGAAGAGCAGTCCTATGAATGGCTACTACTTCCAATTATGTAGTTTACTTGTAAAGTGTATATATCACCCATCTAGTGGCTAAGTCATAGAGGATAATCTACTGCTGCTGCCTGCAGATGGAGTCACTCCTTTAGGTCAAATGGTGGATGTCCATGTTCTGCTGCTGTCTGGGTTCAAACTTTCCTGAGCCAAGTTTGGGGAGATTATTCATGCAAATAAGAGAATTATTCATTCACTATTCACGGCTACTTATTCACCTGCACGCACCACAAAGAGTCATTCATTCACACTACGGGCTGCTTGCAAGTTGTTTGATGCTGACAGTTATTGGGCCAATCTGAACAAAGAAGATGTTCACTGATAGTCAGGTCTGGTTCATTGTCAATTAGCAAAACAGAAGAAATGGTAACATCCATGAGGAATAAATTAGTTGACCAACTAGTTATTATGGGTTATTAAATGAGTAGCTCATGAGCCCACATGCTACTTGGTCCTTAACAAACACAAAGCAAAAACACATTCTCGATGAGCCAGACAACACAATATGCTAGATGACAAAGGTGCAGGCACTTTTATAAGCCTGAGCAGAATGGAGGTGTAACGCCAACACCCCGGATTGGTCATTGGCAGTGGGGACTGAACCTGGGATCTTAAGGCCTGAGCACCTAGCATTTACTCTGAAACACCTGGGTTTCTTAGCCAAGGCTGTAGAAAGCCTTTCAGTCTCCAGGTGGCCGAGAGTAGGACAATGCCGTGCTGCGTGGGCATGGCTCACAGAACATTAGAAAGCAACATGCACAAAGCACGCTCCGCGGAGGGATTTAGATGGAGAGGGTGGCTGGCAGATGCACAAGGGAAGGGAGAGAATGTGCTGGCTACGAAAAGTAGAAAGGGAATCGAGCCATTCGAGAAGCACATTCCAAGCTAACTGAACCCACAACATAGGTTAATTCAGTTACCGAGGCCACTGCCTTGACAACTGTCCCAACAGGGTCCATAAAAATGAAAAGACGTGGAGGCGAAGTGGCAAAAATTAGGTGGGTGCAATCCACCAGGATTCCTCTTCCCTATTCTGATGCTCACCTCTGCCCTGTGGTATCCGGCACACTTGCTGTCCTTCTTGGGAAGTCAGTTTCTGCAGTCAGTCTCTGTGCTTAAAGTAAAACTTGGCTCCCGGCTTTGGTTCTATATACTAACCAACACAGGCATGACAGAACCACAGTCTGCTGAAGTGACCCGGGGCATAAGTGGGAGAATACAAGAGTTGGGGTGAGAGACTAAATGGCACCCCCAACCTGAACCTTCCCCTCACACACAACTACTGAACAGTTGGTAGTTTGAAATCCACAGCCAATTCAGAATGGAATTTTACTGCTTAGCTAGTACGGCAGAGCAAATCTGAACCTATCCACTTCCCATCCCATCCGCTTCCCAATGGGAACTACCCTGAGAGTACAATGTATGTAGTTAAATCTACTTAAGAACAAAAATCACCATGCCGGACCGTTTCAAAGGGTTCGTCTGGTCCAATATCCTGACTAATATCAAACCCCGCGGTAGTTAGTTCACATCTGTCTCGTTCCTGCAAGGTGCAGAAGGAGAAAGCTCATCCTACTTAAAGTTACCTACCTTAGAATACAAGATGATCTTTCACATCCTGCCCTAGATTTGTGTAATGCAGCTATGTGCTTTTAGACAGCTGATATCTTCAAACCCCAGAAGTGGCTGCATTTCCATGGCAGGTAGAAGCAATTGTCCTATAGAATAATTGTGATTAACTGAGAAGTACTTTGGGCTGGATGAGAAGTGTTACAGAGCTATGATTTTGTCACAGGAATCACAAATATCACAGAAATACTGAATAAAGTCCACGCAAATCTTGGAAATGGCTGTAAAAAAAGCCTTATTTGCTAAGGCTCCCAAAACAGAGTGGTTTAGCCCATCCACCCATCCATCTCCATCTACAGAGGGGCGGATGGGCCAAACCTGAATGGCATTATGACCCCAGGCACTAGGTTGCAATGCATAAAATGCAGAGCCGAGCAGAGCCCTGCAGGGCAGAAGATGCAGAGCGAGCTCACTTTCCAAACCCTCCCCCCACTCCAGGCCTCACCTTCCAGAGCACCCCAATATTCTTGCGTATGTTGATGTAGGGAAATTACATTATTTGGTGACCCTCCCATGATTTATTGCTTTTTTCCTGCACTTCTCCTCTCATGAAATTTACTAAAAATTTGCATGCCAAAAATCATAGCCTTAATTAAGTGTAATTCACAAAACAGTGTCATGCTCCTCAATGAAAGGGGGGAGGAGGAAAGAAAATAGATACTCAAGAGAAGCTAAGTTAATTTACTGTAAGATAGAAGAAAAATTGTTCAAATCCTTCCTTTTTTTTTGGTGAGGTGTGGGAGGAAGAAAAAGCAACAAAATTAAGTGGCTCAGTGAGGCTACTTCGCTCATTTCCTTTTATATTCAATCCCTGGTCTGTTTCCCATCATCCGCCTCTTTAGTCTACTTGGAGAAAGCAAGCAATTATTTATTTTACCATAATCAAAGCTAAACCCACACACCAGACTGGAGTCACCTGTTATTTACCTGGACAGGTGTCACTCCAGTTGCACAGACCTCAGAAGTTGGGCAGGAGTCCGGCCTCTGATTAAGATACCGGGCAGGGGGAGAGAGGCCAGAATAAATGAGAGGAAAGAAACTTTCTGATTAACTGAGAAACTGCAGCCATGCCGTGTTTGAATAAGATTATGCAAAGGAATGTGGGTCTCCTTTTTTGTGTGTTCATTCAATTGAAACAGAACCAGTGGAGTTAACTCCAGACAGGGAGGAGAATAAAAGATTCATGTGAACTGGTCCGTGTTCGGGATGGGTGGCGGGGAGGGGAGGAAAACGGGGGTTCAGCTGCTCTCATAATTAGTTAGAAAGGGATTGCACATTTTATTCACCGATAGTAAAGCTGCTGTATTTGCCTAACTCACCTCAAGAAATCTTGTACTCAGACCATCAAAAACCCTACTCTGCACTTCCTGCTAATCCTATCATATTTTTGCTGATACCCTCTCCTGTCCCGTTGAATTTCCTGTATTCTAACAATACCTGCTGGAATTTTACAGGGACATTTATGGTCAGTATGGAGGTCTGTAGCTAAAAGAGATACGAAACTGCAACGTCATTGCTTTCCTGGCTACCACTACTTTTAAAACCTAAGACCTGCTGCTTGTACAGTGTGCAGCAGCCATCTTGTTCACAGAGCACGTGCTGCCTGTTCCAAAGGAGAGGCCCATGCTGTGCTCGCTTGCAAATGCTTTACTCTTGTTTGTTCTTGCTTTGCTGTTTCCTTTGATCTAAAATAGAAGAGTCAACTGCACGGTCGCTTTTTTTGGTAAGAGGGAAAAGAAACCACACAACAGACTGGGGGAGGGTGGGGGGGCACAAGTTTGACACTACCATGCAAGCACATTAAAAAAAGTGTGACAGACCCGAAGCACTTGCGGGAACCATGCTTTTTATGGTAGCCATGAAAGCTCACTGCATCAGCTCATAGCAGGCTCTCTGGAGGAGCAATTAAAAAAAGCTTTAATTGTTCCAATACAAAACATATCTAAGAAAACAGAATGCCACCGGCTACCATTCGGACACCTTTCCTCTACCAGCCCCTACTTTGCCACTTCACAGACAGCATGTTGACCATTACAGAATTACACTGATTGTTTAGAGCATTCCACTGGCATTTCCGGGATAGTACATCAACCAACCACATACCCATGTGGACCCTACGCTCACAAATTCAAGGACTAACTCAAAGCCCACTGAAGACTATGGGAGTCCTTCCATTGACTCCTTTGGGATTTGGTTCAACACCGAGCTTTCCTGCCAAAAAATCACAGGACATGGACAAAGCACTTTTCTCCTCTTCCACCATCCTCTCGTGTCCAATCTGTGCCATCGGCAGGACTTTTGTAAATAAGACGGAGCGGGGAGGAGGGAACCAGGGGCCGAACTGTGTAACACCCACATACATGCAAAAGAGCGAGTAAAAAATTTATCCTACTGTTCATGACTGTCTCCTCGTGGAGGAGCGTGTTTGATCAGCATGTCCACCAGACCGCTGGGGCTAAACCACCAAAACAGTCTCATGCTCACAAAAAGATTCAACCTACCCATCCAACTTCATCTCTCAATCCAGTGCTGAGTGTTCCATCTCAGGCCAGCAGTTAAGGCCATGCACCACCAGTCTCCTTTGAATTTACCTCATCTTTGGCTCACCTACCCCAATTCCCCATGTTCAACAACTTAGAGGGCGTGACGTCTTTGCACAGAACCCAACCTGTAGCCATTGTAGTGGGTCTTCAAAAGCACTCCCCTGAATCGATCCCAGTGTTGAGAGTCAAACAGAAATGCTTCAAATGTTAATTTGTCACATCTTGTTGTGACCATTCAAAATGTGATTAAAAACCAAGCAAAATATTACTAACTTTTGTTGTTGTTGCAAAAACATGGTTTTCTACCAGTTTATGGAGTAGTAGACATTTACTGAAACTTTAGAAATTTTGACATTTCTGCACTTTTCAGCCAGTACTCCTCTAAAGCTGGTTGAAATTTCTTACCAAAATTGATAAAAAAAAATTTAAAACCGGTTTTTCCCGAATTGGCTCTACTGATATAGTTTCTCAGCTGAACCACCTTACTCAGGACATTTAAACTCTATGTCCTGCTGACACCAGTGCATGGGAAGGGGCATTTGGCCCTTAACCCCAAGCCTGAGGTAGGTAGAACAACTGTGGTGACACCATCTGGATTTCTTCAGGGCCCAAAAAAGCCCATCATGTGTCAGCCTTGGGAAAAAACCAGAAGAAGTGCACAGAACCAGTTAGAAACACTAATCAGTAATTGCCTTAACAGTACCTGAAGCAGGCTTGGGGCAGACACCTCCTGAATGGACTGCCAGGGCTGAGCTGTTTCCCCGACAGCAGTTGCCGCTCTTCTCATTTTGGCATTACTCTGGCACAGTTTGATTGAGGAGAAACTTGGTGCCAGTGGCCCCAGGGATGCCACCCCCTGCTTGGTCTGCTCTGTGATAACCAGTCGCACCCACCGAAACCTTCAGCTCTCTCCGACACACACTGAGCAGATAAGGCTTACCCTGGGGCAGCTTGGCTCTCCCAGGCCTGCTCTCAACCAGGTCAACCCAGCAAGGGTCGAGTAGGGAGCGTTCATCAAGACAGGACAGAGCAGGGAGAGTCTGAAACAAGCCACATTGCAACGATGCTTCAGGCTTGAAAACCGGGCTTGTCCCAGGCTATCCTGGCCTACGGTCCCAGGCCCTGCAGTAGAGAGCGGAGGGGGCTGCATGGGCTGGATTAGCCGTTTTAGAGACTGGAGTCCCAGAACAGGCAGCAGTGGCAGAACAACCTTCCCCGTCCCAGAGGACAACTGAGTATCAGCTCTGGCCTGGAGGGGCTCGTGACTGGACTGAAAAGCCGAGTGCCCACTATGTACCTTTGTCCTGTGCTGCTACCAGGGCTAGAAACCCAAGCGAGAGCCACAGAGTTGGCTGCCTGGAGGCTAGACAGCCATCAGGTGGGAACAAGAATACAGAAAAATACAAGGAGGAAGAACCCCAGCTGGCGTACGTCTACATGGCTTCATTGAAGGCAGCTGGATCTCTCCCTTACCGCATATATGGCACTTTACATCTTCAGAATAGCTTTATGAACATTTACTCAACACTAGGCAGAAGCTAACTGGTTGTAAATTACTTTAATCACTATAATTCTGGCCTGGATTCCAAAGTCACACCAAGATCTCACACACGGGAAGGACATAATCATGCAAACCATCAATTCCCATGAAAGCAACAACTCCGAGTACCATAAACTGCCCCAGGAGATCTCACTAGGCATAGGAAGTTTGGAGTTGCTACAATATTTTAGCTTAGTTTCGACTTCTAGTCAAAGTCACGCCTTACCCGCCGTGTACTTCTATCCCTCCCCCACCAAAGCAGAAAAAACCATGGCCATGAAAGGAGCATTACTCTATAGTATGATCAAAGACTGTCATCGGTGCGCTGCTGATGAAAGGTGTCCATCGGGAAGGGAACCACGCCAAGGTGTAGCATTGCAATCTACTTTCCTGTCTTCCCCCCTATCAAATGCCATTTCATTTTACATTGCCAAAGCTCCGAAAGCCTCTTCCTGATGACCAGGAGGCTTCTTGGAGGACTGTCAGGGTGAGAGCAAGGGAGCAGTGTTTGTTATTGCATATGCCCCTTGTGCCTCCCTTCAAATCTCCACCCTCCCAAATCTTCTTTCAGGCAGCAAGGGAGGACGTTACCGTCGAAAACAGAGCGTCTCTGATCACTGTACTGCAATGCTGCAGCACATCGAGACATTCGGTGCATGCAAGATGGCACTAACATCTTTTAAGTCATCATTTTTGACAAGTGCATTGATAAAATGTGTTCCCTCTCCCCTTGTTTGGGCAATGAGTGACAATCTATGACTGCAACAAGGCCCCCATATAGAGCTGGCAGGGAGGACTGGCCAGAGATGAAAGCAGAGATTGTTTTGAACTTGCCCTGCCATGGTCAGGTAGGCATTCCTGCAAAATGGCCTTTGAAGATGGAAAAAAAAGAGGAAAAAACAGGTCGCCACAAATAACTTCAGCCTTCAAACCACCACCACCAAACTCGGCCTTCACCGATCAAAAATTAACCATCTTCTCTCGCCCCCGAACAGGATGAAACTCGCCAATCCTTTTGCTGCTGCATTCCTCACAAACGCAAAATCAGAGAGCCGCATTGCATTGTATATTACAGAGGGTGAAATTCCCGTAGAACCCAACAGACGCCACTGATGTGCAGAAGCCAGTGAAAGTCATATTTGTTTTCTGCAGATACTTTAATTCAGCAGTTGGGTGCCCCCAAGTTTGAAAGTTTTGACCTTGCCCTTTTCTCCCCCATTTTGCAGATGGGGAGAATAACCCAGGCAGTTTGAGAGGCTTTATTAGGTAAATGTTTGCAAGGCTTTATGCAAGTGCCTCCAAAGATTAGTGTTAAGATCTAGCTGGCCCGAGCTGTTCAGTGTGCCCGCTGGTTAGCAAAATGTTTGGGTCAGTTACACCTCTTCAAATCTCTAACCATATGCTTGTGGGGCATGTCTGGTATTAAAAGATAGTGTTCTGAGTCAGATATTCATCCCCCACTGCTCAAGGAGAGTCCAAGGGAGAGGAGGAAGAAATTCAGTTCTGGAAGGTTTATGCAGCAGATGCTGTTTCCCCTCTTCAGGCGGAGTGCAATGCTGCAGCTCATGAAGTTGCTATTAGACAGGCAACATCCACTGGGCAGCTGCTTTGAAGATGGGTAAGAAAAGATCAGCAGCAAGGGCTGTGTCACACACTCTCACACTCTCACAACCCATCCAGAATCCATCTGGGCTCAGCTATTCAATTCACAAACCTCAACCACAGTTTGAATGGTCCCCGAATTCAAGTCAATTCGCCATGCAGAGCCTCCTCTTTCCACAACAGGGTGCCCCTCCAGCTACCACAAGCCTGACATTCGCCCTTCTTTACTTTTTGAGGTCTTCAGGAAGGAGAGAGGGAAAGAGGCCTGCTCTCCCAGCCCTCCCGCCATCCGCCCCAGGTCTGCCGTAGCTATTTCTTGCCAAGACTCTTCAAAGGAGAGGGTCACCCGGCGTGAGATGCCACCTCTCCCCATCTGTAAGTAGCCTTCTGAAGAAGAAAGGGAGAGGATTGCAAAATCTTAACCTGCAACTGTTGATTCTCTGCCTACCACAGTGAATGGCTCATGCAGGTTCTGGCTTTGCATAGGCCACACCAACTCACCAGTTTTGCATAGCCCTAACCCACCACCACCACCACCACCACTCAATAGCATCGTCTGTGTCACCTGCTGCAGCTGCTGTTTTCAATCAGAGAAGCACTGGATTTCAATGATGTCCTATAAAGAAAGAGCACGACGGCTTTCTGTAGCAATTATCTAAGTCACTACAGTTTACAATTGCGATATTGCAGCATTGGCAGCTGTTATTAATGTAGAATACGGTCATTTTGCGAGAGAGAGAGAGAGAGAGAGAGAGATTCTCTCTCCTCCCTAGACCTAAAAAAAAAAAATGCAGAATCATCCTTTAAAATTGCTCCTACACAGCTGCATTACCAGGCATCTTGCACGTGAATCCGCCACACCAGTAAAAGAATACCACTCTCCTTACGGACGTCATTTCATTTAAGCACATCTCACGTTAATGTGGTCTGCGCTGAAATAAAGAGAGCTTTGTGTATCAAAGATCTCTCAACACATTTATGTGCAGAACTTGATCAAATGGGACTTATGATCTTAAAGTTGCTTTGAAATCCACCTCCCACTCCTCATCTCCCTCTCCCCCAGTGTTACCGCAGATGTCAGCCGTGACGTTAAAGTGAGGGTAGCGAGACAAGGGAGCTTGGCATGGCCACAGCCCAGCCACAGGCAGTGGCATGCACCCGACTGAATGACAGACATTGTCCCCGAGGAGGAGAAAACTCCATTTGGAAAGCATTTGTCTGTTTCTGATCTAAGATTCTCCCCAACTTAAATACTCATAAGAACTGGATGGATAGACAGACACACTTCCCCCCCACACACACACCAGCAACATCACCCAGACTAATTGTGTAATGAAGTGCATTTACACACATATTTTAAGTTCCACTTCCTTTAAAAAAAAAATGGTTGGGTGAACAGGGATGCTTATGATAGCAAGGGACCAATATCTGGCTCCCAGTGGGTTTAGCTACCTTCTTCTCTCTCCATCCTGCCACACGCACACAACTTGGCCAATGAATCTGAGGGCGGATCTGTCAGGCCTTGGCTCTTCTGAGCCCGGCGTCCAGCTCTCCCAATGCAACTCAATGATCCCAGCCACTTCACTCTTGTGCTCTGCATGCAGCTCTTCCAACGCGCCTTGATCCCAACTATCTGCTGCAGTTCAGCCACCGCTATTGGAAGCGAGAATTACCAGAGAAAAGTCCTATCCCCTGTGTTATGCAGCAGGTCGGACTAGACAACCTGCTGCTCCCTTTGCTATTTCTGTCCTGCCCTCCCGCCCCAATTACACCTGTGCCAACGTCTCTCAGCCCTGATTTGCAAGCAGCCAGGGGTGTCCCATTTGCTTGATGAAGTCACAAAGACATCTGCATCTATGTTATGTGGACAGACAGGCAATACACAGTGGAGAGCGTGCCCTTAAATGGGTGCTCATTTGAGAGCTGCAGAATCACGTATGCATCCACGCACAAAGGAAAGATATCACATGTGCCTTTGTCTGAACAGCAGCAGAGGCAAGTGAAATGGTAGAGCCACTGGAGAAATCCACGCAGCAAGTAGACTGGTGACATGCCATCAGCATCCAGGGAGACGGTGCTCTTTCGGTGAAACACTGATCTGAGTTTTAGTCCCACGGACACGCTGGAAAGGCGCATTCTTCTCAGCTGGGTGAATGATACTTGCCCTCCTTTACGCATGGTTTTGAGATCTATGGATGAAAAGCTCTACAAGGGATTAATGGGTCCCTGCTCCAGAGTAACTGGCTTGAATCAGCGGGGACAGTGCCATCTCACTACAGCTCAGTGTGAATCGCTACGCACAAGCACGGTTGCCATTCACCATTTGAAAGGTCAGCTGAGTTAAGAGCTTGCTCTGCCCTCCACAGTCGTTTTTTCTTGAAGCAGGCAATGTTGGGGGGAGGGTGGGGAGCACAGGAGAACCCTTTGCAACGTATTACACAGAGTTCGGGAACCGTAGAAGGAAATGCAAATAAAACTGGGCTTTTAAAATGGCCATTTATTTGAAGCCCTCTGGAACATTTTGCATCTCAGCCAGCAGGACCAATGGCTGACGACCTGTCTCAATTCCCTAAGCAAGCCCAGGTCACATAGCCAGCTCCTGGACCCTTCTCTACTGCCTCTCCCAATGATTCTGGAGAGTCAACATTGCTCCCTTGGGCTGTGTAATTAGCAGAGGCTATGGAGTTTGAGTACATGGCACACAGCAGTTTAGCTTTCTTCATTCCTGCCCAGACACACCTCGTTCTCTGCCCCCACAACTCAACTGTGGGTTGTCACGCCCAAACTTGCCCTATGCAAAGGCCACCAGCCCCATATGCAAGGGGTCTCAAATACCCAACAGCGTCGCTGCTCCTCCACAGAGCCTCTCCGGTCATCATCACCCCAGAGAGTAATAGAAACCATGGCCTGGTTTATGGGATCATTGAACCTATTACAATAAATAATAGTGGAGAGATTCATGACGATCCATCAATAAAACAACAAGAAACAAAGAAGGACTAGATTATAAACACATCCAAGAACAGCAATATCTGACAACTTTAGTTGAAAAAATTAATAATTCTGCAACATTTCACCAGAACAGAAATGGTTCCTTAGGATGGAGAGAGAAAAGCCAGAAAGTCCCATTGACTTTCAATCCCCAATCAAAACAGGGGTGGGAAATAAAGAGAAACAACATGTTGTTGATGAATTTTCCATTAAGAGCGAATAGTTAAACCCCCTCTTTGTATTCCAGCCTTTGCTTTTAGCCTGAACAGCTCCCCTCCCTTCTTTTTAATAATAATAAAAAAAAGTTATATGACTTTAATTAAATGCACTTATTAAAAGGGTGAAATATTTGCAGAGGCTGTTTTTACGCTGGAGGCACATTTTCCAGCATGCTGTAGAGTGTCTGCATCTGCCCGCCCCAGGCAATTTTTAATGCACAAATAAATCCCCACCTGAAGTGCTGACAGATTATTATGCAGTGTGGCCGCCAACTAAAGTAAACACCGGGGCAAAGTTTTAACCTCTTGCAGTCACAGAGCGTTTCCCCTGCCGAGGTAAATGACTGGCAACAAAGCCTTTTCTTTCAGTTACTCCCTTTCGACCCTACTTTCACAGGTGAGGAGGGTTTCCATCATTGCCACCTCTGGGTCTTTTGGGCTTTGTCTTGCCTAGGATGAAGAGATGGATGCTTAAAACATGGCACATTCCAACCTCCACATTCTCAAATCCTTGCCTGGGCAAGGTATGTTGTATTTCAGCCTTCAACGCAACTAGCTCACATGTGCTCGTCGCCCCAGTTTGACCCTTGGGCCATATCTCCAGTAGCACTTATGTTGGCAAAACTTTTGTCACTCAGGGGTTTGGAAAAAACAACAAAAATCCCCAAACAAAACAAAAAATACCCTTCTGAGTGATGTAAATTGGGTCAGCATGTGCACAGCACTATGTCAGTGGAAGACACGCTACTGCTGCTTGCTGAGGCGGTTTTATTCCAGCTCTCCCATCGGCATAACGCGGCTACACGAATGTGCGTACAGTAGCACAGCTGTATCAGTACAAACACTCAGATGCTTTAAGGGGTCGGGGGAAATTCACAAGTAGCGCCCACCCCAGTGATTTGTATGGAGTTTTTCTCATCTCACAGGGCTTTGCATCTGCATGGTTTTGCTGCAATGTATTTGCATCCCAAAACTACAGGGAGGAATAAATAAAGGTAAAAAGGCCTTGCACACTAAAACTCAAACAGCTGAAAATGAAGGACTGTGGAGAATGAAGCTCCCATTCCCTACCCGGTACAGCCCAGACTTTTTGCCTCCTAGCTGGATGAGAAAGCCCAGCAATGGCCAACATACCAGTGCCCCGTTAGAAAAAAGAGCAACCTGACCTATGGGAGGGGAAGAGTCTGACTGACTATTATTCCCTTGGAGGAGTTACCACCCCAAGAGAACTGTTAGATGCAGTCACCACCAGCCGGTGGTGCTACTTCTAGGAGCCCCAATTTCTCTTGTAAGGACAACCTGGGAAGACAAAAAGCCTCCGTACCTTTCCAATAAGGCACAGTCCTTACAGGAAGTTAAAGAGCAGCCAGGGTACTACGCGCCCCCCAACAAAACGCTTCTAGATCTAGAGGGGTGAGCTGAACAGAGCAGGCAAGCGCTCAGGACAACCTTGACAGAAGTGGCTATTCATTTTGGGCACCCAGCTTCAGACATTTCGAGGTGCTGAGCAGCCATGATTTTAGCTGAAGGTTAACGAGGGCGACACACGCTCAGCAGCTCTGAAAACCAGGCTGTAGGGAGTCTGAAGTGAGACGTTCAAAACGAGGGGTCACTTTTGAAACGTTCGCCTGGTGCACTGAGCACTTCCTTCGGACCACAAGCAGAAAGGAACAGGGGCCTCCTCTCTTACTCTCTAAGTTAAGAAGAGGATAAAAAAAACACATTCAGGATAATGCTGTTTGTATCCATCTCCCACAGGTCACAGTACGAGAAGTCGATGCCAAAACAGGTTCTTAGCACACAACTGCCTAAGCTGGAGAGGGACCAACAGGCACTTCAGCCACCGGCGAGGCTGGAGTCTCACCATGTTCACCCAAAACTGGGTCAGTGCAACTCATCCTCCTCCGATGAAATGAGCGAACCCTTCTGCGCCAGTTTGCAAGGGCCACCTGGGCCACCTGGCCAGCGGGGGACCAAGATACACTTGAGCAGAATTGGCTCTCTTGTCTTGAAAAATTAAGGCCTAAACCGTGCTTCTACATTTGACAAGACGCCGCATGCTTTGCTAATCCTTGGAGGAGATTAACTTTTTATTTAGAATTCCTTCCTATAAATGTGGCAATTATGAATTTTTTTTCTTCAAGCTCTTGGCAATGAGAACAAGACTTTCTCCAAGTTGGCTGGAGAGGTTTAGATAGGAGCTAAACTACATTCTAAATTTGAGTCAAAGCAATGAGAAACTTCCTTCACTCGAGCAGAAAAGGACAAAAACGTGCAGCAAAATGGCATGCCACCTGCAAAAATCCACATTTTCAACAACAATTGCATGCAGGACAGGAGGCAGTAGAGAGTTACCCAGGTTTGCAAACACATGGGCATGCACATGATGGGGTGGGAGGGTTGCATTACAAAAAGATGAATCTTCCAGTGCTGTAGACACGATTAAAATTTAAAAATCTGGGCCCACAATAATCAACCCCATCGCCCAAGATTAAGGTGGCACATAAAAATCAACATGTTACAGGTTTGAAGTGACAAGGAGTGAGCATCAATCCTGACTGTAAATAAAGACTGGCAAGAAAAATTTACATCACCACTTATAGGGACAAGTTCTCAGCAGGTATGAGCTGGCAGGGCACTACTATAGACAGAGGAATTCTGCCCGTTTAATGGCAGAGAATTTGGCCTGCAAATCTTACACCTCAGAACAGCTGTATTGTTGGCAAATCCAGTTCGAAGGCATTTCAAAACACTCCTTCCCATCCTGGCCCAAAAGTCAAACAGCTGTCTCAGGGGTGGCTGCACTTCACTAACGGTTGAAGCAGTTCTTGTATAATACCACCTTACATTTATCAGTCATGTCTATAGCGCTTTCTATTCCAGAGGATCCCAAATGATCCCACATGATATCACCACTGTAAAGCAGCCAACTGGGGAGCAAGGGGTAGAGGAGGGAAAGGGAAAATGTCACAGGACCACTAACTACCCTGGAGGGGTGAGAAGCCCAAACGTCAGGTCCCAAAAATAGGAAGAAAAAAACCCAAACACATTCCCATCCAGGAAGCAAGCGACAGTCACAGCGCAGCTCCAACCAGAACAGTCCTACAGCAGCTTCCTTCCACTAGGCCAAACACCTGCAAGCGTCAAGCTGTTTCCTTCAGCCAAGAGTCTAGCTGGAGAAAACCAAAAAACCAAACCACCCCAGTGTGTACTGTGCTCACAGACCCTGGCAGTAACTTCATCCCCCTCGGTTCTAGACAGGTGAACAGCCATACGCAGTGTCTCCTTTCTCCCAGCCAGGGCCCAACTCACAAGTCTACTGGGACAGAAGGAAACTAAATAGCAGTGCCTCACCTGTTCTAGGGACACTTCTGTCACATGCCCACCATGGGGTTCTCTGCTTCCTTTGCATGGCTTCCCTCATTCAGGAAGCACAAACTATCAGTTTCACCTCCCAGCAGCGTAACAAGCCGCAGCTGCCAGCGCTTCCTTCCAGGTCTGACCGTGCAAGCAGTCATGCAGGGCTAACTTATTCCTTGGAGCCTAAGAAAAAGCTTTAAATCCCTTCCTGCTGCAAATAGGGATGGAAACATACACCCCGTGGAAAGGTCAATATATGTTTTACACACCTGCATGCAAGGTCATTTAGGGGAAAGGACTTATAGCAAAGGGAACAGCCACTATGAGATATGAATTATTATTAGCGACTATATATTTATGGGAAGGAAATATTTTTCCCAGCAATGCAAATGGAACTCTAGCTTAATATGTTTAGGTTCAGCTCCAATTCTGGACACCAGTGGAACAAGTCTGGGGGGTCTCAGCTGAGGCCTAGTCTACATAAGAAAAGTCGCACTAGGGCAACTAAATCCATCTAGTTACGCTGGGGCAGACCGCTACTGTAAAAGCACTCAAACCTGTTGAAGCATTGCTTAAAAGTAGTTTCACTTAGGTCAGTAAGTCACCAAGTTAAGAGGCTTAAACCAGTTTAGGTGCATCTACATGAGGGGTTTACACTTGTGTAGCACAGTGTTGCCATCTCTCCAGATTGGATAGGGAACAGCCCAATTTTTGGAGTTTTTCTTAAAGCCCCGGCTCCTGGAATCACATGAATGGGAGATAATCTCAGCTTTCATTTAAGGGAAAAAGTTTCTAGCACTTATGGTTGCAAAGAAAAAGCTTTTAAACATCACCTGAAGGGCTCAAAAATGAGAAGGTGAATAAAAAGAGCCCATGAGATTGGACTCACAATATTTGAATGCTTGGGAACAGCAGTGCTTTAACTAGACCGGAAAGTTGCACCAGTGCAACTAAGTCAAATGCAGATGAGGCCCAAGACCTTGGTGGATATCTGGCCCCACCAGAGACATGTTAGATGATTCAGACACGGTCTGATTAGCAGAGGCACCTCATGCCAGGAGGGCTAGACCAGCTGGCAGGTTCAGAAGTGAAGGAGAGCTCTGCATGGGGAGAATTGAGGTGGCTCGCTGGTCCCTGCCTGGCTTTGGTCAGCCTGTCACTTTCCCAAGTACTAACATTCCACTACCGGGTTGAAATCAAATGAAAAATGTATTAATAAACTCACCTTGCCCACACAAGGATCTGAACACATTAAGACAGAGAAGCAGCCCAAGGGCAGTCCACAGCAAGCGTTTGGAGAATTCAGGCAGCTGTTTCCACTCAACAGACAAAGATCGAGTAACTCCAGCAGCGGTAGATCAGTTTATGTGAAACATGAGGAAGGATGCCCTGGAACTGAGCAAAGGTAACCCGTACTGTATATTAAAAAAGGAAGGGTATCGAGAGCCTGTAGCTGTCAGAAGACATTTTTGCAGCACTCGTTTTGGCAAGATAGACACAACTAATTTAGGGCTGCCTCGCTGAGGTATATTAAGCTGTCAGTCTGGATGATATGAGTTTAATCACACACGGGAGATCAAAGTTCCACTAGCCCCACTGGTGGTGGGCTGGACACACACGAGGGTAACGGGGCTGGAGATGAACACGCGTAGTGGAATACAGCAGGGGTAGGTAAGCCTGATGCGAAGGGGAACAATCCCAGGGTATTGAGACACGTTACCGGCTTTCTCATGCAGGTTGGGATCTTTTCTGTCTGCAGTTATTCAGTTTGCCAGGAAGGATGGCAGGACTGGGTTGCTGCGTGCAGATGGGAGCAGCTCCAAGTGCAGTTTAGGACTGAGAAACGCCAGCCACGGTTCAAGAGCTAGCCGTGCTCCTTTGTAGGGAAGGGGATTATCCTACCACACTCCCCGCTGCAAGACACCCTAGATCTTCCTTTGTACAGAGGCCAGGCAGCCCAAACAGCAGCTCTCAGCTCACTCAGAACAATGGCCCTCATCCCAGATCTTGTAAGACACCACTACCTAGGTAAACTGAGGGACAGCAGATCAGGCAAAGCGACACCTGTTGAAAGTTGGCTGACTGAAGAGACCTAGAGAGAGACTCCTGGCTGTTAGTCCCCTGTAAAACTCAGACATGTCGTTTACTGAAGGTCTATGAAGATGTAACGAGCCAGGGGCGCAACCACACAGGCACCAGGGGGTCAACCATCAGGAACTGAGCCCAGCATCGCCAGCTTCAGTATCTAGGCTGCAGCAACTTGTAAGGGTCGCAGCAGGCTGCGCCGGTCGCTGGCCCTGGCGCTAGAGAGAGGTACCATACACACACCAAGCCAAAAAGTCTTGGACGGGCAGAGGTTGGCTTGAAACCTTAGTGAGCATTTGGCACTTCACTGCCACCTCCACTTGACTCTCTCTCGTCCTAAACCACGGCAGAGGAAGAGATCTGAGAAACCGATAGGCCATTTAGTGGGATGGAAGGAGACCCCCTTCCTGCTGCATGGACGTTTTCCCTCCATCCCACCCACCCCCCCAGAAAACGGAGCCACTCCGCCTGACAGGACCTCCTGGACTCTCCACCTCTGAGAACCTTTCACTGTGCCAGCTCACGGGCGTGATGAGCACCACCCCGCACGCCCCGAGACAAGTCTGGGGAGACCAGAGCGGGTGAAGGAAGGAGGTCCAGGAAGTCAAGTGGCCAGCTCTCTTCGTCACGCTGCCAACGGGGCAGGAATACTTGGCTACGATCCCTCACACACAGCTCCCGGTGCGTCTCGGAACAGACTGTGTAAACAAGGGCGAGGAAACTGGCCACGGATCTTACTTTCAAACACGTTTAGAATGAAATAATCCCTTCCACTCATCCCCTCCTCCCCCCGACTTTTCCCCTTCAATTTTCCACCGCCACAGAGGCTTCAGGGAAGCCTGTCCATCTGCTGGTTCGGGCTGTTTCCATGACAGCCACGCTCTCCTGGCCTACCTGGCCTGCCTAGGAATGAAGGCAGTTATACGATACCCTCACCAGGCAAAACTGGGCTACAGTTACTGCATTCAGAGCAACAGGAGTTACCGGACAGAGAAAAAGCTGTTCTCAGAACAAGAGGTGCTGGAGAAGACCCACTGAAAATGAACAGGGAGGCTGTCAATTTAAGCCACTTGCAAGGCATTCAGTGGAGCAAAGAGTTGCTTCCAAGCAGGATTTCGTCACAGCTTCATGCAGTGACATGATACTTTGAAAAACTGTCTCGTTGCTCTGCAGAGAGTCACCATGTTCTGATAAAACAGGAAGATGTCTTCTGATCTGTCATAGCATCACAGGACAAGTCTCAGAAGATGGCACCGCAAGAGATTGCTTCCTTAGTGTTTCTCAAGATTGGGTTTTTGGGGCCACATCTAGCTTGGCTTGGATTTTAAGGATTAATCGGAAAAGAGATTTGAGAACCCAAAAACAAACAAAGCCACCAAGGCTGGGGAAGGGAGAGGGAACTTGCATTCGCTCTTGGAGTCGTCCAGAATAATTTGCCTAATTTACAAGTCAAAACAGGATTTTTCTACCTGGCCAACATTAGAAACGCCAACAAATGTTCCAGAAATGGACCAGACTCCAGCCACCCAACTGCACAACCCAGAACTGTGTATGTTTGGGCCTGAAGCCAGACTTCCCCCATCTTCAAGGGAGTTTGCAATCCAGGCATTCCCCCCCCCCTCGCGTTCTTCAGATCCAACTAGAATCTTGACCATGGTATAAAGCTGACATGCTCTGGAGGGAGCCTTCCCCCGTCACCATCACATAAGCAGATGCTCTTTTCTGCTTACTATTCCAGTAGCAGACAACCTTTCTCCTCCCAGCTAGTAGAAGAATTGGAGGTAGAGGGGTGTAATGGCAGAGCAGATAAAGGGAAAACACCATGCTCTCCACTGACAGGGAAGACAGCAGGGTGTCTGAATCTCTCTCTCTCAAAAGATCTAGCCTCCCCCTGCTCCGTGCAATGTGTCTTCCTGGTGCTGCATCCAGACAGTACATCTTCACTCAGTCTAGTCTGTAAGTGTCTCAGACAATGGGGATTTTGCCATTTCCCTGGAGAAGCTGGGCCATTAAGCCAGTACTAGAGAGAGGCATGGCTTCCTCCATTTAACACTGACTCATACACCGGATGCAATCGTTCCTCCTTTTACCCTGTAGAGGGGAGGGATCAAGCTCTCAGAACATATATCAGCAGGGGTGGGCGTGGGTGGGGTTCTCCCGCAGCAGCAGAAGTTCCCACTCTCCAGGACCCCTAGAAATGATTCTACAATAGGAGACAAAAATCACACGGCCTTCCCCAGCAGCAGATTCGTCCAGCCTCCACAATCAGCCAAGAGCCGTGCTCATTTCACAGCCCATCACGGTGTCCATTCCTCATTATTGCTGGATTGGGATACTCGATAAGGCTATGAAGAGAGGGTTTTTTCCCAATCTGTGAAGGCCAACCCAGATTTCAGCAGACCCAGTGATTAAACCCCTCCACCCCCCGTAATTAACTAATACAGCTGGGTCTGCACTGCCCATGCCACTGTGGCCAGTTACATAAAGCCACAAGAGCACATTACATAAAGCTAATCAGCATAGCTCTGCTTTCAGCATGGCAAAACGGCTACGCTAATCCTGGATTTGTTCTCCTAGAAACTAATTTAATCATACAATGGCCAACCAGGCTGTTCACATGTCTGGTGGCACGGAAAGCTCTATCCTGCCCAATAACCAACCATTGCAGGGGAAATGACCTCATGGAGGTGCTCAGGCAGATCCTACTTGACTGACCCCGCATGTAGGTGCTCTTTTAATCCTCTAAAATGGCCCCAAACAGAACTTGCCATGTAAGAGTGTCAAATGAACAAAACCAAGAGAGGTTTGGGGAGGAAGGATGGTCCAGTGATTAGAAGAACACTGACATGGGGGATATAGGAGACCCAGATTCAATCCTCTACTCTGCCACAGACACCTGTGTGGCGCTGGACATGTCACGTAGCCTCTCTGTGCCTCAGTTTCCCCTCTGTACTATGGGGATAATAGTACTATCATACCTCACATGGGTTTTGGGAAGATAAATACATTAGAAAATGGTGAGGTGCTCAGATACCCTTGTGACAAAGGCCATACAAGCATCTGAGATCGAGTTGTTCTCTCTTTTGCATTTGGTAAGGGCACTCACCACTAGGAAACACAGCTATGCTTTTGTGTCCATTTTATCCACGGCATTTCTTCTGGCTTTAATGCAAGCAGCATATTCATTATTCCAGGGCCAGGGCATTAGCCCATACTAACATCAGTGGGGGCCTTCCCCTCCCACCATCATGTGGTTAGAGGTCTATATTATCCCCACTCAGGCATTTAACACAATTTTGAGTAAGGCCCCCCCACAATGAGATTTTAAAAGCAGTACATTGTCTTTGCAGTTTGGCTTTTAAACCTCTAGCTTCATGTTTTCAAGCTGAGCTCTAGAACCACGAGGGTGACAAACGTTTTTGAAAAAATGAAAGCAGAGACTCTGGTGCATTCCTCTGACTCCCAGATCTAGAGTTTTAAGGAAAGTCAATAAATAAAACATCACAGGAACTGGCAACACTTCACTCCAAAGAAAAAAAGAAAGAAAAGTTACGTGCCTGATAACGTGGGGGGAAAGAAACCATCTGGGCTATCCAAACGTCCGAGATGTACCCCAAGTTGGTGCTTACCCACCATATCTGAAATTCTTGGGTCTGCGGAGGTGAAGAGTGAGAGACACAACGCAGAGCACCCTCAAATATAACGTCACGCAATCCAGGCTCATTTCGCTGTGTCTATTCGTGTGTATTTTGAGACCTGCAGACGTGTGTATAAGTCTGTCTTCCCTGCGAGCCCGAGGCATGCAGGTAACTCGGAGTCACAGGAATGACATCAGCCAGGGGTAGGTCAGGAAGGTATCACCCCAGCGCATATTGGCAACGACTTTTCTTTCCCCTGTGGAGCGCTGATGGGGTGGGTGGAGGAGCCCCCACTTTTCCTACGTCTGCAGCCTCCAGCTCACTGTTCAGAATCTGTGCGCAGTTCAATTGCTGTTGAGTTTTGCTGCCGATTTGGGAGTTAGATTAAAACCCTCCACTCCACACAACTCCACGCCCCCTCTCCGTGCTTCGGTGGCTGGCTCGGGAGGCTCTGCACAGAGCACTTTGGTAGCCCGGTCACGCAACTGCTTCCAGGGTGCTGGCCCAACACCCCCCAATGTTTAATTTCCTTCTCTCATTTCTCTGTAGTGTCTATTGAAACTCCCTGAAGGAGAACTTTTGAGCAGGCTTGAGAGGTAACCCAAGCCTCAGGAAGGAAGGACAAAAGGGATCCAGTAGCCAGCAACTTCATTTCAAAACACCCTAGCGAGTTTTCGCCTAAGCCCTGTGCAGAGGGCTTAGACGGGATTGGGAAACAAAGGAGCTGTTGGTTCAAGTTCATCTGTGCAGCTATACCAGGGGGAGACTCGCACAACACCGCACCCCGTCTGCCAAAGCCAAACTAGGCGACGAGATTTTTCCAATCGATAGCGGCGCTTCAACTCCCGTCCTTGACAGGCATTGAGAACCTGCTGAAAACGCAACTGCTCAGGGTACAGGAAGTTTGGTGTTTGTTGAAGGGATGTACTGTACGAAGCAGTTTCTTCTTCCACCCCAGCGTTTGCAAGCCCATCACTCCCATTTACTCAGGGCATTAATCTCACTAGAAGCAGAGCTGTGTGAACAGAAGTACTGTTACCCGGCTTCTGAAATACAATGCCCAGAATCACAGGGCTTCTTATCTTCACAGCAGCGGGGCGTGGGGGAGCTCCAGGAGCACGTATCCATTGAATTCCCCCCAGCGGCAGCAAGAGCAAGGAGCAGAAGTCACGTGTGTTGTGCTGTGCGCAAAGAGAGCGTATCTCACTAGATCCACAAAGACAGCAAGTCCTAAGGCCACAACAGCAGGGGTTCCATGTGGGAAATCCCAGGCTGTGGCAACAGGGCAAAGAAAAGAGTCCCATTCCCTTTTCAAATGAAGAAAAGAGGTTCACAGCATGAAGGAGGGGCATATCTGGTGTAGGAAGCAGCAGGAGTTTATTAACAGAGCAGGGGAATTGAAGAAACTCCTATTACTGCCTGCAGTTCCCACCCCGGGGCCCACGCAGCACACGCACCTGAATCCTGCAGCGATGCACGCTATGCTGCTCCATTCCACAATCTCTCTGGGCTGACTGCTACCAGCTCTGTCTAATTCTGCCACTGTTTGGGAATTTGAAACGAGCTAGTCTATCAGGAACCAAACAAGGACCCAAGCCACAGCCTGGAGAGGTGCAGAAGTTAGTGTGCTGAAGCTACTGCTTCATCTGCCAGGACTCCACATGGATTCCTGCCTCGAGATCATGGCGCTGGGGTTAGTTCTTTTGCATTTAAGGTGTTTTGAGGGCTAGTGTGGTACTCCATTGCAGTGGGGACAGCGAACCTGGCTTTGCATTAGCACCTACGTGATCATTTTGCAGGATGGCGTCTCTGTATTTTAACGTTTACACACTTTCCTCTAGCCAAATCTAAATTCTCCCCCCCCATCTGTATAAAAAAGGTGAAGTAAGGACATGTGCAGTCAAGGGAGATCCAGCCTTCTACAGCTCTGGCAGTTGTGGCTAGTTCTGTAATATTTTTTCATTTACTCTCTTGCTCATGGCAACCTTGGATAAATAGGACTCTCCATTCCAGAAGGGAAAGAGCACCCAGAAATCATAAACTGGGAGATCTTTGGTCTTTCTGAACTTTGCATTTGGAGGGCTTTACTTCTGAATTTGGCTTTTGTGGACAGTCCTAGCATTAATCCATCATTTATATAGTACTCCTCATCTGAAAAGGACCCCAGTGTGTTTTACAAATGTGCCACCTCCTCTGCACAGGCTGTCTGAGTAGAATGAATCCTTGACTGCTGTATTTTTAAAGCCTAAGTCCCTACTACTTGAGCTAACACATTAGGTCCATTAACTTCAAAGCAGTAGCAGACTTACAGAGATCCTCACATGGTCCAGCCACCAAAGGAAGGAAGAAGATACACGAGATTTATCTTCACTACCACTGAAATGCAGCCACCTCTGGTGAGGAGTCAGGTGGGGAAAGGACACTGCATGCTTTGCTCAACCTTCTGAAAATACAGCAAAATAACTATGCCACTATCTCTCCGACATCCTCCCTGTAAGTTATCCTTATCAGTCTGATGCACAACAAATGAGCAATAAAAAAAAAAGGCTGGACTGAGTAACTTATAACACTGCTACGACAGCTGTACTCCACTGTCGGCTTCCCTGAGCATACTAGAGATACGGGCCGGCTTGCTTTCATCCTAAGAGACTGTATTTAAGCAATAAAGCATGGCTACGGCTTAGAGTGTCATTCCACTCGGCGGAGTAACTTTAAAAAAAGGCATCCTGGAGTTTCACATTGGTCATTCAATAACTGTTTTCCAAGTTACCAGCATCTGAACCTGGGATCTGAAAATCAAGTCTTTTCTTCTGCATCATCATCTCCGTTAACCCTACACCAACCAAAGTGTGTTGTGCACAGCCAAGGTGCAACTGACTTGTAGACCTCAGACACCTTTCCTCTAGGATGAAATCAACCCACAATAACTACAGGATGCTCACGGCAGGCTGCCAGGCAGTTGAGCGAGGCAGAGTTCAGCCATTCTGTACAAGTGATAAGAATTTCACAGGGGTTGGAGCTGCCCACCCCATTTATTGCTCCTTCACTGCACGCTAGAGAGAAGGATAGAGGTGAAGGGCCGTTCCAAGTGAACAGCCAAGCTAGATTCGCTAGACCTGGCAATTTCTACTCAGAAATCAGACATGCTGGAGATCGCCAGGCAAGCAGTGGCTCATGTGTTTGGGCGACTAAGTAGATGGTGCTAACTGTGAGCTCCATGAGTTACGCGCTCACCTGGGTATTGGTGCTGAGTAACAGCCCCTTTGCTTTCGCCAATGTGCATTCGCGTCTGTGGCTGAACCATTCAATCCAATGAGAATCTGCAGGCACGACAAGCTACGAGAGCCTCAATTCTCCACCCCAAGTGGCTATGATCCACCCAGACAGCGTGGGATTTGATCCTCTCTGTCCACTTGCCATGACTGTCCATTGATTGGGTAGCAGATTGCTTCTGTCCATGGCACCGTACCATCTCTTACCTTTCTTCTTGGGTCCAGCACAGTTCCTCCATCAACGCTCAGACAGACACTCCTCGTGCCCCAGTCAAGTCAGCTGGGGGTTTTTAAGAGATCGGCGCAGGTGCCATTTCTTAGGGGAGTTTCTGAGAGGAGCATTCTAGGAGGAAACTGAGGGACTGAAAAAGGATACAGCTAATTAGCTTCTTGACCCATCAATGGCAGGGGAACCTTGCAGCAAGGAGGAAGGGAAGGATGCAATAGGAGGGAATTTGCTGCACACCCCAATGTAGAAACACTCTGGAGGGACATCCTCAGCCTTTTCTGTGTTATAAGAGTTGAGCTATGAGGTGCAGCGGTCATGACCCCATGATCTAGCATCTCTTCAAGGTCTGTGTCTCTAATACCAAGTTCAGAGCCCACCTGTTCTTCCCGGGGCAGGAGCGGCCTTTGTCCTCGGTCTAAAGGGAGCAAACATTTGGATCTCTCTCCTTGGCAAGCCACCATGTTATTGAGTGCTGGAACTCAGACAATATTTAATTACTTGGATCACGGGAAAGAAGCGGCGGCGGTCTGGGGAGGAAAAGGCAGGAGTGGGGAGATGGAAACTGCAGGGGAAATTCCGCAAGGGAAGATTAAATGGAGCTGGAAAACAATCCTGACAGGTTAACAGACAGGTAATATTCCAGCAGTGTTTGCTTAACCAGGTTAGCTCTCAGCGCAGCCAGCATGAAGGCTGAGAGATGCAACAGAAACCTCGCAGGGGAGAGCTCTGCACAATCAGAGGCGCTGGCAGCTTTGCCCACTCGGTGGCGAGTCTCACCAAGGCTCTCACCTAAAACACGCAGCAACAACCAACAAAATGGACCCCCAGGGTTCAGACCCCAATAGCCACTTGAGTGGCTTCCAAGTTGCCAATTCAACAAGATGGTTCTAGTCACAGTGTGGTCACGTAGAAGCAAGCGCAGGCCTTTTCCTTCCCACATCTATAAAGCATCAAGCATAACGTGGTGCCGGTTAAACAATTTAGCCTCTCTACACTTCAGCTGACTCATTTGAGAGGTGGGTCTGGTTACTAAACTCCAGGCCCATCTTCGCTTGGCTACTACTGATTCACATTACTGAAGTGCTTGAAAATCCTCAGACAACAGGCACTAGATGCAATGAATGCAAAGTATTATAGTCACAGGGCACATCAGGGGTCAAAGGTGCCGTACAGATTATAAGCATGTTATAGACAAAGAGTTGAATGCATAGATAGTTATGAGCGTAACAGTAAAAGGTGCTGAGGATTGTTAGGGTCCAAGAGGTTGCTTTTAAATGACAAACATTCGCAGAACCATTTATTATAAACATCTATTAATTTATTAACCCTTTAAAAAAACCATTTATGAATGTATGCCTTCTATAGAAAGTGTGACCATTATCAGTTCAGGTAGCAACAGGCGTTTTAGATCGCTAAAAGCAACTTGATTCTTTAAGACAATTTGGAAAGTAGCGATCAAAAACACCATGGTTCTATGGGCCTTCTGGATCCAGTAGGCGAGATTATGGAGCGCTATTTTGAGTTTGCAGCATTGCTGTAGCTGCATTGATCCCAGGATATTACAGAGAAATATTCTGAGGTCAGATTAAAAAAATATATACAATTATTTGGAAAATCACTATGGGGTTAAAAAAAAAAAAGTGACACCTGTCAGCAAATCTGGTCACACAGCTCCAGCATGATGCTTGAAAACACACATGGATGAGTGTCTGGGCAATGCAATCACACGCTGCATTTAAATAATGCACACACTGAATATTAGAAACTTCTGAAGCCCCTGTGTCACCCAGAACCAGAAAATCGTTCCTGGAGATATCGATGCCCAGGTTTACCCTGTATTTCCTGTAAACTTAAAACTCCCAGTACTAGATGATCAGGAACTTGGCCCTGGACCTTTTTGCTGCTCCCCAGACTCAACATCACATTGTTTTGTACAATGACCTCAACTGATACGCTGCTCCCCAATATTGCACGGATTACAGGTAGCCCCTAGGACCGCTTTTCCCCACTAGCTGAATCAAAATGCCCCAGCCTGAAGATATTTCACAGTTCATGTTTTCAACAGGCTTCTTGTTGGTTGGATCATAAAAGACACTCTTGATTTTGGTTCTGCATTATATGGGATGGGGGCTCACAGACAACACGGGAGAGATTTGTTGCCCGATTTTTAGGAGCTTAATATTATTGTTTATATAATACAGGTTATAGCCTTCCCAGACATTGCTGCTCCTGCAGAAGGGCGATGGGTTTAAAGAATGGTGTGCTGGAGCACAATTATCTGTAAAAGAGAAGCGAAAGATCTCACAGGGACAGTGGGAAAATCATCCATAAAAAGACTGGCCTTAAAAAAAATATCCTCCGTAAATCTATGGAGTTGCATCACTTTAAATGGCACCTTATGCAACTGGCACAAGAAACCTCACAGAGCAAGTTTCAGACGACAAAGAAACCACCCCAGTTTTACAGGCATCTGGATGACTCACGGTCGGTGATGGGAAGTTAGTGCCAAGGTACGCTCTCCACCTTTACCTTTGTTGCCATGACAAGCACCCTAATTCGAAGTGCGCTCTCAGACAGGGAGAAACTAACCACCTCAGCCAGACCTGCCGGACCTGACCCTGCGGCCAAATACAGTCTCAGCGGGACTTAATCAGCACCATTCCCATGGCCAACGGTAGGGGAATGACGCAAAACAATTTCTAACCATTTTTTGTTTGAAATTTTCCAGTTAGGTCATCTAAGCACAATTTTTCCTCTGGTTTTGAGGTTCTCCTCCCCACTCTTCCTTCTCCACTGGGGGAATAAAAGGGGAAAGGGAAAACAGAGCGGGGAGAGAGGGGGGCAAAAACAAACCAAATAAAGTTACTTTTGATTCTACTTCAAAGTTTCTCATTTTGTGGGAAAAGGTGAAATACTTCAGGAAAAGGTTTTATTGAACCAAATGAACGCCCCCCCCCCATTTTATTCCTTTTATTTTTGTAGAAAGACTTCTCATTTTCCAGCCATCCCCACTGGGAAGTCTTATCCAGATGTATGGCTAGTTCTGTCAACGTGGACGATTGAGGTTGGTGTCCTTTTGTCACCACCTGGCTCAGGTAGTTTTGATGAGAACCATCTGCACAATCCCTTGTTGGGTTAACAACGGGAAGGGGTCCCCTGTTACAGATGAGTGATTTAAGGTTCCTTCAGGGTGGGGAGCCTAAAACATCTGTATCGGCATTTGGGCCTGAACAGCAATGCTATCACCATATGGCATGACACATGCACTGAGTTCTTATCTCCACCAGTGTTATTCCCAATATCCCAGCTGGAGAACTTACAATGAAAATAAATTTAAAATGAACCAGGAGTGAAATAGCTACAATTAGATGATAAAAGACAGCACAGCAATAAGCAGGTGTCTTGCACTAACAAGGATAGATGTCACTCACATATGCTACCAGCAGTACGAAAGCACCATAGCTTTCTTCCTTGGCTTTACAGGTCCTGCATAGTTTGCTTTGAAAAGACATGTTTTACTAGAGACCGTAGGGCGAAAGGGAACCTGCTCTTAAACTCGCTCATAAATTTGTCTGAACTTTCTTTTCAAACATTTGTTGGGTTATTCCCAACCCTGCACTCCCCACCATGAAGGTGGGATTTATGGCTTGTCAGAGAAGTTGCTTTGCAAGCAGGAGGGAAAGAAAGAAAAATCCCTCGGGACGGTAAGACTTGCCTGGTAAAAGTCAATGAGAAAATTAACAGTGCTCGGAATAAAGGTGTCTTAATATTTTCAAACGGATGTGCTGAGATGCACCAGAGACAAGCCCAGCCAAGCAACAGAGAGAGTGGTTAAATATCACTACACAGAGCACTCTCCCGTGCATCGTTCGGCCTTTGCAAGTTTCTCTCCTCCTGCATCCTGTCTGCCCAAGTGAAATGCCCTTCCCTCTCCACCCCCAGCTAGCACCGTCCACCTCCGCTCGCCATTTATTTAACCTTAGTCTAATTGATAAAAGTCTTCCTAGTGGGGCAAGTATGAGCAGAGATTTGAGTTTGTGGTCATGGCACGGGTTCAATGATCAGCTCTGCCCAGGGTTCCAGCAAGGTCATTGGCAAGGGACTAGAAAGTCGAGCCTTTAGGTGCTTTTGAATCCCACCGATAACTGTTCTCTGCCTTACCATTGTCTCGTTTTTCAAACAGGGAAAACTACTTCCCCATTCCAGAAAGACACCGTGAAGGCAACTTCATTCATCTTTGGAAGGTGCTGGGAGCCTCAAAAGTGGGTAGAGAAGCTCGGAGCACCTTTTTAATCCCACACAAGTAATCCTACGCCCAGGCATATTTACAGTGATCTCAGAGGCCCCGATACTCGGAAGCATTTGGGTGTCGAACTCCCATTGATTTTAGTTGCAGCTAAGCCCCTAAATAACCTTTGAGGAGCTGGGCTTGGTGCTTACAGGGCCCACAAGAGCTCTGCTTTATTCTGTCATCTCGCCGTGCATCACGTAACAAGCGCCTTCGCCCACACGCTGTCTGGGACGCTCAGCCCTTAAAGGCACAGTGCCCCAATACCACACACTTTTCAAGACTCAGAGGGCTTGGCAACTATACATTAAGCCTCAGGCCACTGCCATCCCTGTGAGACAAGCGATTTTATTTTCTTCCCATCTTACAGACAAATAAAATGGGTCACAATTCAGCCCTGTGCAGAGGGCTTTGGTACCATCTGTGCAGTCCGAATAATGGACCCTTCTGTACAGGAATGAATTACTTCCCGAGAGATCTGCTGATTTTTCAGAGGCCAGAGAATATGAGGAAGAGAACCCAGGAATTAGCTCGGGCTTCCATGTTTTAGTTACTATAGCATGAAGATGGCAAGCCTGGCACCGTCTCAGCCTCACCGTCTCCAGTAGCTTTATCCCTGAACGCCAGCGTGTTACGGTCCTTGCTGCCTGCAAGGACTCGAAAGGTTTTGTATTTTTAAGCAACTTTTCATGGCTCATTTGCTGCAAAAAATAGAAGGAGCAAACTCCAGCTTTCACTGCAAGGTGTTTGTTTCTATTTACACAGAAATCAACATGCCCTGCTGAAATGGATCTCACCACATTACAAGAAGGGAAAGATACCTGCGCAGCGTCATTGTGCAAAGCAGATAGCACCACATTTCCCAGTCAAATCAACCGCCAATCTTTAGCCAGTGTACTCCTGTGCTCATCCTGGTAAAGGGTACATATGTTCTAGTCTCCTTAGGTTCTGCTGGGCCAGACTTCCTGAGTAACCTTGGCCTCCACGACTTGGTTTCCCCACTTGTAAAATGAGACTGACAATTTAAAAAAATATCACTTACACACACGTCCCCTGGCCGGCAGGTATGTGTGCACACACACATCAATACCTTTACAGATGTGTGCACACACACATCAATACCTTTACAAAGCGCTCTGGAAGCGTGGCAGAGAAAGTGTGAGAAAGAGGCAGAGTGGTAGAAATCCAGGATGAGTCTCGAGTTCCAGCTCATCCTTCCCAGATTCAGGGAGAGCATTTCAGATACCAATTTTGTTCCTGGAAAGGGATTAAAAACTGCCTGAAAGAGGGACTGGATTACTCAAATTGGTCATGGGGCACAGAACCTTTCAGCTCAAGGTTACCATACTGCCTCCAAACCAGTGCAGCCCAGCTTGGTAGTGTCAGGGGGCAAAGATCATCCAGCTGCCATTTAGTTGCCTAGCAAGGCAAGAGCTGTGTTTGAAAGCTGTCACCTCCATGCACGTAGTACCATTTCACTGGTGTGCCCAAGCAGTTGTGTACAAAAACAACATTGCATAAGTGCTTTTTGGCAATCAGGCGCTAAAAGCAGATTTCCCTATTTTGAGGGGGCAGGAGTTTCCCTTGCCCTTTAAGTCACTCTCCTCCCTCTCACGTCCACTCTCGCTGTGGTATTTATCATCGCTGTGATTTCATAATCTCTGGCACACAACGTAAAAACAAAAACTGACAATGTTGCACATTAAATCCGAGTCACAGAAGGGATATGGGAAAACTTTGCCCTGTAAAATAATAATAATGGGGAAAAATCAGTTCAAGTACCTGAAATATAGAAATGCAGGGCTGGAAGGGACCTCAAGAGGTCATCAACTCCAACCCTCTGCACTGAGACTACAGCAACTTGTAATCCAAGGTCAGCCCTGGCAGGTGTTTGCCCGACCTCTTCTTAAAAACCTCCAGTGATTCACCCCTAGCCACAGCCTCCCTTAGAAGTCTATTCCCGAGTTTAATTACCTTATAGTTAGAAAGCTTTTCCTATTATCTAACCCTAAATCTCTCTTACTGCAGATTAAGCCCATTTCTTCTAGACCTGTCTTCAGTAGGCATGAAGAACAATTGGTCACAGTCCTCTTTATAGCAGCCCGTCACATATTCGAAGACTGTTATCAGTCCCTTCTCAGTCTTCTTTTCTCAAGACTAACACATATCCAGTCTTTTGAAACCTTTCCCGATGGTTTAGAAAACCCGAGTTTTATATAATTTGTGTTGCTTTTTTCTGGATTCTCTCCAATTCGTCCACGTAAGTGTGACACCCAGAACCGGGGACAGCACTTCAGCTGAGGTCTCACCAGGGTTGAGTAGAGCGGGACAATTACCTCACTTATCTGCCATGTGACACTCGTTAATACACCCCAAAAATGACAGCAGCCTTTTTTGAATTTGCATCCCATTGACGACTCTTATTCAATTTGCGATACGCTATAAATCTTGATCTTTTTCAGCAGTACTGCCATCTAGCCACTTGGCCCCCATTTTGCAATCATGCATTTGCTCTTTCATTCCTAAGGGTAGTACTTTGTACTTGTCTTCACTGAATTTCATCTTGTGGATTTCAGACCAAATTCTCTTAATTTGTCAAGGTCATTTTGAATTCTCATCCTGCCTTCCCAAGTGCTTTCAACTCCTTCCAGCTTGGTGTCATCTGCAAATTTTGTTTGCACACTCCCCACTCCATTATCCAAGCCATTAATTAAAAACACTGAATGGTACCGGACCCAAGACGGAGCCTTGTGAGATCCCACTAGATACGTCCACTCAGTTTGATGGCAAACCATTGATAACTACTCACTGAGCATAGTCTTTCAACTAGTCGTGCATGCACTTTACAGATCAGATCTGCTTATGAGAACATCATGTGGGACTGTGTCAAAAGCCTCTCTAAAATCATGATATATCAGGTTTACTTCTTCCCCCGGTCCCCCTATCCTCAGTCAAAAGCTAGCTCAGGTATGCCTAGATGTGTCATCCAGGCTGCAGCCCCTCCGTGGTAGAACTCAAAGATGCTCCTGTGGGTCGGGCACCGGACTAGAATGGAGGAGATCTAGTTTCCACTCCTAGCTGCCATGACACAAATTCCATTTGACCGTGGGCATCTGAGTCTCTCTGTGACTTGGTTTCCCGACTGTACAATGGGAACACTACAACTTCCTCACCCACCCTTTTCTTGTCTAACCGCGATCGTAAGCTCTCTGAGGCAAGCTCTGTCCCAGGCTATGGATTGTTTCAGCATCTCCCGCAACGAGGCCCTGATTTCAGCTGCAGCCTTCAGGTCCTACTGCTGGGCAAAAACTGTGCCAATGCACACAAACGTTTCTCTTCAGCGGTCTATCTGCCCAGCGCTAAGTACAGCGCACTCTACGCATTCCACGGCACAAGGCCTCGTATGCCTTGGGAATAGCCCTCACTAAACAATCCACATAGCTGCACCAGCAGTGAGCACGGCGCAAGCTCGCTGGGACTTGACTTGGAAACATGACATTGGATCCCGGTTAACAGCTTTGCAGAGTGACGCTACGCAGGCGTCGCTCTCTCCGTTCCTGTAATGCAGCTGCAGCCATTTCAAACAGGAGGCTATATATTTTCATATGCAGATGTGAGTGAAAACCAACAAAAGACCATCACATAACGGTTATTGGCATTCACTCCCATTACCAGGCGCGAGCTAGGATTTTGCTCAAATTCAGTTATGGCCCTATCTGCGCCTTGGGGTTAACACTGATGCAGATGCACAGATTGCTGAACTGGGGCAAGCACCGAGGAAAGCTTGAGACAGGAGAAAATTGAGAAGCTAAATGGCAACAAGTAAAGGAAATAAAAGCTTTCAGTCATGACGCCAACAGAGTTCAGAGAACAGAAAGCAAACCAGAGAGTTTGGGGGCTAGAACCCAGAAAATAAACTTTAAAAAAACCAAACCCAACAAGAGAATAAATAAATAAATAAAAGCCAAACATGGCAAAGGATGAAACGTGAAACTGAGCAGCAGGAGGAATGAAAAGGGAGGGGAGGCAAGAAAAGTGTGAATGGGACTGAGATGAGGGAAGGTGGGGAGGATCTGCATGAAGTGAAAACTACAGGCTGTTCTGGAAGCCTACTCCCCCTCGCAAATACTAATCAGACCCCCCCCCCAAAAAAAAGCCACCATTAGAAAAGAAAGTCTCTTGGCAGGGTTTCTCTTGGAGACATGGGGCTGGCTTTGTTTATGAGTTAAAGGAAGCGGTAACTGCTCCGGTTTGTTCTTCTAAAGAGAAAGCTTCAGTGTTTTCATTTCTCTATTTGAAACTGCAGAGATTTTGCTTTCAGTATTTCAGAATTGCTCCAAACCAGACTGACCCCCTCGCTTTTCGTTGGCACCCCCTCGCCGCATGAAAAAAAAAAAAAAAAAAAGAGCAAAAACCAGGTATTTCTGTTAGTAGAAAATACCGATCAAGAGAACATTTCATAAGCTAGAAGGATGCACGGCAGCTCCCACCACACAGAAGAGCAGCTGGGCAGAATCAATCCAGGGAAGGGTAAATGCATGAAGGTAAAATCCCTTGCTATACCAAACCACATGAGAGAGAGCATGGCAGGTCCAGATAAAAAGGCAGTGGGCCTGCTTTCCAACTCCAGCCGAAGTCAATGACAACTGGCAAGTTATTGGCATTATAGTTGCACCTAGCCAAGATCTGCCCCCCCCATGCTCTAGGCACTGTACAACTATACAAGCCTGGTCTATAAACAGGAGTTGCACCGAGTTAACTTCAGGTGCGATTTTGAACTCATCTAGTTAAACTCAGCTGCAAAATCCAAAGTGAACATCTTTATTTCGGATTTCAAGTGGTTTATTTCAGTTTAGTTTAAGCAGAAAAAGTGCGCCCGTGCATTCTGTTGCACTAGCTGAATTGAATCGGGTTCAAAGCCACACTTGCTTGTAAACAAGCTCATAGGATGAAACTGTTCCTCACAGCAGAGGCTATCTAAATAGAAAAGACATACGATGGAAGAAGAAAACGAAGCACAAAGGGCTCAATTGATTTGCCCAAGATCAATGAGAGCCGGGAATAGAACTTGGGTCTCGGTCTAATATACGCCACACTGGTCTATACTCCCTTTGAGATGTCATCATTGTTTTGAGGAGAATCGTGTCCACACAAGATACAGGCAGGTAAACTGACCTATCAGAAGAGGTCTCCATGTTTGCTGAGCAATCAGCCTCTTCCTCCATCCATTCGGTGGGGAAATCCCAAGTAGAGGCAAAACAGGAAAACAATTCCATGGTGGCAGAAGGAATTTTTGTTTTACCGCACAACTCATAAAACAAGCAAGCAAACATTCTCCAGCTTCATTCCAACTACTACAGGTTTATTGGTACAGTAAGTGAAAATCACTATGGAAACCCAGTTCCGGGTTTGGTAGCATTGCTGGAATTTGCATATGTAATTTACAAATGCAATCAGCTAAGAATATATCAACAAGGAAGACCAAAACAGTGAAGGCTTTCAGTATGAAAGGCACCTAGTGAGCTACACCTCAGTTCTATTCTTTGGAAGCTGCAGTCCATAAGCCAGACTCTGTCACCAATAGAAATCTGAAGTAAGTCAGTGAAGTTACTCTAGATTTACCAAGGTCAGAATTTGGCCCTTTTCCTCTTTTTGACTAGCAAGCAGGGGTGGAAAGGGCTATCACAAACCTCTGCGCACGAAGATCTAAGAGTGCAAGTCAAATCTGTTCTCTCTTAACAGGAGCCAAGAATTTTAGACTATTTCAAAATGTTGCATCTTAAAAGCTAAACATTCAGGCTGGCTGGAGAGTTTGTTTTTTTTAAGTAACGGACAAGAAGCTCAAGGACTTCTCCAAATTAAGGAGACAGTGTCACATACTAGGATGATGGAAAGTGGATTTTTTTTTCCAGTTCAAAAATTCTCTATTGAACATCACCTCTGTTCCGACCCCAGCCACCCAACTGCCTCTATCATGCAAGGGGCTCAGAGAGGAAAAGTACCAAGGAGCGGGGAGAAACAAGGCCAGTTCCCTCTGGTTAGCTTCCACTGAGCAAGACTTTCTGGAGGGGGAAGAGGGAGAAAGACTATTTCAGTCACTGCTCTGGAAAGAGCCTTTAAAAATCCTGTCACCAGGAACACCGGCACATTTCCATTTTCACCTGGACAGTCAGCAACAGACATGCTGATTCATCCAGCAGCCATTCAGCCATCTCTTCCAGACGGAAAGGTGCATGTCTGCAGGGGCAGGAGGCTCTGTGTAAGGAGGAAGATCTGGGAAGCAGAGGAGACAACCCTCCAACAGATGCTTTTGGGAGTGAGGCCCATTAAAACCCCTGCGTTCCCGGGTCAGTCACTCAGCACAGGTCCTATGGCACAGCTGAGTGCATGGGTGTGAGCAAGTGAGAGACACACACACACACACACACACACACACCCCTATACTAGCACATTATATACAGCCGGCAACTGCAATGCAAGCACCTGTAGCCACAGGCATTGGAACTAGAGGAGCTGCTGCAACCCCAGCTTGAAGTAGTAACAGCCACCCAAATATCTGGCTTCTGCCTTCAGCGCCCCCACTTTCAAAATTGTTCCACCACACACGGCAGGACCCAGCTCCCCAGGCGGTCCCTCTTCAACACCTTCTCTTACACCTCCGTGCCTCATTTCGGAACCGGGCGGCTTCTCTGAGAGCCCCCCAAGCACCCACATTTCACAAACCAGAGGCACCTAGGCTGCAATTCAGCCCGCTGGCACCTGGAGCCTTGATATTTGCTAACTGGCCGACACAGCGTCCATGCAGATAGTAGATCTGTAGGGCTGGCAGGGACCCAAGAGGTCATCTAGGCCACCCCTGTGCTGAGGCAGGATTCCAGAGGAAAGACCCTACCCAATTCCCTAATGCAGTTGCCTACCCGGACGGCTGCACGTGTCGAATCTAAGAGTCAGTGCATGTTCGCCTGGGTTTAAAGTCTCCACTTGTGGGAACAAACAAACAAACTTCCCAATAAACAATTCACTTGCTGTGCATGGGTATAAAATGACAGTCACCCAGCAAAAGCCATCCAGAGAATGGCACACAGAGATAATTGAGCAACATGGAAACAAAAACGACTAACAAAAGCCATCAAGTGTGTGGGAACAAGCCGAGGAAGAGCTGCTGGTAACTGGACAGAACTGAAGTTTGGATATTTCAGCATCAGCAAATGCTGCTGGTCATTGTTAACCAGGACCAAAAGCTGGGTCTAGGACAAGGGACCGTGCCCTCAGTAACACCAAGTTGCACAGACTGGCACCTTAGCGACACTCAAGGGTCTCCAAGCCAGATTCCTGCAGCCAGCCTGAAACACAGACCAAAGGCGCCATGGAGCAACAGCGCCATCATGTGGCTACTCTGCAGAGCAACTAGATTATTAGATTTCTATTGGCAAATGTCATTACCAGGAAATTTCTCTCCCCGCCCCAAAACCTGGATAAAAAAAAAAAAGTTAGCCAGCCCCGAACACATACAAAGAAGGGACAATTTTAAGATGCTCAGTTGAGGGTGCCGCCAGTAAACAATTCAGTATGCCATGCTTCCAGCTGATACTTCGAAACGAAGTAAGAAATAAACATCGTCAAATATCAAATATAATTTTGTTTCTTAATCCATTACAACCTCAGTATCGGCAGCCAATACACAAACACTAGAAAAGGATTCAAAGGCTATTTGTTTCCTGGGCACGCAGACCTGTAAGCATACAATAAAGATTGGGTGGGGTGTTAAAGGATGGACTATTCTTGCCACAGCCTATTTAGGATCGGAATGATCTCTTTAGAAGCTTGGGTTGGATACGTTTTCTTTGCCCTCAGAATAAAATAGGTTTGCACAGAAAGAGCAGTGTGGTAGTGTAACTGGGGGCCGTCACACCATTCACCAGCTCTGGAAAGAAGGCCAGCAGGCACGCCCGGCCAGCCTGTCTCTGGGATAACACGGCGAAGGCAAGGAATGGAGCAGCCTGGGAATATCCCGGTCGGAAGGGAGTGAGACATGGGTCTCCAGCCAAGAAAGACAACACCCAGGGGAGCCTGAGAGTGGCTGCCCTTACTGGCCCATTGAGGGGAACTACAGGCGCAGCTGCTCTGCAATAGACGCATCTTGGACCAAACAGAAAGGAGTTTGCCAGCCTCAGAGTAACCCCAGCATCAACCTGCACTGTGAAATCTAGCAACTCTCTCCCCTCAAGAGCACCCAGGGACTGGGACAGCAGAGCGGCATGCACAGAGCTGGGGGAAGCCAGGGCCGGGCGAGTAGATGGAGCCACCGGTTGAGGGACATCTGCCAAATTGCATGTGTTGGAATTCGGGGTGAGCCCAGGGATGGAACTGCTCGAGCGGGGGGAAATGTAACTGTGCACAGCCGGAGAGCGGCCAGCAGCACACGCCCGCTTCTAGCCAGGGCGTCTCCTCTCTTCCCTTGAAGAGCAAATGAACAAGCAGGAAGCCTCACGGTCGCACCCCTGAGAGTTACTGCAAACGTGGGGCAGCCTGGCGTGGAGGGGAGAGAGCGGGAACGAAGCCAGGGCAGCCTCACTGCTAAGAGCAAAGGGCTGTGGGCTGAAGCGTGTCCAGGTTGCAACCCTTCCTCGGGCTCTTTAAAGACTGGTTATTTCCTTCCGGAGCCCAGATTCCCAGCCTGATTTTATGCCCTACCCCGATAGTGACAGCAGGGGAGCTCCTCTTTTTGTGTAAAAGCAGACATCAGCGCAAACCCCAGTGGTGACTGCACAGCTTTGAAGGCCTGCTGGATGATTTGGCCTAAAGCACTGGGGTAGGAAGGGGGAGAAGAGGCCCCACATTCCCCCTCCCCTGATAATTAGATAGGAAACAAACAAACAAGCCGGACGCACAGAAGGCTGGGGTGCTGTAATGGTTTGAGGGCACCTGAGTTGGCAACCCAGTCCTGACACCAGCTCCTGGTGTCGGGCACTGAGCTCTACTGAACAACCTGGCTCTTCGTTTCGGTGTGCCTCAGTTTCCCCCACTGTAAAGGGGAAAGGAGACGAACCTCCCAGGAGGCAGAGTGGGGGTGGTTGGGAAGATTCAGCCATTAAGTTCAGCAGCGAGCGCTGGAGATGAAAAATATTCACGGTCAGAGCCAGGGAAATAGTTACATTCTCCAGCGATTTTCCATCAAGGAACAAAGGCAAAGGGAGGTTTGGAGGAGAGAAAGGTGGCTTTTAAATGGCACTGAGGAGATCAGTTCCACTAAAACACCGCCGGACCATGTATGTGTCACACACGCTCAGCACAAGACAGTTTGGTCTTCTCCCAGGAACAGGGGAGGACTTGGGGCTGAAATAAAGGCTCACAGACACCTTGTAGAAATGGAATAAAGAGAGCCCGGGAATGTTCTTAGCGAGGATACAACAAGCCTGTGGCTCCCTCTGACTTCATGGCTGTCATTGTGCTGCCCAAGCGGGCCACTCAGAACTTGAGAGCAGAAGAAAAGAACCCCCCCGCCTACAGCGACAGATGCGCCAAAGCCGGAGGAGAATCACCCTTAGCAATACAGGGTCTCTGACACATGGCTAAGCAGGGCTGCTCCTGTCCGGTAGGGGGCAGAGGTGCAGACACACGCCAGCTCATTGCAGGGTTCCCCATTTCCATGCCCACTTTCAGCCTGAAGGATCCCGAAGCGCTTTACACAGCTGCAGCATCTACATTTAAGGCAGCCACCTGCTGACGGTGCAGCTGGCTGGACCCCTGGCCCTGAGAGACACTTGAGATTCACTGTTACCCTGATGCCACAGACACACCCAGCCAACTCTGTAAGGAGCACTGGTGCTGACAGGTGAACAACGAACAGCACACCCAGATCCTCCCACTCCACTGCCGGACTCGTCTGTTCTCCAGTGCCCCCATCAATCTCTCTGTCCAGGCCCTGGTCTCCTCTGGCCGCTGCCTTCTTTCTCCCCCATCCCCTTTGTGGCAAAGGACCAGCTTCTCCCTAGTGGGTCTCGCACTTTTTGCCTCTTGTAATGGGCCAGGGCATCGCCGCTTACCCCGTCTCCCCAGGGAGGGGGGTAGGGACCCAGGCCCGCCCGCTCCTCCGGGTCCCAGCCCAAGGGCCCTAAGAGTAGCAGCTCTGTGCTGCTGGTACTGTACTTGCAACTGCACTCTTCTCCCCTGGGCTATTTCCCCCCCTCTGACCTTCTGGCTCTTTGAGCCCAGTACCTTCCTCAGGACTCCCCCTCTCTCCCACACACCACTGTGCTCTGTTCAGCTCCTCTTCGCAACTCCACACCACCAGACTCCTTCAGCTCTTCGCCACACACCTACTCCTCCAACTCCCACCCTGCCTCTCAGGAGTAGAGGGTTTTTATCAGGCACCTGGGTGGGTGACTGATTAATTGGTGTCAGCTGACCCTAATTACCCTTTGGCTAGTCTACAGGGGATAAAGCCTGGACCATTCTAGAGCTTACATAGTTCCTTCTAGAACTTTCCCAGTGCCCTCTGCCCTTGCTAGACCACACCTTTTAACCCAGCCAAAGAGCTGCACCAGCCCTTCTCTGCCCTGACCACGTGGACGAGCTGGTAAGAGCAGAGGTGGAAGGGAGGTGCTGGGCGAAGAGCCAGCTCTTGTTGCTGCGTTACATAACATTTCAACACAAGTCCTTTACGAGATCAGTGCGAGCTCCCTGGCTCTGAAGTATACAGACACCCCCGCCCCACCCGTATCTAACCTCTCTTTATCTCTCCTGCCCTGCTTCCTCTGCTGCCCCTAAACTCCACCAGACCGTCAGCGTCCTGCACCGTTTGCCCCCTGCGCCCCACACAGCATGGATAAGCTCCCGCCCGGCGCTATCCATCTCCCACTTTCCTCTCCGGGTCTGCTCCAAGCAGCCCCCTCTGCCAGCTGACGCCGCCGCAGGCAGAGCTGGAGGAAAACAGGGCTTTGTCAAGGGTACTGAGAGGATGCTCTCCTATTTGGGGACATCCTGAAGGGCAAAGGGGTTAAAAGGGGGGGGGCACGTTCTTACCTCAGGTTGGTGAATGTGTGTTACAGTAGCAGCGAAGACACAGCCGCTCAGCCTTCAATTCAGTTCAGCAGCTCGATTTCCGTCCATAGCTTCCCCTGGGGTTAGCGGCTCAAGTTGCCGTGTCTTCACTGCTCTTTTAACCCATTCGCGAACCTGAGTTCAGAATACACCTTTCCCCCCGCACCCAGGGCAGACCGGCCCTTTCCTCCCAGCAGCCGGCACCGGACCAGCATCGCTGGCCTCCTCACAGTCGAGGCACTTCCTGAACCCACATCCTGCCCGCCCCTTCCTCCAGTCCCACCCCTCATCATTCACCTAGATCCTGCCCCACTTCCAGCCCCCCAAACCTACCCGATCAACACTCTCCTCCTGACTCCTCAGCCTCCTCTCAAGATTCCAGGGAACAAACCTATAAAAAACCAGCCCCAAACCTGTCCTTGACCCCAGTCCCCATCCTTCAACTTTTTGCTATCTATTGAGACTGCAGAGTTCCTGGCCTGGTCTTGAATTTGTTTGTTAGCCACCTAGTATCTTCTGGGCCCTGGATCAGTAATTCACTCAGGGAATTCTCTTTAGCACTTGAAATGCCTCCCCGTTACCATAATATCTGAGCGCCTCAAAATACCACAAGGAGAGAGGCTGGGAATTGCCAATATCCCCAAGTTGGGGGGGTGGCGGGGAGCTGCAGCAGAAAGAAACTGAGGCTGGCCCAACGCCACACAAGAAGTCTGTGGCCGGAGCAGGGATCCTAAGTCCCTGGCGAGTGCCCTATCCACTGGGCCAAAAAGAAACCCTTTGGAAATGATGCTACCCAAGAAAGAAGTGCTCCATAGTGCCAGTGCACCAGACATTCATCCTTCAGAGAACGAACCAGCTCGTCACCACATACGGCCCAGCGACAAGTGCGCCTTAAATTGGGCCACCCAACACAGCCACGAAGGACAGCTCGAAAGGATGCAGACACACCAATTCTCCATGCCCCATCTTTGCTTCTACAGCCTGAGTGAAGGACGTTGCCCTGCTACAGCAGCATTTGGAGAGAGCCCCAGCCGAGGCGCTTTTACATTTCAGGGATGCAGGAGGGACAAGATTATTCCTCTCGTTAAAGCGAGTGCAATGAACCCCCACCAGGTGGCAGCACACACCAACAAGAGCGACCGCCACCATCCAAATGGCCCATGGGCAGCCAACCGACCGCAGGTCGCCGGTTTCACGCTATTCCCGCTGGCAGCCTCGAAAGGGCACCAGTTTGTGAAATGAACAATAATAAAAATCAATGCAACGAGTCGGTTAGAGAGAGGCAGCGTCGGTGCTGAGATCCCGAGAGGCAGCGTTGCAGGACCGATGCATCCATAAAAGGAGTTTAAACCAGATCCTCAACCCCATCCGACTATTTCCAGCTAGGAGCAGAGGCCAGTAGAAAAGCCAGATCCAAGGCTTTAAACTGCAATTTACAAAACGTTTATAAACCGGAGCCTTGTTGATAAGCTGCCGTTGTGTGGGATCCACTCTAATCTAGCCCTACCCCAGCCACTGCAGGATTGGTGCTTTTCAAAGATTCACCAGGGCGGGTTTAAAATGTCTCTGGTTGCGTCACTCCTGCCCCCTCCCAGGGAGGCTCTGCCATGGATCAAGCAGGGCTGGGTGCCCGGGAGATTCAGGATGAATGTCAAGAAGAGCCTCATGTTTAATTTCACCCCATTCCTCCTAGTTATGCACCCTCATTCTGCCCCCAAAACAGTTTCCCTGGCCCTTTGGCCTTTACAGCTCTCGAACTGCCACTGTGAAGTTTAGACAGCTTGAAGCTGACACTGGCAAGCAGGAAACTCCTCGTGGAGGCAACTCCTCGTGCTGCTGGTGTGACAGAAGGCAAGAGGCACCTTCCTCAGCGGCAGATGCCTAGGGCAGGTTTTGGGGGAAGGGCTCCCCCCCCCCCCCCCGTTTATTATTTGTATTGCAGACCCACCTCAGTCCCAACTGAAGATCCAGGCTAAATTGAAGCAGTAGCTGCTTCTCATTCCCCAGCCAGGGGAGAATTAACCCCACAGTCCCAGTCATGGTCATTCAGCTGAGCCTCCTCAAAAGCCGGGCCAATCAGGCCTAGCAACGTGACCGGAAGATCACCTTTGGGACTGGTTATGGGCAGAAAGTCGCCCAGCCAAGCAGCTGTCCACTCCAAAAGGCGTGTAGTATCAGCTGGGGGGAGACTGTCTTCTTATCCTGGCCAAGCAGCTCTGAAAAGTAGGAGAAAGGCCAAGAGATCTGACAGAACGGACTGAAGTCAAGAGCTTGGTATTTCCAGATGCTCATGGAAAAAGAACAAAATTTAAGCACCTCCAACCCGATAGGCCTGGAAAAAGGCTGAGCTATTTCATCGGAGGGAGATGTTAGGACAGGGACGGGGGAGGAGAGGACACAAAGCCAAAATGTTTTAAAGCCGGGGTTCTCAAACCGGGGGTCGCAAGGTTATTATGGGGGACATCTGACAGCCAGAGCCCTTCCGAGCGGGGTGGCTGGAGAGCAGCGGCAACTGGCCAGGTGCCCAGGTCTGAAGGCAGCGCTGTCCCCAGCAGCAGCGCAGAAGGGTGGCATAGCATGGGGGGAAGGAGGGAGTCTATGACTTTGGGGGGGGAGAAGGGGGAGGGTCGTCACAGCCAGAAATATTTTTGAAGGGGGTCCCCCAGGGAAAAAAGTTTGAGAACCCCCATTTTCAGGCATGGATGGAAGTTTGCAGCCCAGGCGAGACCCACCAGGGCTGATTCCAAACAAACAGGGAGCCTGAGGGGCAGAAGAGTGAAGGATGAAGACGCTCTCCCCTTCAGAAAGCAGCGTGCTGTGTGATTGATCTGGGGGGCAGGACAGGGAAGTCACTAAACGAGGCTCATTTACCAGAGTTCAAAGAGGAAAGGCGCAGCAAACCGGAGATGCGCGCCGGGCCCGTTTGGGCTCTGCGGGCAGGGCAGGCCGAGGTGGTCAACTTTAGACATTCCAGACCCACGGGACTGATCTAGAAAGGCCCCAGAGCATCTGATTTGCTGAGATGACTCCCTAGATAAGAGAGGGGCCATGTTCTCCTAGCCTGCTGTTGGGTGGAAAGGGGACCAGACAACGTCTTTAGGGTCTCTTCTATGTCTCCCTCTCACCCACCTTGGCACAATCCAGCACTCATCCGCAAGCCTCCAACATCTCACAGGTAGGTCCTATGTTACATCAGCAGATGGCGTGCCTAGGGAAGGGTTTCAACCCAGAGCCTGCCCAACACCACCAGCACAGAGAGGAACTCGCCCAGGGCCAGCCGGGCAGTGGGACACGCCAGCCACCTGCCGCATATGCTGGCTTCTTCGAACTGAAATTTGGGTCCCAGAGTCAGCAAGACACTTGAGCCAGGCAGGCGAGCAGGGGCCGAGACAAGGCAGCTTTTCTGTTGCGAAGGGTTGTTTGCTTAGCACTCAGGCTGCCGGCTCACGGAGGGTTACACAAACCCAGGGATGTTTAGAACTGCTATCAGACGCTTGCCATTGTCTGCTCCCCAGGCCCCGCTTTCTCCTCCCTGAAATCCTCACGTGGGGGGAGTGCAGATGTCTAGATTTTGCCATCGTTTCTTGAGTCAAAGTTAAAACCACGAACATCCAAGCCATGAAGACTTTGATCTGGCCTGTACTCCCTCCACAGTGTGCATAGCTAACCAGCTCCCAGGGCTGATGGTCCCCCATCCCTGACCACACACTGAACTGCTAAGCAGTTGCCATGATTCACACGGGGGAAGACGAGAGGAAAAAAACCATGGATGTGTGTGTGTGAACGGCAGCACAGCCCAGAGCGGAGTAACCAGACGCTCTGGTTCAGTGTGCATGGGGGGGAAAGGGAATCGCCTTCATCTGGCCTCAGGGCAATCCTCCTCCCTCCTGCAGCACCAGTGGGAATCAGCTTCAGGACGCACTGCAGGGTGCGGGGGACATTGCACATGGTGTTATTTTCACACTGCCGTTGTGCAACGCCAGGACACCAGAAGGTAAGGTGACCAGACAGCAGATGTGAAAAGTCAGGACAGGGCTGGGGGGGAATCAGCTCCTATATAAGACAACGCCCCGAATATCAGGACAGCCCCTATGAAATCGGGACATCTGGCCACCCTAGTGGCAGGTTCTCTGGCGTGTGAACCTTGGCAGGGATGGGCGATGCAGAAGCTGTTGAAGTCAGACTGCTCATGCGTGGCCCTCCTGCACCCTGGGCACTTGGAAAGGCAGAGCAGGGTGGAGTATTTATCTTCACACCCAAGTATGCAGTAGTGCTGGCTCTAGAAAGACCAAAACACAACACGTTTTGGAGTTGGCCAGTAGAGCCCAGGCCTCAAAGGGCTCCAAGCCAGGCACACAAACCGCATCTATCTCCAATCCACCCAACAGTGCAATCTGCCCCACCTATTGATCTCAGTGGGTCAGGATTTCCCCCCACACTGTTGAATTCAAACCCAGCTCCAGAAAGCAATCCCTCCGTCTCAGCCAGCCAGCTCTCACCCAGCTGCTGTGGAACTGGATCCTCGATAGTTACTGGGGACTGAAAGGCTATTTCCGCAGAGGAAATCCAGGGGTCCACAAAAGCTGGGTTTGGCTAGCAGGCTGTTCTCCCAGACTGCGATGCTCGAAAGGGAATATTAAAAAGCCAAGTAAGGACAACTGCTTTGCCCGCAGGCAAGAAACAGCACAAAAGGCTGGCTCAGGGCCAAAGAAAATGCTACACAGCTGAGGCAGGGACAGTCTTTCATGCAGCATGTCAGCATCACAGCCCAGAGAAGCTACGTAGCGAGACAGGACCGCTGAGGACAATAGGGTGCCGTGGGTAATCTGAACTACAACAGATGAAGGAGGAGGGATGATTAACCACCTCCAAAAGATAGTGGGAATGAAGTCCCGCGATGAGAAATGCCATCTGCCACACCAAAAAGCGGAAAGATCACTTGACACAAGAGCCTAGCCAGAAGAATGCCAGACATGTTAACCTCTTGACCCACCGCCAGCGCAAAATAAAGCAGCATCTCTGGAGAGGGACAGAGCTAGGGAATGGGAGTCTGGACCCCTGGCTGCACCCCCCAACTTTGCCATGTACCAGGTGTGCCGCCTCACTTCCCCTCCCCGGACTTCCGTTCCCCCGTCAGGACAATGGCAATGGTGACACGGGGCCTCTCTCACACAGCAGGGTCGGATTCTTTCAGACTACAGGTGGGGGTGAAGACACAGCCAATGGGCCCCTTATGGACAAGGCCTAGCCAGGAGCCCTCTCCCTCCTATTTAGAGGTGGGAACCCCACTCAAGTGCCTCTAATGAGCCCCGCTGTAACAGTAAGGCACAGGGCGGTCATATAAGCAGCTCCCAAGCCACGAAGGGCTTTATAGTTCACACCCAGAAACCTGACCTCCCGCCAGGAGCAGAGAAGCAGCCAGCGCCGATCACAGAGCAGAGAGGGGGGCTCGCAGTCAGCCCCCCAACAATCCAGCCACCGTGTTCTGCGCCCACCAAGCCAGCAAGGAGCGCGGCACAGCAAAGCAACCCGGAGACGGCAAAGGCCCGCATGCCGGCAGCAATATCCCCAGCAGCGAGGCAGGCTCCGTCACCTGGCTGTCAGAGGATGAGAGCCATCAGGATTGCCAGCCACAAGGCCAGATGGCAGTTCCTGTTCCACCAACGCCTGCCAGAGCGACTCGCCGAGGAGACTCTGCTCCCGGGCCCCTATGTCAATGGGGCCCAAAAGGTAAAAGGTGCTCAGTCTGGAGAGGCCGAAGGATACAAAGGACCAGAAGCCTCCTCTGGCAGCCCCCCTGCCTGAACCAAACAAAGGGGCTTTTCTCCTTCCAGGAGGGTCGCAACACATTGTCATCGGATTCAGCCTGGGGCCCCTCTGCCCAGGCACCGGGGATCCTCAGTGCCCTAGAGACAAGCTCCACATTGTTTTCAATAGGCCTAATAAAGGGCAGCTTCCCCCTCCCAGCCACCACCACTTGCTTTGACACGCTTTACAGTATAGAAAACAGCAGGGCTCTCTCCTTCCCTGGAAAGAGAGAGAAAAACTTGCTTGTATTCCGCTCCGCTTTAACGTCTTTGTTCATTATTAGCAAGCTGGGAAAGACAGAGTCCTCGTTAGGGACAGCATCTCAGGCTCCAGGCATGCAAAATGAGTGCCTGAATTCAAGTGGTAAGGGAGGGCTGCGTTCGTATTCAAAGAAAACAAAAATCCACTATCCTCTTCTTCTCGGAGGTGTCATTAGGAAGGATTAAAAGGAAACCTGAGAGGCCGTCTTCTCCAAATGAAGAAAGGACGGTTAGTTATGGGAGTATGTGAAACCTCACAGGGAGCAATGCAAAATCTGTTCCAATCATGCAATACACTAGACATCTAAGCTTTATATTCTGAATCCAACTGCTGTTTCAAAAAAGTTACTTGGAATTAAAAAAAATTTTATATATATAAAATTTTATATATATATTTCAAAGCATCAGAGTTACTTTGGAGCCTAGAAAGTAAGATTTTTCTAGAACAGCTAGGCCTTTTCTTCACAAGCCTGCAGTTGTGGCTCTGGGAGCATTAATTGCAACGCGCACTACCATGCCCTGCTCTATATGGGACAGTTATAGCACTCCATGCTAACACGTGCTGCAGCTTGGACCCCCTTCAGTCCAACTTGCAGGGCTGTGTAGACAAGCCATAAGTCCCAGATTCTAAAGCGACGTGAGTCCTTTTGGAAGTTCTACTCCTGGTCAATATGTATGGGACGGACACCACCGTTTGGTTTGTGAGGGTAAATGATCCGTCAGACGGAGTCAGAAAAGGTTACGTTCTAGGGGCTGCGTTATACAGGAGGTCAGACTAAATGATCACAATGGTCCTTGGAATCTATGAGCAACGGATGTCTGATAAACCAGCTGCTTTCTACCCAGCTATCATCGAGGGATAATAGGTCGTGCCCAGGGGCTTTTATGGCTGTCTGGAGAACTTGGAAGTTGCCCGTCCAGTAACAGTCACTAAACATTCTGCCATGCCTCGTGTGCTTTGCTGCCTCTATGTGACGTCTGTGGGAGTGGAGGAATCTCAGCAGGATTGGGTCCTTCATAGCTGCATTTCCTCAGTGTAAACTGGGATCTCTTGCAACGAAGCCTGTTCTCACAAGAGTAGTGAAAGCCTGGTGCTACTAGAAGAACGTCAAGGGGAGCAATTCAGAGGATATGAACGTAAATCAGTGTCCAAAAGCTATGGACATTCCATCCTGTAACTTTTAGCTTTCACAATTTAAAGAGAAGCCAATACAAAAGACAGCGAGAGACAAAAAACACATGCTCCAGGCAGGAATCACTGGGCAAGGGTCCCTGGCCCGTGCTATGCAGGAGGATAGAAGGGACCACTAAGATCCTCCAGCCTGACTTTTAAGCTTTGACTCTGAAGTGACAGATACTGGCAACAGAATGGCTCTGTCTGTTTCAGTAATAGAGCCGGGCTACTGGAAAGGCTGCACCAAAAGTCGTCTCATGGTTAAAAATAGAAGGATTTGGCTGCCCAGCTCAACACAGATCAGACAATCTTAGGGTCTGAGCACCCTCCGTGTAACATCTCTAGAGCTAAAGCATTTCCAATCCCAGCACAGAAATCCCCCCCAGAGCTGCTCCTCCACCCACAGTATGCGATGGAGAGAAGTGGATGTGAAAAAGGATGTTTGTCCCGCAACAGCTGTGAATGTTACACAAGAAAACTGAAGGCATCTTCTGGGCAACAGGAGAGATCCTTGGTGCACTGGCAGACATTGGCTGGAAGAAGATAGAGAAACTTGTATTTATAAGGTATTTGGTTTTAGCAGAAGGCGAATGACTGGTCATCTCGAAGACTGAGCTGTCTTGTCACTATCCACAGAACAGCTATTGCACCAGCGCAGTTGGCAGATATGCAAACTGGGGAAGCCTGAGGAGGGCATTTTATGCCATGTGCAAAATAAGTCAGTGGCCTCTGCCCACAAACGTAAGAACCACACATCACGACTGGTCACACTAAGCAAAGAAAGGCACTGCAAGAAACCCGACTGGAACGTCTTCTACTCACAGTGCCTTCGTGATGCCTTGCTTCCAGAACTGCCAGCCCAAGGATCTGGCTCGTGCTGGTTGTAGACACTGGCTGCAATGCCTGGCTCTGAAGTCTTCAATCTACGGTTTCTTCCATAGGAAAGGAAGCCACAATACTTAGCAGTTAAGCCAGTTTTCTAAACTGCTCCAAACACAAGGCATTGCCCCAGAACAAGTTACCCCAACATCCCTGCTCTTTAGCAGCAGCGTTAGCATCATGGAATAGGTGCAGTGGTACAACCGGGATGTAAGACATGCAGAAAATAGTTAAACTACAAACCACGTAACAGCAAGCCCATTGCAAGGACATGCAATCCAACACACCATGGTATGCCATCAATTCCCATGCAATGGAGTTAGTCTGGTCGCCCCATCCCAAAAACGATGCATCGGAATTAGAAAAGATACAGAAAGGGCCACTAAAATGACTGAGGTATGGAAAAGCTTCCATATGAGAATAAGCTTAGAAAAGAGACATCTAAGGGGGATATGATAGAGGTCTATAAAATCATGACTGGTGTGGAGAAAGTAAATAAAGAAGTGTTATTTACTCCTTCTCATAACATAAAAACTAGGACTCACCAAATGAAATAGGCGGCAGATTTAAAAATGAACAAAAGGAAGTATTTCTTCACACACTGCACAGTCAACCTGTGGAACTCCTTGCCAGAGGATGTTGTGAAGGCCAAGACTACAATGGGGATCAAAAAGAACTAAAGTTCCTGAAGGATAGGTCAATCAATGGCTATTAGCCAGGCTAGGTAGGGATTGCTGTTTGCCAGAGGCTGGCAATGGGCAGCAGGATGGATCACTTGATGATTACTGGTTCTGTTCATTTCCTCTGCAGCACCTGGCCTTGGCCACTGTCAGAGACAAGATACTAGGCTAGATGGACCATTGGTCTGACCTAGTATGGCCATTCTTATGTTCTTAAGTAGAACTCCACTTAGAGTGGAATTTTCGGAAGGCATTAGCACCTGTATGTGGTGCCCGATTTTCAAAAGAGCTCAGCACCTTGGGTTCTCCTTTGCAGATCTGGCCCATTATAAGTGTCACAATAGGAGCAGCTGAGCCCTTTTGAAAATCTGGCCCTTATGATACATCCCCTATCTAGCACCTTTGTTGAGGGTCTCAGCCAAAAGGCCCAGAGTAGAGTGGGCTACTGAGACCGCCCTTTCCTCTCTCTCACCCCTCTTCAAAAGCAAAACATACACCTCACTGAAAAGCTATTAAAGTTTCTGGCAACTCTACGGAGTAGCCAGCCATCCTGGCCACCTACTGTTGCATGTAGGCAGAGATTTACAAGGAGACATCATGATTTATAGCTTGCCCGTCATAGCCTGGTATTTATTATATTTTTATACATCCACACGCACGTACGTACACAATGAGAGCTATCCTTGTACACACACTAGGCTGGTTTGTCAGATCGCTGCTCTCTGGCACAAAGTCCATATTTGTTTCCCTGCAGGGGTGAAAAAGGGGGTTTTGTATTTTCTCTCTCTTCTCTTTGCCGGTTTGAGTGAGTTTATTTGACACTCCAGTGCTCTTTGTGAGCAGAGTGCCCCACGATAAATGCTGCCCTTAAGAGTTACTCGGCATTAGACAGAGGGACCCTCTTCAGAGGATAATGGGGGGCTTGTTGAGATGAGGTGGGAGGGAGGGTGAGGAGGCCCACTGAAGAGAGCCTATGCAGCCATCATAGAAGGGTCTCTGTCCTGGACACACAATAGAGCAAATGCTGAAAGACACCAGGCGCTGAAAGGAAGGAACGAACATTTTCCTCCCTTTAAAAAGGGGAGTTTTAAGGAACAATTGAAGAAGCAATAAAAGGGAGTCTTTATTTCCCAGACATGTTAGGAAGCAGAGAAAACATCTCCTCCCGCTTCCTCTCCACAACTCTTTGCTGGAAAAGTTCCCCCTTTTGCACATATTTTCACCTGTGACTGCCACAAAAATAGGACTCTAGATGTCCCCCTCTTCAGAGCAGAGCTACTGGGGGGGGTGAGGAGGGGGAGAAGGGGGACCGGGCACCGGACAATGATAATGGAGAAATAATCCCCTCTCCTGTTGAAAGCAGGCCAAATATTGTCCTACAGTTCAAACCTACAGATGGTGCCTATAAAAAGGCCCAATTCATGGAGGGGGGAGGGAGGGAATACATAGCTCATGTGAACTGCTTTCCACAGGAGACAAAAAATTAAACAAAAACAAAATCCAAATCAACCACAAGCAGGTTCCAGAGCCACTAATGCTGCTTCCTCTCCTGGCTCCCAGCTTAAGCGAAGCTGTTTCACTTGCCTGCCACAGGCACCTGTTTCAACATCTGAAAGGTGGGCAGGTGCAGAGAAGGGGACATCCCAGGCCTGGGGGTGGGTAGGAGTGAGACCCAGCTGTCCACAATCATTAAATTCATCTGCAGACACAAGAACAATGGTGGGGTTTTGTTTGTTTGATTGCAATTCCTCCTCCACCCTTCTAAACATCATTGTGCAAGCCAAAAAACACAACCACCCAACTAACCTCCACATGACTAGGTCCAAAGCATGGAGCTCGGCCAACGTCCCTACATCTCCTGCGATCCCAGTCCTCCCCGCCCCCAGCTTTGCAGGTTAGACCTGCAGCAACCCCCAATTTACTAGCCCTGGGACCAGGGCCACACAGAAGAGGGCTACCAAAACGAAGGAAGGGCAGCCAGGCCAAATTTGAGTGCGAGGCATTGCAGCCTGGTGGACAGGGCTGCAACGCACACAGATTTGGCACCCAGCCTCGATAGCGCGGGGAGCAACTTGTCCGCCCAGCCAGGCTCAGATCCCAGGGTCACCAGTCCTGGCACCATCGCACCGAGCCCACCCACCAGGCTGAGAGCCTAAAGGTAGGACCAGGATGGGGGGAATAGCACGCCCAACAGCGGGGGGCCAGAGCTCAGTCCCATGCAGAGCCGAGCCTTTCTAACGCTCTCCTTCCCCTACCCTCTTTTGTCTCCACGGTAATGTTTTGGAAGGGGGGGGGGACTCAGTTTCAGATTCTGCCCCAGGCCCCCCAAATCTCTGCCTGGGACTCTCCTTAGAAAAGACTAGGCCACCCTGTATGGATATTTGGTAATGTGAAAAAGTGGGACTTGGATGAAAATACTAGACTTCTTTCCATTTGTGATCTAAATCAGGATTTCAAAGCCAGGTCCCAGGAGGTGAACAGCTGGAATCCAGAGTCTGCATTTCTGGAAGTCCCTGTGCCACTGTTCTACACACTAGGCGCAGAGCAAACTACTGAATCTGAAACAGACACCAGAAGCTGCACGCTGGACCCAGAACCATAACAAATCCCTCCAATAATTCATCATTTCTTTCCCATCCTTAGCTCCTCTTCTCAAAAGCTGAAATAGGGACCATCTCAGAGTATCGTTGTCCCCTCACCTTCACTTCATTGGAAAGATGGTCCTCTGCAAACATCCTCAGACTGAGTTTCTGAACTTTGTGGATTAGGCTTTTAAGAGTCTGGTTTGTTTCTATCTTGTTTTTAAGCTCTTAATGTGTTTCTTTAAAAAAAGTTCTCCAAAGCCACTTGCCCAGAGTTGTGTGATTTCAGTTTGTGTTGCCCCATAACATGCCTCTCAAAGACATGAATCATAGCCAAGCCCCATACTGGCAGGATTTACCCCGCCCCCCCATTCTATGTTGACTTCCATTGCTGCTTTGCAATGTTTGCAACATTTGACACAATGGAAACCACATCCTTCAGGGCTCCCCCCATGCCCAAACCAAATGCTGCTCATCACAGATACTGCACTAAGAATACAACTCTTTAGGATGTTAGCCAGCTAAGCTGTCTAGTTTCTTGCTTTCTCTCTTGTGCTGGCAAGATGTCAGGACTATTTGTCAAGACCAAACATGCAGAAGAAAGAAAATCACCAGAATTCCAAGTGCTGGTGAACAAGAGAGGCTACTACTCCATGCAGAGACCACCCTGACAGCATCTGATCTCACCCCTTCCTCCTTCACAGTCATAAAACAGAATTACCCACAAGACAACTCCCTTAGATTCAAAGCATCGAGACAAGAGGGCCTGGTGTTCCTTCCCTTGGACCAGATTCCAAACGAAAACTTCTGGCTATCAGCAGGCAGATGCAGAGCTGATAAGAAAAAGGCGGAGACAGGAGAGCAGAGAGTTCTCGCTGTTCTGAGACATCTAGAAGGTCATACGTACTCTTTGATTTTTCAAAATGGTTAACATCCCAGGGGGGTGTTTGGCCATACTGTTTACTGAACCGTCATTAATCGAACTGCCTGTTAGGTCACTGATGTCAGAGAAGACACAACCCAGAAGGGGGAGAAGTTAGACACCCTCAAGGGCTCCAGGGCCTAAGAATTAGGTGTGTGCGGGAGAAGAGAGTGTCACTGGGCCATCTTTATGGGCCCATGAGCTACGCAGACTCAGTGAACCCAGGCCCGCTACACTTGCAGGGACCTTGGGTGATGACTACAGTCTCAGTAAACCCTAACTAAACCCAAGTCCACTCTAATTTCAGGTGGGATCATCTTTCTAATCCCAGAGAGTTACAGATACTGTTACGCCCATTGCACAGATGGTGTAACTGAAGCAATGGAAGTGAATGGTTCCATTCTTGATCATCAGATGTACTGGGCACCTACAGCTTCCCCTAAAGTCAATGCAAGCTGTAGGCGCTGAGCACTTCTAAGAAAGTCCAGGCCCTTGGGACTTGCCTGCAGTCATGCAGCCTGGAACAAAAACACCAGAGCTCTGAAATAATCCCATTTTAACCAACGGGCCACACTCTTCCCTAGGCACAGCTCCCCGTCATGCGTCTGGCACCCTCCCACAAAAGATGGTCAATCAAGCTTGGCTGAAGTGCAAGCTTTGCACTTCTGCATGGAGATCTGGATTAGAGATCATCTGTCCTAGTCTTTACTGCCTGGGCCAACACATGGATTGAGATTGCCTTCAAAGACCAAAGAGGGTTTTCAGCCTTTTGACAGTGACTGGTGTGGCCCAGTCAAAAAAAAAAAAAAAAAGTCTCATTTCACCGTGTTACTCAGCTGGAAGATTTTGACTGTGACCTGAGACCAGAAGACGAAAGAGGAAGAGAGAATTAACCAAGCTCATATTTTAACACAGAGAAAAGAGTGGCCAAAATAAAGAACTGGTGTGAAGTAGCCACAAGACAATTGTTTCCAAGAGATTTAAGAATGAAGAAATATTTCTCCACTACTGGAAAGATAGATCGCACACAAGGATTTCAAGTATCTTAATAGCTCATTTCATTTTACTCTCCCTCATTGAGTCCCGAGTCAAATGTAATGCCAAGGGAAGTACAGGACAGGGAGACAGGAGTTACAGCTCTGGTTCTGACACTGACTCATTGTGTGACCTTGGGCAAGTCACACCCTTCTTCCATGCCCCATAAGTAGTATGGGAACAATAATTATGATCTGTCTCTCTGGCAAATGGTGAGGCTCAATTCGTCATAGTGCTTTGATTTCTCACCACAACAATACTACAGTGCCATCGTATGCACCTAAATCAGCAATGAGCATGACCAGTGTTCTCAACCTCCTTCATTCCTGGCGTGCACATGTGAGCCTCTGATGGAAGGGGGAACTTATCGAGTGCTCCACCAAGAACTCGTACCCAAAGGTCTGTGGGTCAGGGAGCATGATACACAGATCGTACTTAAAGAGCTCCTGAGTTTGTGTGCGCAGAAGCAGTACAAACAAAAGGTGAAACTATTTGATGTCCCACGTTATCCATGATACATTCCCAGCCTCTTTAGACAAAAACCTGAGCATACCTAGAGCCTGTCTGTGTACCACCAACTTGTTCCATTATACTCCCCTGGGTCAAAAGAACTCCAGTTGACAAATCACCACTGAAGACGTTCTGTTCCTAGATATAGGAGTCTAGGGACCATCAGTAAGAGCTCAAGATGACTGGAAATGCCATGATGGGGCATCCATCCACACTGGGATTTCAGTGTGGGTCCATCCAATCCGGAAGTGGCATCCCCATCATCTGATCCAAAACTGAACTATTATTAGCTGTCCACACCAGCACTTCAAGGTTTCATTTAAAACCCTCAGCAGCTAGGATCCAGCACCACATATGGTCACGTAAGGAACATTCCACCCTCAATTACACACTCGTATCTTCTTCTGAAGTCAGCCAATGTTGCGTGCATCGGAGGACAGGGATGGATTTATCATGTGTCCACATGCAGCAACTTTGGATGGAGCCAAAGGACAAGGCCAAGAGAAGAACCATCAAAGGAGTGAAGTGCTGGGTCAGCCTTCCAAGGGAAATAGTGAGGGAGAAAAACTTAACCAGTTTCAAGATGGAGCTTGATAGATTTATGTAGAGGGTTAGTATGATGAGGTTGCCTACAATGGCATATGACCCATCCGTGACTACTATTAGGAAGCATCTCCAATGACCGGAGAGGGGACTAGATGGGGAGGGCTCTGAGTTACTAGAGAGAATTCTTTCCTGGGTGTCTGGCTGGTGGGTCTTGCCCACATGCTCAGGGTCTAACTGATCACCACAACTGTGGTTGGGAAGAAACATTCCCCCAGATCAGACTGGCAGAGACCCTGGGTGGTTTTCTCCCTCCTCTGTAAAGCGGGGCACAGGTCGCATGCTGGTTTGAGCTAGAGCAGATGGTGGATTCTCTGCAACCTGAAGTCTTTAAATCAAGACGTGAGCACGTTGGTAACTCAGCCAGGGGTTAGGGGTCCATTGCAGGAGTGGGTGGGGGAGGTCCTGCAGCGTATGCTGTGCAGGAGGTCAGACTACATAATCACGATAGCCTTTGAGGCCAGAAGAGACTATGAGAAATGGAAGTTCATGGCTCCAGAGCTATGCTGATGAAGCAGGAGATGGAACCATACTGAACACTAAATCTGTCTCCTGGGACTCGTAATGCAACTGGCTGCAAACCCTAGTCCTGTGTTAAGAGCTTTCATCAAAAAGAAAGGTATTTATTAAGGAGTTAAAGGAGGTCATAAAGCAAAATGTTTTCACACAGGGTTTACACTAACATGGGGGACTTTATGTTAGCATTTGGCCCTTCATCTTTTAAACATCTTTCTGCTGAAATAAGCCATTTTGAACAAGGCTCACCTTTGTAGAGCAGTTCTAGCTTTCTGGCTGGCCTTGGTAACTGGCAAAACATTGGACTTTTCTCTGTCTCTTTGTTGCTTTTCTTTTCTACTCAAAGTTCAAACAAATACTCCGGCTGCATTGTGTGTCTAGCATCACCCCCCTATTGTCTGGTGGAGAATAAAGTGTGGGGGAAGGAGGTGAGCATCAAGTCTGACAGCCCCATATTCAAGAGCCTCTCAATCCACTCTAAAGAGAGGCCCCCTTCACCACCTAGAAAATGCTGATCCTAGATACTGCCACCGTTCGTATCCAGTTGCTATTTTTAATAATACACATTGGCAGTGAGAAGTGGTGCAGCTAGATTCATTATTTTTATAATCCAATTAATCAAAAGGATACGTAGATTAGGTTTTCCTATGTGGGCTGAATTGCAGAACATGGCCAGAGGAGGACAATTGTTTTGTGGCTTGAAGAAAAGGCAGCCCCAAAAGAGCATCAGCTTCTCAGGTGGGAGCTGTCGTGATACGTCTGGCATCAGTAACCTGCCATTCGATGTTCCATTGGACAGCCCAAAGCATCTCCAGTTTTATTCGTATTGCATGTCCTATCTGAAAGCAGGGCCTCCTTGTGCCGGGTGCTGTACATGCCCATAGCGAGAGACCTTCCCTGCCCTGACTCTACAATTGGGAAGACAAAGGATGAGCCTCTCCATTTAACGGACGGTGAGCTGAGCCAGTGAGAGTGAGAGATTAGCTCTGGAATCTAGGTAACACAGTGGCAGATCCTGGCACTGACCCTGATCTCCTGAATTCCCAGCGGAGCAATGTAGACACTTCTGCGGCAAGAGATTTAAACCACCGCTGACAGCTCAGTACAGTAACACCAGTGGCCTGGGGCGGGATGGTAGTGGCGTGGCAACGGGTAGACAGGTCACCTATCTTGTTAGCCTTCCCATAGCGACTGAGATCTGCGAATTGTTTGCTCATCTGAGCTTCTGAACAGGAGGGACGAGTACTCAAGTGAAGGAGCAAGTTTAATTGAGTAGAAAAACCCAAAACAATCAGTGGATAATCAATACGTGACAACGTAGCTCCCGTCCCACCTCGCGGCAGAAGCTCTCTCACATTTATTCTTGGCGTCTTACCCTAAGCGGCGAAGACTTGGCACATCAATAGCCTGATCCCGTTTCAGTTTACCTGGGCTGTGTTTCTCCTAGGAAACGTCACAGCGGTTCAGCACCACCAATGGAAGCTGCAGTTCAGACAGGACCCTGGAGTAGGGTTAAGTGGGTTTTATTGCAACCGTGTCCGCCAAGCCCCATCTGCGCTGCAGCCTCTGCTATTGCCAAACCCAATGGGGAGCTATAGCTAGGACCTTCGCTGGTCTAGGCGAGCCCTAGCGCCCAAGTCACTGTTACACGGGCCACTAGAGACCCGACAGGATTGAATTTGTAAAAATACAAGGCTGGCCCATGACTAGTTTGGAGAACAGCACTAACAGCTGGGTAGGGAGAGCTTCTGCACCCCAGCTCCTCTAGCCTGTAAGATGGGGATTACTCCCCCTTCCAAGCCCAAAAGGGGGCACCTAAAAGACACAGTGTTGATTTCCACCAGAATCTCTTCAATTGTCTGGGCAAGCGGTGCTCAGAATGCAGAAGCAATGGTGTGGTTTTGCAGCACTGAGAGGGCAGGGGCATCCGGGGGCATCATGCATCCCCCATGTAAGCTGCAGAGCCCAGCTCTATGGGGGTCCCACCCGTGCTTCATAGACAAGCAGGGAGATGGGAAGTGGCCAGAGTTGCATGCACAGTTCAGAGCCACTGGGCCAAATCTCCCTCAAAATGCAGAGAGAGGAGGAAAAAAAAAATCAGCAGTTCACATTTGCTCCTCTCCCAATCACTTGCCATGGAGCAGCTTATTGGCAGCTGCTGCAGGCCACTGGCTGGGGGGTGTTACTCCCTAGCCCTTTTAGGTTTCTCCTTGTTGGAGGATCCTACAAGAGAGTTTTCCAATGTGCAAACAAACAGAGCAGACTCCCCCTCGAGAGCTTTGCCACAGAGAACACATGGTCACAGAGCTTATTTATCCAACTCAAAAGAAAGCCACTGGGTTAACTGCACCAACGCAACTGCTCCCATCCCTGACTTTTGAGAGAGATTAGGAAGGTATCTTGTTGTAAAAGACAACGGGATATAGTTCCCCTCCCAAGACACCCACACACACCAGGAGAGACATGGCATTTACGACGGCTGCCAAAGCAGCTTTGTACTCAGTGAATTTTGCATTTCTGCGCCCATGCCATAATCTGTCCATTGTCCAAGACTCACTTCACCCACCACTGAAATGCAGCCACCTCGGGGAGGCACACGGCCGCCGTTTAAACAGCACTCAGCAAGTGAAGAGCATCTCATGCCATCAACATGACAAGGGAAATCTGAGGTTGGCAGAACTGTTGGGGACTTGGGTTACGCTCACGCTGAAGCAGCGTCAACAGAAGCCTGTCTGGAGCCACGTGGTTTTATTTCCTTTATTTATGAGTGCGACCAAGAAGCAAAATGAGGCAGTTTTTCAGCTATGCTGTTACAGGGCAGAGTAACATGCAGAGGATTGTAACAACATTTGACGCTCTATAGTACCTTCCAGGCAAGAATCTCAGATGTATGCTGCAAACACTGCTTCAAAATCAGTCACGAATAACTCTGTTCAAGCTCGTGCTGAATTAACACCAGGGATGAATATGACTAATTAAGCTTGTGAGGTAAGTTCCCTCCACCCTCTTTTACAAATAAGAGCAACTGATGCACTGAGAGGTTAAGTGACTTGACTGAGGGCAATGAACAAGTCAGCAAAAAACCAAAGGAGTCCTGACTCGCATTCCACTACTCCAACCACCACTAAGCTGGAATCTCCCTTCATAGCCTCCGTTTGCCTAGGATCTCTTCCTCCCAACGGCCTTGCATTACCAACACCCAAGCTTTCCCTGCCTGCCAACTCTTGTGCCCCCACTGTCACTGTCTGGTTACAAAAAGAAAAAAAAAACAAAACACGACTGCTCACTTTTCTTGCTAACCAACATTTGAATAGGGGCACTTTCTCAAGTCTTGAGTCCTTAGGAGGGACATATTCCACAGAGCAAAAAGCAACAATAACGATGTGTGGGAAATACAAGTGCCTCTTGTTTACGTCAAAGTAACCTCAAATATCCCTTTTCCAAACCAGCCTCACTTACTCTCCACAGAAAGCAGACTCGCGCTTCGGAAGAGGTGCGTTGTCCGCAGCGAGCTACGTCTCAAAGAGCAGCCAGCATTAATTTTCTTGTATGCTATTGGTTGCAGGTCTAGACCGGTGTGGTCTTTTTGTTGTAGGAAGCAAAATAAGGGAGTCATTCATGTTTTTCCAAAATTCTCACAAAAGAACTCTTGTGCATCAGAGATACTTGCATAATCAGCCTCAAATCAAGTGTTTCTCTGAATCAGTGTGTGTGAGCAAACCGTCTCACTCAACCTCTCAAACGTCAGGAAGACTGCTCATGTCTTCTTCTGAAAGACACCACTGGTAGGAGAGATCAAACACACACAGAGAACCAGGGCCAACACGCAACAGAGAAAAATTAACCAATATTACTGTCAACCCTTATTTTTCCCCCTGCAAAATCCATTCACACCTGTAAGGTCAGGTGTCAAAGAAATGCAGTATTTTCACTCCTTTGGTTAGATGGATTGCCCCCCCCCTTTACCATGGGATGACAAGTCACCTGTCCATGGCATTTTATAGATTGGGCCTTCCAGCCCTTCATGCTACTGGTAAAGTGTGTTTGCACCATTCTAAGAAACTAAAAATTTCTTTTAAAGCATAAGTAACACGGATATTTCTCAGAGAATAAAACAGGCAAGTTCTAAAGAAATGCAAATATTTCCTACATAGCAAGAAATACATTCCACCCTTCCCCCCCCCATTTTAAGTCTCTCCAAGCTGCAAGAGCTGCAAGCTGTGTTTACAGCAACTCCCCCATGCCCTCCCTTTTTAAAACACCCAATATCACCATCAAGCTCAAAACACTTCAAATACGTTCAAGTTCATTGAAATGGGCTTTAAGTGACAGGTTAAAACCATTTCCAATGAGTGGTACAAAAGGCTGTGTTGTGAAGACTGTGTGATCAAATAAAAACAGGGTCCTGTTACAAATATAGGGGAGGGTCCGATTGCAAATCTAAGGGGTCAGATCACTTAAACTGCCTTTGCCTCTGGTGGATGTTAAGAAGGTGAATCATTAGAAAGCATTCTAAGTTTAGATCAGCAGAGAGCTCTGCCTTTCTTGCCCACCCTAGCTGCAGGGTGCATGAAATTTGAAAACATATCCCAGTGGGAAAGACAGCTGAGGAAAAACAAGTCACTAAGGATGCAGGGGCAAAATGGAAACAAAGACTTATTATATAGGGGAGAAGCCTAAAGCAACCATTAGACCTGTTTACAGTGCCCTGAAAGTAAAGGACCTGGTGTTAGATTACAGGCCAGGGTTAACAGCCCCTCTGTGCCTCCAGGGCCAGATCTCAAAGACACAAGATAAAATTAAAATACCTCGCTGGAAAGGGGGCTACAGAAAGTGCTGCCTTTTTGTCTGCAAGGCCGAACCACCGGATTTTACTTTTCCAGAGAGACCTGGCCGCACCAATGCACTTGCGAGGGGCCCCCCACGGCCACAGACAGAGCGCACTGCCTTGTCTGCTTCGGAAAGGCTGCCTCCCGCGCGTCTGTGCCCCGGACCGGCGTGTGCAGCTGGGGACCTGGGTCATTACCCGGGACTGGACCCAAAGAAGAAGCGGACACAGCCCCGCACGGAACGTGGCTGGACTCGTCTCCCAACAACCAGCGGCTCGGTTTCTCCATTCGGGCCTCTCCGGGCATCGCTTTGGCCCCCTGGGAACACAGCCCGGAGCTGGCCTTATTTAACCCCCGCCCCGCGCTCGGTTTCACGGGCCGGCTCTGCCGGGGACCCCCGAAGTAGCGGGCGCGGCGCGGCGCAGGGACAAGCGCCGCAGAACGTGCGGGGCTGGCTCGCTCCCGGCCACCCCGGGACACGGACGCGGCGGGGCAGGAGCGCGGGGCCGGACCAGCTCCCCCCGGGGCCGGGGGAGAGTTTCCAAGCGCGTTAAACCCGCCCTGCCTCCAAGGGCGGCCAGCGGGGCTCTGCCCGGCGCGGACCCGCATCCCCCGCAGCGCGCCCACCTGTCCCCGCGCCCGCGCACCTACCTTCCGTCCGCCAGCCGGCGCCGCGGCGCTTGCGGGATGCTCCCCGCGCCGCGATCTCGCCAACCCGCCGCCCCGCGGGGAGCGGCCACCGCTCCCGGGCAGAGCCCCCCGCGCCGGGACCCCCCCATGGCCCCCGGCCCGGCCCGCGGCGCCGGCAGATCCCAGCGAGCGGCGTTTCCCACGGCCCGGCCCGGCTCCCACGGCCCGGCCCGGCTCCCACGGCCCGGCCCGGCTCCCACGGCGGGGCGATGCGCAGCGCTCGCTTCCCCAGCGCGCAGGGCCCGCCGCCTGCCATGCCGCGCCTATATAGCCGCCCGGCGCGGGGCGGGGAGCGCGCCGCTCTGCCCCCGCCCCTGCTCCGAGGGCGCCTGCCCGGGAGCGGCTGGCGGGCAGCGGGGCGGGCCCCGCCGGGTCGGGGGGCAGGGGCAGAGCGGGCGGGGAGAGGGGTTCGCACATGGGAACTCGCGGAGGGGGGAGCAGGCCTGTTAATTCACAGGAGATGGACGAGCTCCAGGAGCTCCCCCGGCCCGCGGCACTGCTAGAAAAATCACGAGAAGGGCTTAAAAAAAAATCCGAGTTTAAAAAAAAACCAAACCACGTAGGGGGCTTTTGAATCTGCCTTCTGCGTTTTCAGCCTGTCCAGGTTTTTCAGCCTGGTTTCAAAGTGGCGAGCTTTTCTCTGCAAGCCCTGCCCTAGAAATGCACCTTGGGATGGCCAAAGGGGAAAACAGGACTCCAGAAGCTGGAGGAAAGACACCTGCGGCCAGGAAAGAGGCAATGAAAGCAGGTGACTTGGCCATAATGCCAGTTCAAAGACGGATGGGCTTGTCCGGAATTAATGCCATAACGCCACCGAGTAAATGGTGGGGTTGAAACTGATTAACTAACCCATGCATTAGTTATTGATTAGTGTAATTCTTGATTTTATCAGTAAGCCCTATATTAACTGAACTAGCAATGAGTTGCGTTATAGACCTGCATATCGAGACCCACTCCAGAACGCGTTTACACACAGGAGTCGTCCAACTGAAGTCAGCGGATCTAGTGCAGTGTATAAAGTTAAGCACGCGTGTAAGTCTTTGCGGGATATTTGGGGCCGAAAGCGCCACATTCATTTAATTCTTACCCTGTGTATTTCTGCGGGTTCCTTCTGACATAATCCCTGTTTTTTTCTAAGGTGCAGGAAAACACACTGGTTAAGATGCCCAGTGTAGGGCCAATGGTCATGGTCAAATCTAGTGCAGCTACCTAGAAGGCAAGATGCTCCTGCCCAGGATTTGTGTGGAGCTGTGATTTTAGCGGTCAGGACCATTCCCCTCCCAGCTCCACCCACATCCCCACCTGTTCAGGAGGACAAATTCCCCACCTTGTGTAATGGAAGTACTGGGGGGAAATTCCATTTGGCTACATGAGGAATTCCCTAGCCTCCTAGGGGACTGGTTTTCCTCATACAAAGCTAGTATGCAGCTTTGTAGCCCATAATGGCTCCCACGGAAGTCAATAGCTTGGGCCCAGCATTATGTAAAGCCAGCAGAGGGACTGTATGATGCAGAGACAGTTCAGGTTAGATACCCACTCCATCTAAGCTGCAAACATTTTCTTAGGGGCAAAGTTGAGGAGCAGGGCTGGGCTCTGGGAAGATCTGAGGAGAGAGGGAGGAATCTTCCACAGCAGGCCAGCTGCGCAACAGCCACCACCGCTTGGGTGCCTGGGGTGCCCCCTCTGCACTGGAGCGAGGATGGGAGGGTAAGCATAGCACCAGTTGCTCAGCTGCAGGTTGCCTACCTCCCGACCCCTGCATCTGCAAAAAGCACACATCGTCTGAATGGCACCGTCTCTAAACGGCACTACTCCCTTGCTGGGTGGCACAGGATTTGCCCTGCAGGGAATTCTCCAGCTGTGCAAAGGCAGGCTTTATCCCCTACTGCACCAGGGAGAGGGTTGCAGCAATGAAATGGCCAAAAGAGTACAGTGACTTACCCGCAAGGGGCGCTGGGTGGATGGCAGGTTTTCAAGGCCCACACGCCACCATGGAAATGCTTCCTTTCCCTTAACTGCTTTCAGAGCAGATGAGTTTATTTAAGAAACCACAGCTGAAATGCTGCACAAACTGCACGGCCGTGATTGCATGGGCTGTGTTTTGAAGGAGAGGGGGTCATTTTTACAGTACATTTAAAGGGGGAAAGAACGTACCCTGTGGAGGGTTTTTTCATACTTCGGGTAGAAATTAAAATCTCTTTGGAAGTGCGGGAGTAAGAACTAGTGGTTGAAGCCCAGAACTGGGAGTCAGCAGAATGGTTCTAGTTCTCGGCTCCGCCACAGACTTCCTGTAGGAACTTGGACAAGTCCGTTATCCTTCTCGGTGCCTCCTCTAGCACAATGAGAAGATGGTATTTAGCTCCTCTGGGGGAGGGAGCATGAGATTTGAAAAGCAAGCTGAGCTGCTCAGAGGCCTGCAGTTTAAGGCCCTGATTCTGCCAAGGCGTCCCCACCGGTTTCGCTTTGCTCCAGCAGGCAGGCCCATGGGGAATGCTCTTGTGAGCAAAGTGGAGCATGTACAAAAGTCGCCTCAGATCAGGGCCTCAAAGGCAAAGTAGGTTGTGTTTATCAGAAATTCTCTCTCATATTAACAAAACAATGTTATGAAAGCCCTAATGCCAGGAGGAAAACTAAGGGTCACGTAATGCTTTGCTTAAGCACTAGACTATGCGGGCTCTTCTCTTCCCCTTTTTCTTGCAGGTCAGTACAGCTGTGGATTGCATTCTGCACTGGCTGGCTCCACCGTGAATAGACACTAGCTTTGCTGCGTCTCTGGGGGCTGAAGCGCCAGTCACAGAATAAGCTGCTTGTTCTTTTTACCTGAGTTTCGAGGTTCTCGTTTCTTTTAGGAATCTGTTAATGTTCCTTGCGTGTAAGAAGTGACACCTTCCAAAATGTGGAATGGAGACGATGGTGGAAAGCTGAGCGGGGTGTCAACCAGCAAGCGATGCACATGCGCAAGGAAACCTCATGAGCAGCTACTTAGCAGGGGAAAAAATAGCAGTGCCAGCTGATAATTGGGCATTTCGTAAACTCGTGTAGGGTGTTACATGAGCTGAGAATGCTTCTTGCAGTCACTCACCTATGTAAGTGATTCATTTTTTTCTAGACTCGCCTCTCTAAGGCAGTTCAAGCAATACACTTACATCAGATTCTGTGAGCAGACGGGGGGCATGGAAGGGGCTCACCTGCTCGGTAGCCAAGCGGGCAATCTTACGTTGCTAATGTGCCGACGGACTGACCACGGGCAGAACAACAGAATGCTCCAAGATAAAATGTGCACAAAATGTCCCGGGGGCAGGATCTGTCTTTCGTTGTGTGCTTGTACAGCACCTGGCACGCTGGGGTCCTGATCCATGACTGGAGCTCGCAGAAGCAACAGTCTTACCAATAATAATTATATTTAAGATGAGCCCTCCCCTCCTGTATTCCTGCAACAAGTTCAGCTGGAGAGATTATTTTTCACGTGCTCACTGAGAACAGTGGTAAGACAGAACGGTGACCTGTTAAGCAGTTACCACCTCTCACCCAAGAAGAGCTGCTTTTCAGCAGTAGATGAATAATAAAACAATACCTCACTTCCCATACCACATTTCTTCCCTCGATCTTAAAGCATTTTACAAAGTATTCTTATTTTACATAGGTGGAAATTGAGACACAAAGATAAAGGCCTGAATCCACAAAGGGACTTGCACAGGTTCCAAGGACAGACTAGAGCCATGTGATCATCTAGTCAAATCTCTGGCATAACACAGGCCAGAGAACTGCCTCAAAATAATCCCGACAGCAGATCATTTACACCAAACCTTGATTTAAAAATTGCCCTGATGGAGAATCCACCACGACCTTTGGTAAATTGTTCCAATGGTTAAGTACTCTCACCGGTAAAAATGTACACCCTATTTCCCGTCTGAATTTGGCTAGCTTCCATTTCCAGCCATGCAATCACATTATACTTTTCTCAGCTAGGCTGAAGAGCCCATTGTCAGATATTCGTTCCCCATATAGGTACTTAATCACATAGACTGTAATCAAGTCACACACACACACACACCCATCTCTTTGTTAAACTAAACAGAATGCACTCCTCGAGTCTATCACTATAAGGCAGGGTTTCTAATCCTTTAATCATTGTCCTGGCTCTTCTCTGAACCCTCTCCAATTTATCAGCCTGCTTCTTGAAGGATGGACACCAGAACTGGACACCATATACCACCAGCGATCGCACCACTGCCAAATTATTGGCACCCACAAAGCCTGGGTTCGCGGCTAGGTTCCCTATACAATGAATGAGAACTGATAGAACCTGCCCAGTGACTTCCCTAACCACTGGGCTCTTCTGGAGTCTCTCTTTCAAAAATGTAGAGAGAAAGGTCTCCATTTCATCCTGATGCAGAAAGGGGAAAATTTTGAGATTTCAATATTTCCCCCCACCGGAAAGGAAAACCGTTTCCTGGGCAGCTCTAACAAGTAGCTTTATGCTAGTATAGCTGCATCCAGAGTAAAGACGTGAGCTGTTTTAATAGATATGTTTCTAAACCAATATAACTACAGAAGTACAAAACCGGTGTTTACGGCAGACAAGCAGACAAGCAGATTTTCTTCTCCCCCCAAAAGAAACTAAAATCTTTGGGGGTCTTTTTCATCCATCAGAAAGAAACAAATAAAGGAGTTTTTCTTTTTCCCTCTACTGTTTGCCTTTAAAGAGGGAAAATATGCAATGCCACAAAATTTTACAGCTTCACTTCAGTAGGGATTGTTTAAAAAGAAACCAAAAAACAATAGACACAGCCCAGAAAAGCTTGCAGCGATACAAAACAATAGTATTCACTGAAATGCTACTGTGGCATCAGTGTGATTTTCAAAATCTTTCTCTTGCCCTTTTACAAAAGTCAAGGATCTGATAAAGGATTGAAATGGAAGTGTGAGATTTTGACTTGCACAAGAGCCTGGTGCCAAACTGGAGAAAACCCAGCCCTGGTTTTGCAAAAGGCTTGATATGATTCAAAGGGTTTTCAAAGCAGCAATTGCTGCTGTGTACCTGGACAGCAACCTATGGAGTTACTTCCAGGTAACCGGTCATTCAAATGTGTAGCCAGCGTTGGGAAGTTTGGCCTTGCGTGACTAGAGTTCTGGCTGGGAACACAAAGACATTGTTTTATAGTGATTGTCTCCTCCCCTTTCCTAACTTCCTTGTAACAGGACAGCATTCCTGTCTCACATTCCTTAACCACTGCTGAGTTGGGGAGGGGAAAATTGAGAGAGAGAGAGAGAGAGAGAGAGAGTAAAACGTGTTAATTAGCAAAGTAGCCTGAGTGTTTGTGGAATGGCGGTGGGTGGCAGGAAGGGAGAGACCAAAACTGCCAATAAAGCAAGATAAAAGTACATATGAATCAGATAATAAGGACAATTAAAGAAAAGCCTGCAGGCTTAAGAATATGTCAGCCAGATGTTTCCACGACAGAGAAAATCAGTGGTTTCTCCACAGGCCCATTGGAGCACTGAGGAGCCCCCTTTATTCTACATGAGCTGGATCTCGGCGTGCTCATTTGCAAAGGAGATGATGCAATTCACTCCAAGATCTGCTACATGGAAATCAAAGATAATCTCAGAAATCTGGATGTTGTTGGATCAAAAACCCTCAGTGAGGGCTCTTCATAATCCTGTAAATTTATAAGCAAGCTTGCAGACACAAACAGGATTTAGGGAGCATAAGATGACAGGGCAATGCCATCTATTTGCACTGATTCCGGTGATTCTAGGGGCGTCAGAGGCTTTGATGATGGAAAGAGGTCACAGTAAAGGGAAGAGACTTAGTAGTTGAAAGGAGTCCAGCAGAAAAGATCCCATGGTGGAAAGTGGGCCTCTGAACGCTAGCACTGCCTCCACCCATAGTCTATCATCTCCAGGACAAGTTAAATTCTACATTCTTCTTGCAGCGGAAACAGAGGTTTGTGCTAGTCCTCATGAAAGCCATGCACTACTGTGGGACAAGTTGATAGGCCTATTTCACTAGAAGTAGTACTGGGACCTAGACAACTCCACCACAGCGAGCAAATTTCAGGTGACACCACGTAAACCATCAGGCATGGTGTGACCAGAGACCTGCAACGAGCATTGCATAGCCAGGCCATACCAAATGCATGTTTAACGTTGGCGGGTGTTTCCTTCCTCTGCCCCCTGCTTCCTCAAGTTCCTTGGAAAATACCTGCAAAATCAGAGAGTGCTCTAGGCCACTCAGGTACAGCGGGAGCTGAAGGACTGACCCTTTAAGTGTTGCTATAATATAGGAAAGCAGGTCACTGCAGAACGAAGCCCTTAGGGGAAGGGAATGAACAAAAGTGCGGCTGGGTAATGAGGTTCCCCTCCCACAAATGCTGAGAGTGGAGGTCACAATTCCCAGCTACCTGCCCTTCACGCCCTCCCTGCTCTCTCTGAGCACCCTCCCACTCTGCTTCCAGGCCGCGCGGGGGGGGGGGGGGGGGGAGGATTACGATTCTTCCACATTCAGTCTGGGCCTTGACTGCGGGGCCTGGGATCACCAGGGACCCCCTGGGCAGATCTGACCTACATTCGATACCTGAAGCTCTGATCTCTCCAGGAGCAATGACGGTGGCGACCGGTGAGAAGGCGGCCTCCTTAAAACACAATACTATTTATTTAGGGCAAAAGCAACTCACAGAAAGGCAGTAAAGAGAATACACGTGCCTAGCTGGCCACATATCTACCCATCTTCCACGCTGGTATGCTGGCAGGTCTCGCTTCTTATGGAGATTTTCTCAGTGCCTCCTTTTGTGTCAGCTCATTCCACCAGACAGCACCCGGCAGCCAACTACAGCCCTTTTCTCCTGCCAGGGCTTTTAATTGTTGAGTGTCCTTTTGATCTCCAGGTTCCCAACCTGGCCAAACCAAGTTTGCATCTTTGCTGGAGACAGGATATAGGATCCTTGAAAACAGTCCGGTGGTCAGGGCCCCGGCCTACGAGACCTAGCTTTAATTCCCTGCCCTGCCCCAGACTTCCTGCGTGAGCAACAGGGATTAATAGCCCTCGCATACCTCACCGGGGTGTGTGAGGATGCATGTGATAAAGACTGTGCAGCATGCCGAGGTCTACTGATGCAAAGCGCTATAGAAGAGCTAGGACGGTATTACTCTAATGGCTTCCCCCACTGTCTTTCAAATGTGTGCCAGGGCGTCCTTATCTGGGGAGCCTTCGTGCACTGTCCCCCCCGAATTCAAGCATTATAGGTGTAATAAACATCTGGCAATGTCAGCTATAGTCTGTGTCAATAACTGCACTACGTGTTGGTATTCTTAGATTGCTCCGCAGCGGTCCTTTGCCCGTGATAGGGGAATTAAGATCAGGTACGAAACTGGCATCAGAAAGAGCTGATGTTGCCACTAACTCTTATCAAGCAGAGTGATAAGGCAGTAAGGAGTCACTGCACAGACTGTCCAAGAGCCTCCATTTGTCTATACGTGTAACCGCCTGGATCACTGGAATTTCAGTCCCTGGGGCTAGGGAATGAACCCTTCCCATTCCCTGCTGATTCAGACATCATATGGATGGAACATCAACCGGCTCTCCTTGGCCTAATAAATGCTTCTTGGGTGGAGGGAGGAACTAAAGAGGGAAAATGGGGTTGGGTTCATTGGAGCATCAATGGGTGCTTGAAAGACCCTGCACGCACACACACACTCTTTGCATGGAAACCCAGCCTGGAAAGACAGCAAAGGTTACGTTTAGTCGACAAGACACGGGAAACGTGCAAAGAGAAGGTCAGAGGCAAGTCTGATTGCACCGGAATTCAGGGAAGGTAGAGCAGAGAATGATTCTTCTTGAATAACGAGTGTAATTGCCTCTGGGAAACCGCTTTCCAAATATTAAGTGGAGGGTGAAGAGACAGGAGAGGTAGCACTGCAAGAAAAGCAAACCGAGTTGCTCAGTGACCCTATTCTAGCTCAGTAGGGAAATCACTGTTAAGTGTTTTTAAGAACATCTGTATCAAGTCTTTTGTCAGTAGCGCTACCAAGGGCAGAAGCCCTTGAGCTGCCTGCCTCCTGGACAGCCTCATCACCGACCCAATGGGCTGTGAATAGCAGCCATTTTTTGTGTTTTGGTGTACGGGAAGGAGCTGGGAGGGGAGAAATATAGCTGATTCCTATAAAAGTTGTATCAATTGAAGCACCCTTGTACTGGTTTAACTGCAGCCACAGTACGGGGTCGTACCACTTTAGTTCTACCGGTTTCCAAAGAAAACGTCAATGAAGATCGCTAGGGACTTTGCAATTGCTGTCGATTTATGTGGAAGGTGCCCAGAAATTAGAGATGGGCAGCAGAATAAAATCCTAAAACAGACAGAGAGAAAGATAAACCGATGTAGTGAAAGTGGTACAGAAAACTGTACAGACAAGCCCTTAGTTTCCACATGGCCACTGTTCTCAGGGTCAGGACAGCACTATAACCTCTGAGAGTCCTCTGACCTTCACACACCCAGAAAAAAAATGATCTAAATGTGGAAACAAAAACCATTTTGTTTCCTTCCCCGAGAGTGCCAAGTTTCTGAAAAGAGCCAATAAAGAACTGTTACTCCAGGGACAGGGGAGCTGTGTTTGAGGTAACATAAAAAAAATAATAATAAAAATCCACATAACCTGAACCTTTGCCCAAAACTTGAACCAACCCCAAGGTACAAAAAAAAAATCCTGTGGTTTTAAGAAAGAAAAATGTGGTAACATATTTTCGATTTTGACTCCCTTTTGGATTCTGGCCTGCACCACAAGCAAAAGTACTGAAATACCACGTAAAAGGCAGGCAGGAAATGCCGGGTGAATGGACTGGCACAGCGTAGCATGGCAAGAGCTCTTCTTGTGGTTTTTGTCCCGGTTGGCCCAGAAAGAGCGAACCAGTCCTGGTGCATGCTCCTAGCCCAGTTCTGCAGACCTAATACAGTGGCAGGTGGGAGTAACTAGTGATGGGCTTTATGGTATCTTTGGAGGTTCATCCTTCACTGATTAATCCCCACTGCCACAGTACGGATTTTATTCCAACAGCGCAGGTATTACACACCCTTACACAGATACAGGGGAAGATTTTTACAAGCACAAAGGGCAGTGAAGTACCTGGACAAGCACTGTTGTCTAGTGGATAGAGCACGGGACTGGCGCTCATACAAATCAGGTGCTAGTCCCAGTTCTGCTAATAGCCCACTGGGTAAATATATTCCCCGCTCAGTGCCTCAGTTTCCCTATCTGAAAAATGGCGATAATCCCTTGTAAAGTGCTTTGAGATTGACTGCTGAAATGCACTATATGAGACCCACAAGAGTAAGGGAACATCTATGCTGCTTTTAGCCACGTAACACAAGCCCCGCGAGCCGGAATCACTTGACTCGCTCTGAAACTCGCTGCTATGGAGGTTTTTTTGCCATGGTAGATGTATCCTAAGGCACCGATCCTATAATGTGCTCCATGCAGACAGACCCTGTAGCTGCAGGGAGGAAGGTCCTAATGGGAAATATCTTCATGTTCTGCAAATCTTATAGCACTATTCTCTTGCAAATGCACACGCTGGAATAGCAGCAAAACGGGGAGTACATAACAGGACCCTATGAGTTCACACAAGTGAAATGTCTGGCAGCAATACACCTTCCTTACAGGCTTCAGAACCTGGCGGTAAGAATTTGCTTCTGGGCGAACTTGACACAGTCTTTCTATCTTATTTAATAATTATATTTAGCTCGCTAATTTTAAGTGGGTTTGCTCAAGTTCAATATATCAAGAGGGAAGATAATGCAAGGGGCGGGGGAGGAGAAAGACGGGTAGCTGCACCGGTATAATATACGTATGTATTCAAAATGGCCGGGCAAAACTATGATCTGATGCTGCTGCAGCTGGAGAGACAGTAAACCAAACTTGAACGCATACAATTCTCCAAACACTTTAAAGCTCAGCTATTTCAGTCCTGTCATTGGGAGAAACCCCAAGTTTGGTAGGAGCGGGCAGGGTTGAGTTATACCGTGCTATGGAGAACGCAGACTCAAGAGACCTGGGTTCCAATCCTGACTGCCACTCGCTGATCTAAGGACCCAGCTAAGATCAGGCCCCAATGTGGCAGGTGCTATATAAACACACAGCAAGAGACCGTCACTGCCCAGGAGAGTTTACAATCTAATTTGACAAGATACAAAGGGCAGGCGACGAGAAGGATTATCCTCCTTGTTTTACAGCCGGGGAACTGAAATGGAGAGATTGAAATAACTTGCCCTAGGTCATGCAGAAAAGAACTCAGATCTCCTGATTCCCAGTCCAGTGCCTTAAATCCAACACCCTCCTTCCTCTCTTATACGGTGCTTTACTCACTTGATGCAGTAGCACACCTACATTTTCATCTTAATAAGACAGCGCAGTTAGCCCTCAATCCAGGATCAAAGATGGGGTGCAAAAAACATGTACATGCTATTTGTGAAGTGCAGGTACATAGCGGAATATATGATCAGCAACAATAAAAACTGCTTTACATGGGCAGCATGTATAACAAAGAACATCTATGCACCTGTGGATCTAACCCCATGCAAACAGGTATATGCTGTATACACTATGTGCACAGTTATTCAAAAAGATCTTCAAAGCGGAGCTGCTTTTAAAAAGTACATTGTGTGCTACCTTTCTAGGCTAAATTAATAATTTAGAGACTTAAAAGGCAAGAGCCATCTAAGGTCTATTACAATGGGGGATAAAAAAAAAAGCACAGAGTGATTTTCAAGGAGTCCAGTGATTTAGTGTCTCTTTCTTTCTCTCCCTACACTTTTTGCCTCCTGCACAAGGATCTATTGAGAAGCTGCAGAACAAACGTTCCCTTATGTAGCTCCAAAAAAGTCTCCGTCAGTTTGTCTGAGACAGCTGCCTCTAAGCACGCTATGGTTACTCATTAACCGGGTCTCCCAGGGCAGGGGAAAAGGAGTAAACTTAATAGACCCTAAACAAGGAGCAAAAATAAAATAAATAAATCAGGTGTCCTGGGAAATCAAGTGAAGAAAACAGGTGGCCTGTTGGATACCTTTACAGGGAAACACTGAGGGGCATCTAGTCTAGTCTTCCCATGGTGCCCAGGCAGCTACCAAAGCAGAAGGAAACGATAACATTGAGAGTAAATGCACAGGGACAGAAGAATAAGATTATTAAAAGGGAAGGGAAGAAAGATATTGGACAGAGAGGCACTTGTGCTCTGCTGAGCTTTATAGGCTTAGGGTACAGAGGGGGAGGATTATTTAATTGCAAAGTTCCTGATTCTGCTCTGCTCCGGATGGGATTCATTCCCTCCCCTTGGACTTTTCGCCTGAGAATAACAGACTCGTTCGGGTTGGAAACAAGTTTCTGGTGGGACACCTCACTCCAGACGCCACATCACCTCCTTCCAGGGACTCAGCTGTCTGTTCCCCATCTCCCATTGCTGACGGTCTGCTGACGCACGCTTGGTTTCTCACTTGAGAAGGACCCTCTCCACAAACAATTGCACTGACCAGTGCCTCCTTCAGCGGGTTGAGGAAAATAGCGCAACATTCTGAGAAGAACTGATTGCAAAAGGCCAATTACAGGGATCAGGGCACCTTCCCCTAGCCTCCCAATTCTTTGGTGGTGTGGACTACCTGGTTTTGTGGCTGAATTTAAATCTATACTAATACATAGCATTAGCCTATTCTTATGCCAGATTTTTATGGCTCAAAATCTTGTCCAGAAGAACTTGAGGTGAAATTCTGCTCTAACTAAATAAAATCAGCTCCCCACAAAATTCAGCCATCATTGGCTGGCTAGACTACAGCTGACTGAAATTTTTTAACTGATTTTTTTCCTTGAAAGATACAGACTTAGGTCGACCGATATATTTCCTGAATTCACTAATGTTTCCAGTAAACAAACAAAAAACTCCAATGTGTCCCCTCCTCCCCGCAAAGTGTTTTGGTTTGATTTTCCAGTTCAAAATTACTTTTTGTTTCAAAATTTATTTAAACATTATTAACAAATGTAAGAACCTCAAAAAAAAAAAGGCTCAAAAACAAAAAGAAATGTTTCATTTTGGGACAAATGAAATGTTTCGTTCAACTCAAAATTGGTACTGCAAGCAAACTGAAAAATCAGTAATTGGCATGGTCTCTTTGGGGGTGGCAATTCCTATATAACTGCCACCCAGTTTAGCCGGCTGTGTCATATATTGCTCTGTGCCAATGTGTTGGGCAGTGACATCTGAATACGTTGTAGCCCCCTTTCCATTTGTACGTAAGCTGTATGGAAAAAGCTGCCAGCAGTGACTGGTTGGATCTCTCTCTTCCCAGGTCGAAATGTGCTCAGGGAGCACCAGCACAAGTCATCTGTGGCGCACGCTCAGGAGGCGGGAGAGATGCCATCTCCGCGTGATAATGGGTGAATTGCTGGTGCCTGACATCTCACAGTTCCTGTCTGAGAACAATAATTATTGCTGCAGTAAAATGCTGAATATAGCTCACACCAGCAACACTAAATCAGCCTTTCTTGCAGCTCAGAGCTTGGTGTGACATAGCCGTGGCTTCCCCCAGAATTAACTCTTTCGCCTCCGTTTGCTTATTGTCACTCAGCAAATCCCTGCCTCTAGGATAATTACAGTCAATTGGTTATCAAACCCCATTGTAATTTCTCGTGCATTTTGAAACAATCTAGCAATTGCATTCAAAGGAAGACGAGATCGTAGTCAACCATCAATGCTAACCATCGGGAGCAGCAGCAGCAGGTGGTACCTAATAAAACCAGGAGCAGACCATGATTTAAGCATGGTGTTTGAAGGCACATTGGATGCGATCTTATGGATGAAACATAACACCCAGATCCTGACTGCTTCTTCCCACTGAAGATCCAACAGCACATTTTGCAACAGGAAGCATGATGAGACTTTATCCACTTCTACGGCCCCCATCACCGCAGCATCTGAGCCCCTCACAATCTTCAATGTATTTTTTCCTCACAACACCCCTATGAGGCGGGGCAGTGCTGTTATCTGCATTTTACAGATGGGAAACTGAGGCACGAACTGCTGAAGCTACTTGCCCACGGTCACACAGAAAATCTAGCCAAGCAAAGAAGTGAAGTCTGCGGTGACCACCTTAGTCCCTAGATCATCCTTCCTCTAGGCAGACCTGTCTCAGTTCTCCCTTGTGCTTTCAGATAAGCAGGATATTCTCTTCTCATGGTGACCCATCCTGTACAGCTGCTATGTACTTCGAAGAGGCTTCCAATTCTCCCATCCCAGGGGCTTCTGATTTCAGTGGTGGGTGTCACAAATCCCATACATACCATTTGGTAAAATATTTTGGGATCCTTTGATGTGAAAGATGCCATACAAAAGTACTATATGGTTATTACGATTGTAAATGGAGGGGTGAGGCATTAGTTCACCTGTAGCTGGGAAGATCCTGCAGAACATCTTGCAAAACTTGGGATTCAGAAGTCAGCTTCTTCTGCCTGGTGCATATCCTTTCCAGTCCCGCTAGACCACACAGCCCAAACAAGCCCAATTTTTAAAGGGCTACAGAGTAACCTCTATTGCCCAAGGAGATTATCCGCTTTCCTCCAAAGCCAGAATTTAAAGGCAGCCGCATATGTTAATCAGAGAAAAAGGGGGGTAGGGGGGAGGAAGATGTAAGAAAACCATTTTTTCCCCTCCAGCTCAGCTGGTGCCTTAGAGAGACAGGTACTTTATGATTAGATTTTTGTGAAATGCTAAACATCTGGTGCTCGGCATTACAAGGGAGCCTTTGTGCAGCTGGTAAATTATCTGCAATAAAACAGCACTTGTTCCTGAGAGCTTCGAGTAAAAAGGGGGTTGGGGCGAGAGAGAGAGAGCAAATAGCCCAGTTGCAAATTTCAGACCTGTTGTGAATTCTCACAAATCTTTCTTGGGGTTCTGTGAGTGAAGTCAGGTGACTCGTTTCCTACAAACTTTAATGGACACTGTCCAAACTAGCTAGCCAAAAAATATTGGTGTTACCTTTTGATTTGTAAATCAAAGCTCATTGAATTATCTGTTTTTCCAAACACTTCAAAACACACTGCTCTACCTATTCTTTTTTTTAAACTAGATCAATGCAGGCAGCCCAGTGCCTAAAAGCAACCATCCAACACCACCCCACTGTGCGCTGCCCACTCTCTACAAGCAACCATACAATAACAAGGCAATGAGCACAGCTCAGTGTTCATAAGTAACCTCACGTTAAAATGGAATGCAATGCAGCACCTACAGATGCATAATCCTGCAAATGCTCGAGTGTGACAGTAACTCTATGCAAACAAGTCGTCCCACTGAGTTGAACAGAACTACACACTGGGTAACATTAAGCTTGTGCTTAAGGATTTAGAGGTGTGGCGGTATACAGCACAAACTGCCTTCCTTTCTCCCCACTTTCATTCCAGTAGGCGCCTTGGATGCAAAGCGAATGTCGAACCCATGACCTGAAAAGCACTTTAGGATCCCTGGGGATGACAAGTAACAAATATTACTACTATTACTGCTGTTAAAGGCAGCCATGTCCCTAAGAAATCAATTACATTTATCAGAATTACAAGGGAGATGTAAAAGAAGCCAGGAGTTAACCATTGATTAGAAATACCACTGTGTTGACTTCCTGTCAAACTGCTATCTTACAAGCACATCGATGCCATGATGGGCGCTATTCAAACCCCTAAGATAGGTTTTTAAAAAGTTCCAAGCATGCCTGCCTCCCAAAATGTGTCCTGCTGTCCCCGCGGAGTGCTGGTGCCTTCAGATCAGCTGCAGGAGGGGGATGGCGTGCAGCACACTTCACATTCCACTATTTACCTTTGGAGCCATTACATTCCTCAGTACGTGGGACAGAACGATAGCCAGGCGCTGACACCGCAGTCTGGAACTTAGGCAGAAAAGCAGATTCAGCCCTGAGTATTAGAAGAAGTAAATCACTACAATATTCTGCCTGAAAGAATCCAACCGAATGCAAGCCTTGATCTTGCAACTGACTCCCCGCAGCCAGACCCCTGCAGGGTCAGGGCCGTGATGTGTATGTTTTCCCTATGGGCATAGCACAGAAATTCACCCACTAAGCAGACACTGCAGTAACGGGGGCTTTCAATCTAAAGTGGCCGGGCTTTAATTTACGCAGAATGGTTAGGAATTACCAGACTTTCAAATAATAAATAGCGTATAAACAGTGACGGTATCTGAAAGTCCAACCACAGAGTTAGCTGTCTCCTCTGATGAGCCCAAGCGTTAGCTACAGCCTTTTCTGCCATGGAGCAGAGCCGCGCATGGTCTCCTGGCGGAAAGGAGGATTCCCTTTCTAATCTGAAGTTTGCTCTGGTGGGATTTCGGGCAGAATACGGGAGGGAGATAAAGGTGGCAGGGGGTGATCTTGTAGTTGACGCATGGACTGGAGATTCAGCACACCTGGGTTCCAGCATAGGCGTAGTTTGACTTCTATGTTTGGAAGGGCAGCTCCAGGCAGGCAAACGGAGTCGTGGGTGGAGGGGCGAATATCACACCTTCCTGAGGCTGGCAGTTTGGGAGGGCAACGCTCCCTTGGTCCTCCTCCAAACTATGCCCATAGCCGCCAGTGGAGAGCAATGGGCACGGGGGGTGGAGGGAAGAATTCTCAGGGGGAGCTGCCCAACACTTTTGATGATGTGGCTGCTTCATTGAGAGTCTGTCTTTGCTGAGTCGGCACCACTGGATCGATTGAGCAGAAGTGGAGACCCCTTCAATCGATCCGGAAGGCGACTGAGTCAATCCTCCCCCTGCAGAAAGATGACCGCTGTGTCGACAGGAAGGCATTTCCCGTTGGCGCACCGTGATGGGGAGACCGCGCTAATCAGAATTTAGGAAGTCGACGGGAGATACGCAAGCTACTTTCCGTAGTTTATGCATCTCCCGTCGACTGCTGCCGAATTTCACGGCAAGTGTAGACCAAGCCTGAGATGCCTAAAAGGGAGCTACGCTCTTGGAAATCTGTGGCAGAGCTAGGCACGGTATTCAGGTCTCAAGTCGCAGTTCAGGGCCTTGGCCCCAAGATCAGCCGTCATGTCACTCCCTCTTTTTTCCCTCGAGTCTCTCCTAATGAAAAACAATTCAGTATGTCACACAGACGCAAGTCCCTCAGTACTGGCTTTGATTTCAATGCAAGGGGTGGATTTTTCTCTCCCTGACTCGGAAGCTTGCTCACTACGCTTTGCTGGTAGAGGGAGTAGAGTTTTGTCACATCTGAATCCCACGTGGGTCCAAAATTAAACTGAAGAAAAGCAGCCTCAGCCATTTATATGAAAACAGTCCAATGGGTCCCGAAAACTCCCAGCTCCTGGAAGTTTCCTCCTTCACAACCATATTTGTGGGAAGATGAAGTTTTGGCTGCTACTTCACTATATAGCGTGACGAGAGTGTGATACACCTGTCTCCGTCCTCAGGAAGCAGGCAGAGGCCTGCCCTTCCAAACAATGGCCCCCATTGTATCCACGCCTCCCACAGCAGTTCCTATTGACTAGAAAGCCCAATCCATCAGCATCTGTCAGTGCCTCCAATACACACAACGTTAGTTATTGCATACACAAACAGTGCGCACCAGAGTGCCCGAGGCCCTCTCCGATCAGCACTCCTTAACACGCAAGATGTCAGTCAATTCCAGAGACAACAGAGGAGGCAACTGTCAGGCTTCACAACCAATCCAGGGCAAGGGAGAGAACATTTAAAACGGGACCTTCGGAAAACACCCCCCCTGAACATTTGACCTTAAAATCATTACGGGTGTTTGTACAGTATTTATCTAGCTACCTCCCTGAACAAAACAAGCCATTTACAACAGAAAAGCAATGCTCCTGACAGAGCGGAGGCTACACGAGTAAATCCAGAGATTGTTTGCAGCCTTCTGCAGAGAAATCATCGAATGTGTCCCATTATGTCAGATTTTTACACAGTAAATCAAAGATAATGCCATGCTCATGACAGCCCTGGAGACTGAAGTCCTTTATTACTATTGACAGACCACAGAGAGCCTAGGTGGTGGCCATGCAAGATCCCCCAACATTGCCCAGTCGATGTGCCTCAGCTATGCATTTTATTATTTATTTATATTATGGCAGCAACTGGTCCCCAAGCGTCCTCTGTCACACCCCCACTTACTCAGAATGCAATCTGTCCACATTCCCCCAGGAGCCGGGGCTGGGAGTGGGACTGGAGCTTCAGTCAAGGGCCGGGGCCCAGGGCTGGGACTGTGGTTGGGGGCCAGGGGTGAAGTGTGACTGGGTGGAACTCCCTCCCCACTCCTATGGGGGCTGGCCTGGGCCCCATTGCGCCCCCACAAATGTTCCTCTGCACCCCACAGTTTGGGGGCCACTGATCTGGGAGGTCTAGTCCCGGACAAGGACCACATTGTGTTACGTGTTGTACAAACACAGAACAAAGAGAGTTCCCACCTTGGAGAGCTTACAATCTAAGTACAAGACAAGAGCCAACAGACAGCTGGACAGGCCGACAGGGGAGTACAAGGAAACAATGAGACAACAGAACTGAAGGTGCCACATCTAGAGTCGACAGTCTTGGGTCTCTTCGACTGAGATTGCCTCCAGGCGGCCTGTTAGCGCCAGCTGCACTGACATGCGCACGCCTGTTCTCTAGGAGTCAGATGGAGACCCTGTGAAGTTATTGCACACACAACACAGATTGGATGGCCACAGTTTTGGGTCTCTCCTGACTCTGAGTTTCATTTTGTCCAACTATTCAAAATCTGTTTGGGGAGGAGGAGGGGAGAATCCAAATCCATGTCCAGGCCTGAATTACATAGCCTTGGGCTCTATCAATAACTAAAACTACAAGGACCCAGCACAAAACATCTCAGATACACAAAGTGTTTGGGAGGGGAATCATCTTCCTTTTCCTAGATGGAGTTTTGTAGGACAGGATTATCCACCCCTAGTTTTCAACTGATGAGAAACTTAGCTTGCCAATGCAGGTGTTGAGGAGCACAGGCGTGCAAGCTGCCAAAAAAAGAACGAATAACAGCCTTATGCAAAGAAGGCTATTTGAGGAGACCTCAGCTTGGGTTACCTTCCAAGAGATTCCAAACCACAGAATCACACTCAGACTTTGCATCTAGCCAAGATGCATTTCAATTTTCCATTTTATCAGCTTGTCATCTTGTCTAAATACACTGCATCAAACGCCATAAATTAAAAGACAGATAAGCTCAAGAATTCTGCCTCTTTCCTTGGAAAAGCTTTCATTGTTGCTTTTCTACGGTTGTTTTCATGAACATTCAGCAGGGTGGGAGAGCACTCCAGACATCAGTCATGTTGATATTTCTCTCCCTTGAACCCAGTACACCACTGCAAGTTGGTCTGGCAAACTTGTATCCAGGAGATGCCAAGATTGAAAGAACAAAGCGACTGACCTCTCCTCTCATCCACAGACATGCTTCCCCCTTCTAGAACAAGGCCAGGCACAGTGATGTGGAGCTGTGGAGAAAGTATGCAAGGAGCTGTCACTGCGGTTCTCTCTAATGCATATCTTCGCTCAATAAAGTAATAAATAAAAGGAGTTTGGTCTCCACCGCCTAGCGCCTATCACAAGCACTGAAAGGCAATAAAACCAGTATGTTATAGCATGAAAGGCAGAATCTGTCAGAAGTGCAAGTGGCTGATACATGCTCACAGCCCCAATGCAAACATGGTCTTTTTAATGAAGTGGAACCAAATAGACACTGGTGGGTACTTTTTATGTAAGGTTGGACTCCACACCCACCTGGAAGGGGAAACAATTCCCACGATGAAAGAATGGTTTCAACTCACCTTCCTTTTCTGAAGCTCTGGCACCAATATCGATAATCTTCACACCCCCGACCATATGATAGGTTGGAAATATGCCAGTAGCTTTACCGACAGATATGCAGACACTGTGTAAAGTTTTCAAAAGCTTGCAGGTGCCAAAGTCACTTTAGAAAATGGAACGTGGGCTCATAATTCACTTAGACACTTGTGAAAACATTGCCCTAAGCCCCTACCCTAAGCAGTCTGCAACCCAGATAACTGCCGCTAGCTTGTCCTTATCTGCTCAATTGCTATCCTCTTTTGCTCTAGAAAAGAGCAACTTTTCCTTTTGTATGCTATTGAGATCACCAGGCCGAATGACGCTAAAAACACACACTAAGTGCCAGGGTTCCCTTTTGTTCCAGAATTAGGGCCCAACCCTGCTTCCACTGAAGTCAGTGGCAGAACGTCCCTGGGCTTCAATTTGCAACCGTGGCAATCCACAGAGCAACCTGTCCATAGATGGAAAGACTCCCATTGACTTCCTTGGCCACTGGATCAAGCCCATAGTCAGCAGCAGTTGCCAAAGCCCTCTGGACGCCTCAGGAAAACATCTGTTCAGAGATGGCTGTGTTTCTCCATCAGGCTCTCTGCATTTCCTTCTCCCCACCTCCTTTGTTACACAGGCTGCTCGAGAATTCAAGGACCACTATTCCTCTCAAGGGCATCTGCTCCCACCACCCACAAGGCCAGTCTGCAAGCCAGCTCTATGACAGCTGCTGTGAGGAGGCCATAAACCAGAGGGTTAGGGCTAAGGAGATGCACATGGTCTCCCCACAGGAGTGAGCCTGCTTGTTTTACAGAACCCGTCTTCCCTGCCCCCCAACAGCGACCCTTCCCATCCCTGAATATTTTACCCCTCGGCTGCCTTCAGGGGGGCTTAGTGGCTTCTCTCTTCTAGCTATGTGCAGGCCCCCTGGGGAACTAGCCCCCTGAAATCCACATGGGTCATACAGGGGCCAGAGGACAGACCTCTCCCCTGCCCCTCAAACACACACACCACCCACAGGCAGAAGAGAAAACACACTTCCTCTCTGTCACTGGCAGCTCCGGGGCTAACCCCAGGGGCAGGTATCTCCGCAAAGATTACAGCACCCTGCGGAGAGGGCGCCAGGCTCTAGCAAAGAACCGGTGGAAGCGAGTGGGATATGGACCGCCAGCCCCTGAAAAGGAGGTTCCCCTGTGTGCGGGAGGCCAGCAATGCACCAGCCCCGCAGATGTTCATGGGCCTGGGACGACATTTGCCGGTTGAGCTGGGACTCATCACCCCTTCAGGTCGCACCTAAGTTCTAGAGAGTTTTGCCCAGCCCGTAAGTATGTCACTCCAGTTGGGGAACAAGTAGAGTGTAAACTGGGTGAAGAGTCAAAAACTAGCTGGAGTCTTTTCCTGGGAAGATTCAGCTTAAATGGGGTGAGGGGGGGTCTCCTTTTCCACCCACCACTGGTGCCTTTTTATAACAATTACAGAGGCCTCCGGGGCTTTCACACCCAGTCACCTGGGCATCCTTGTGTTCTTAACAACTTAATTTGTTTAATGACTCGGGAGGCCCTCAGGCCCCCTCAGGTTTGTTGTCTGGATTTGTTTCTCTGGTCTCAGAAGGATTTTTTTTTTTTTAAGTAGCGCATAAAACCACAGCCCCCAAAGCCAGGAAAATGATGGAGAGATTTCAAAAACACACAGAAGTTTAAAAATGTCTTCCCCGGAGAACAGGGACATTTCAAGCACCAAAGAAAGTAGAGAGACCTGATATTTATGCATGCTCTCTCATGGTGAAGGACATCAAAAAGCTTTGCGGACTATGTATAGACAGGGATTGTTCATCTGCCACTAACATGCAGCCATCTCTGGGGTGGAATGTAGCAGCTGTTTCACCGTACAGCACCACTCCATGACAAGCTACTGACACACAAGGAAGGAGAAATGTGGAGAGAGCCTGCTCCATCCTCTTCGAAGTCCTTCCTTAATATTCACCTCTGCCATGGTGCCAGCTGAGAAAGTGTAGGCCTGGGACAAGCTTTGAGGGGAGAGAACTGAAAAAAGGAATCTCTCCCTCATGGGAAATTCCAATGTTTCGACATCTGGTTTTCAACCCTCAAGCTAAGTAGCTGGAAAAACTGACCCATTCAGATTTGGAAATGTGGAAACGTTCTGTTTAGGTTGGGCTGGCTCGAGCTAACTTGCGGCAGTGCCGCCTAGGTGTCTAGTTCAGGTCCCTCATGCTCTCACGTGCAGGCTAGGCTCCCCAGCGGAACAACATCTCCCACATTTGCCTCACAGCCATTCCCTCCGGCTGAGCTGCCGTGGAGCATCACGGGAGATGCTGAACGGTTAAACGACTTTCCTGAGGTGACAGCATGCTAGTCAGGCACAGCTAGGAACCGCTTATAGCCGAGAACCACAGCTCTAGAATTCCCCCTGTTCCTTTATAGCACGCATTTTTCTTTGTTCTTGATCTTCCATTGGCTCCTGAAGACAGCTTTATGGGGGAGAAATTCTGCCTCTGTTTTAGCGTAAGGAAAACAGACCCGGGCCGTTCTCTTTCCTAATTTTTCATTGGTGTTTTTTGCTTCAGGCACAGTACAATGACTGTACAAGAAGATGGCGGGGAAAGCATCTGTCAGTGTTTATAATCGATTCACTATTCATGTAAGAACATGAGAATATAATAGATGAGAGAGATTCAAACAACTCCTCCATGTTATCCAGCGCTGGTAATATACAAGGCTTTTCAGTTACTATTGGAGGTTTGTAAAGTTACATTAAAATCTTTCATTTAGACTCTTTGTTTCCTGTTCTCAAATATCCCCCTGTAGAATTACAAAGCATAAGAACAAATGCCAGAAATCCCAATAGGGTATTCACCAAAATCATTCCAAGAAACACGGCATTTTTGGCTGTTGAATCTTCCTATGGAAAGAAGCAGTTCAGATATTCTGAACTGGTCAAAGCTGAGCGGAGAAGGGAAATTCCATTGCACTGAGGATTTCAAGATTTCAAACACTGTCTTTGTACCAGTTCAGAATAAAATGCAAAAAAAAAAAAAAAAAAAAAATCAAAGTTTTCAGCAAAAGAAAATTCTGGAACAAATTCATATCCATTTGATGAAAATGGATCATTTCGATTTACTTTTTTTTTTATTTCATCCTCCATTAGTGTACACAAGACAAAAGGAAAAGAATTTCAAAACCAAAAGTTGCTGTGTTCTGCAAATGTCAAACCGGGACATTTCAATGCTGTTGGAATTCCGCTCCCCTGCCTTTTTTACCCCTCTGAAATGAAGTTTTGGCAAAATCAACATGATTTCCCAAAGCATTTAGCTTTTGACAGAAAACTCTTCTGTCCAAACGTGTCCAACCAGCTCTAAACACGGCATAAAAGAAAGTCAGTGGATCTCTCTCTCACACGTTCAACCAGGGCCAGCAGCAGCAAGCAAAACCCTGCAGAAGGACACTGCCCAGTAATATGTGCAATGGTTCAGGACACAAGAGAGCATGGCCAATGTGCAACCTCAGCAGCTTCATTCTCTAGTAGTCAAAGCCCAAGACAAATATCAGCAGGGTTGACTTGGCTCTTCATTGTTCCAAGGTGAGCGCTAAGCAACATATGGTCTGAGGGCAGCTCCTTGGAAGGGGAGGTGAAAGGAGATCAGACAAGATCTTAAAAGCTAAAGTCCTATCTGCCCAGACATTATGGCCTACGTTTTCAGAAGGCCGGTCTCCTTTTGCACCTACAAATCAGGTGCTTAACCACACAAGTGCTAATATTCGCAGCTGGAAGGACGCAAAAATCATGCCTGCAGACAGAGAATTCAGACCTCGTCGTTTCTGGAAATTTAAAGACCCCAAGACACTTGCCATCAGAACATAGCAGAATCACGTCCAACATTTCCCTTTCCTCCCAGCATGACTCACTGCTCTCCACCCCAGAAATGGGCTTTGCGATGCACGATGGGATGAAAATGGTGATATCACCATTCACAACCCACAGAAGGAAAAAGGCCTGGGAAGCGCTCAGAAATCTGCAGTCCAGGAGCTGAATTGTACCTTTGCCCCTGTGTTAGGAGCCAAGAACCCGTGTATGTGCCTCCATTTTAATTTCAACCAAGCTGCCAAGCACAACAAAGCACCCATAAAAGGAACAGAAGTCATTTTCTTTTAAAGTACTTTTTTCTCCTCAGGGGGGTAAGACAAGGAGGTGAAATCAGTGTTTCTTTATAAGTGGTGACTCAGGTGCTACAATCTACCGAGTGCACGTCCTGCATGCCCCAGTAATTTTTTGTGCTGGGTTTTGTTTTATGGCATAGGCTATAATAATGGGATTATTGTTCAGTTGCGTGCAAAGCTCATGCCCAGGGTTTCTGGTCCCCGTCCACTCCCTAGAAACCGCAATCATGTTCGGCTGCAACTTCTCTCCTCGCTCCGCCCCCCCACCTTCGCAGGTAAACATTGGGCGTCCACACGCAAGCCCGCGGAGGGAGGCCCTGCCCCAGTTCTCACTTGCACAGAGGCGGCCTGGGGCGATAGCGTCGCCCCCAGCATTCCTGACCCCTGACTCAGCAAGAAGTGCTGTGAAGCAACGTGAGCTGTGTCACGCTGTCTAGGGGCAATGGCAGTTTACCTGGCTCAGCTGACACACCTTCCTTTGCTCTCTCCTCCCCCCATCACCCTTTCTTCCCTCCTGCGCCAGAACTGACAGGAAGGAGAGCCAGGTCTGCTGGAGGCAGTGGAGGAAAGACGTCCAGACGAGCAGTGAGCGGAAAGTTCAGTAACCCAGACCCTGCATTTGCCTGGGGCTGGGAAATAATGATTAGTCTTTGCCCTGGGCCGTCTCTCCTCAGGACCCAGACAGTCAGTGAACGACACATTCGCTTGCCCAGGTTTTCGGGCGGCTGAAGGGAACGACTCAGCAAAAGTCAGAAACCAGGGCCCTAGCTGGCAAACGTTCAGAGGCAGAGCCAAAGGACTTCCCAAAGCACGGATGCCCCATGCTTTGCCCCCCGTCCAGCTCTTGCAAGAGACTGGCACAGCCCAAGTGGCATGCTGCAACAGCTGGCATCCCAGAGAGCTTTATTGGTACCAAAAGTGTGTCTTCTGGTAACGACGGAGCAGTGCCCCGTGGTGCTTGGGCCACACAGACAAGTAACGAAGGAGACGGTTCCCGCCCCAGAGAGCAGCGCTTCCAGCCCAAAGCATTCACACGTTGAGAGTCAGCCCCCGCAAAAAAACCATGAAATGGGCTGAAAAGCGGGGAGGTTTTAAAACCAGTGCATGCGCCATTCTTTGCGTTTGTCTTTTCAGCCGTTAGGTCATATTTTCAAGCTGGTCTTCGCAACCTGAGGATGAAAACCATACTTCTTTTTTAAAATGAAAGCTGAGATTCCGGCATTTTCACAGGGCTCCCGGAATTTGAGGAAACACGCCGAATATTGCAAGAGTCACAATAAAATGGCAATGGCTGGCAACACTGCGATGACCAGATAACAAGTGTGAAAATTGAGATGGGGATGGGGGGGCAGGCGCTTATATAAGAACAGGCCCCGAATATCGGGACTGTCCCTATAAAACTGGTACATCTGGTCACCCTACTGCAGTCCAAGGGCAAATGTGGCTTGAAGTTTCTTTGGGCCTTCAGGATTATGGACTGCTCCAGGGACCAACGTCCGGAGGGTTGCCCACGAGGTGCTCCGTAGCCCAGAATCACTCCATAGCGCTGTTGTCCCGCTCACACTTGGGCCTGATGCCCCCCCTGCAGAGGTGCTTGTGATGTGGAGGGCAGGAGAGGACCATCTTTTGTGGTCTGGCACAGTGCAGAGATGGGGCAAATTCTCCCCCAACCTTTAGGGACCAGAGTGAGTGGAGGGAAGAGCAGAATCCCAGACAAAAGGAAACCCGTGAGTGGAGATGAGTGGGTTGGGAGAAGAGAGTTTAGCTGAAAACCAGAGGTCGTAGCTTGACATTTTCCTGTCCAATGCTGGGAGGTAGCGACCTGACCACACCATGGCACAGGTAGGCTTTAAGGAAGACTTTAAAAGAGGCTACTGGGACAGCCTTCTGAGTTTTTTCCCCATGCCATTACGATAGGCATGTAGGGGGGGGGAGCATCAAGGCGCTTGAGGGAGAAGCAGACAGGCCGTGATGAAGGCTTCGTCATCGGCAGAGCAGAGGTGGGGCAGATGGCTCAATAAATTAGCTGATCTGATCATTTGAAATTGGATTTGAGGCCAGGAGAAGCAGACCTCGCGCGTGTGCCTGCATGCATTCTGACAGCCCCTGAGATGCCTTTGACGGTGAAAGGGCAGAGGTGGTTCGAGCCAATGCGGCTCACGCTTTCGCATGACTCACCCCCTTGTCATAAATAAATTGCCACTAGGCCACCAAATTGCCCTCGTCCCCAAAGCCTTTCTGGCAGCCCAGCTCTCGCACATCTTTGTGCGTGAGAAACAGCTGCTTTCCTTTTACACGGTCCAAGCCTGAAATAATCCCCTCAGGGACCTAAGCCAGAGATAAACACATTTCCAATGCCGTACACCTGGCTATCAGCAGTGCCTCCATACATCACTTAGTCAGAACCACAGCATTGCTATTGTCTCAGGGCAGTAATTGTATTTGCAGAGGAGTTTCCCAATGAGCTAGCCAGCTATTAACTCTTGGTATTCCATACAGCGGCAATCACCTCCAAAAGGGGAATGGCTTTTTAGTTCTAAAAAAAAAAGCACAGGTTAATTGCATACATGCATCGCAAAGCTTGCATTTTATAGCACCTTTCATTCTGTACGTTCCCAAAGTTTCTACACCAATTCTACAGTCTATATATATGCACAGGCACACACGCATTATATAATACATAGGAATGAGTCACTTTAATCACTGCTGAAACAGAGCCATCATCGAGGGAAACGTGGTTTAGGAGATTTAGGGATGGGACGTGAATTATATCAAATTACACCAAAGAGGGAACGTAGGAAGGGAAAATGTACTGGATTCAGGGAATTTGGTGAGGACTTCAGAGACAAATTCTGATCTTAGTCACACTGATGTAAATGCACTGACTTAATTGTCTTCAGTGGAGTTACCATGGATCTCCAATGTACCAGAGAGAAGAATTTGGTCTAGGGCATTTGTGCATGGTACATGTAAATTAACAACAGCTTGAATGGCAACTGTTCCTCTGAATGTTTCAAGAGTCTTTAAATATCTGTCCCCTGGTCTCGCTGGGCCTCGGTTTCCCTTGTATAAAAACAGGTTAATTTCACTCACAAGTGTGAAGGTAAATGCACTGACGATAGTGAGATAGTCGGATGCTATAGCAATGAGCACAATATAAATATCGTAGCTAGAAAGAGGTGAGATAATAGAGGCACTAATCCTGCAAAGATTTCCTCAGGTGCTTAATTTCACACACTACGATTAGTCTCATGGAGCTAACTACAGCGTGTGCAGTTAAGCACAGTCATAAAACTTCTCAGCTTTGGGGTCTACGTGTGTACCCTCCAGCAGGGGACATGCAACTATAGCCTGTTTATGAAATGTCAGCTGGCACGTCTTCTCCAGAAATATTGTGTAACCCTGCAGCATTTGGCCTGGTTTGCACTTAACCAGGATACTGAGTGGGCGTAAATATTTATTAGCTAAGTTCTTCTGGGGTTAGCATGTGTTTGGAGGGTGTTTGTGTATGTTGCACAAGACGTTGCATGTACAGAAAGGCTGAGATACTTCATGCCTTGAATGGATGAAAAACCAAAGCACAATGCCAGCTCACCTCACCTCTACCCCACGCACGCTCCAAATGTTCCACCCCCAAGACTGGCAAAGATCTTAAGTCTAACAATTAATGTAAGAGAAGCTGGCACTTACCAGCGTCCTGTTAAGCTTGACAAGATCCATATTTATTGTGGATAGGGAAAACCATAACAAGAGCATATCCATTTACCCCGTGCCATTCATTTATGGATCCTACAGAAATTTGCAAACAATTAACTAGCCCCCTCCACACTCCTGGGAGGTGGGTAACAATCATTACCCTATTTTAGACACTGATCAAGACTTAAATCCAGACAAGAAGGGTGCATTTTTAAAACGGAATCAGCCGCTTGTTCCAATTACCAGGGGCTGTGACTGCCACACCAGACTCGCACCAACGGTGAGTCCACTTAGAGAGTGAAGAATCAAACACAGAGAGCATTGCTCAGCATCTCTTTATAGCAGTGTCTTATTGCCAGCTGCTTTCCAAATGTTCCAGGATGCCCTGTCTCTGCTCCAAGGAGCTCCTCATCTAAAAGGCTGTCACATAGGTTAGTGTCGGGCAGCAGCTGGGCCTGGGATCAGCCATCTAATCGCAGCTAAAACCCCTCATTGGCCAGATCACCCCACTAGCTGAGCAGCATTGCCAGGACTGCTCCTAAGTCCAGCAGCAGCACTTGGCCAGCGGCTGCTCAGTGTTTATGCCCGCAGCTGTGATGGTTCCTGTGGTTGCCTTGTTCCCAGTCCTGCTCCAGTCTGCTCAAACCCTGCTCAGTTTCTGACCCTGGATCTTTGCCCCAAAACCTAGGCCAGGCCACCCTGGCTCCGACCACTAGGCAAGGCCACCCACACCCTGGTCTGTGACAATTAATGGACGGGGAACCATGTATATAGAAGGAACACACACACACACACACACGCACGCACACACGCACGCACGCGCGCGATCCACAGACTCACCTCAACATCTTGCCAGACTGAAAGGTAGAAGGGAAAACAGCTCTCCCGGATATGTGTAGGCCCCCTATTGCCCTGTGACACACCCTGGCAATCATTAGTGTATTTATCTTCCTAACAGGCTGGGCAGCACCATTATCCCCAGTATACAGATGGGGAGCTGAGGAACAGAGAGACTGTGCAAGATCACAGAGGAAGACTGGCAAAAGAGGGAATTGAATGCAAGCCCCCATGACCTAAGCTAGGGTTCTACCTGCCAGGCCATCCTTCCTCTCTACATCATGCCTCAGTTTAATATCATTCTGACAAATCAGTTTCCTCCTACAATAACAGCTGAATCCCAGAATGACAAGCAGAACAACTCCGCATTATTCCGTGCGGATGGCAGCGTGTTTATATTGCATTTGCTGAGAACTAAACCTTTTCATTGACAGCTATTGTTCCCATGCAGAATTTCAGCTCTGGACTTCAGCCAGATGTTCAGTCACAACAAGACATACATGTATCATTTCCTTCACTTTGGTAGCACGAACGGAAAAGAAAGGTTTTCAGATGTTCTTTTCTACAATACCCTTCCACCCCCATTTCTACAGGTTGAACATACATAATTATCTTGGCTGGCTACATCTAAGCAGGATTAAATGCATTATGTGATGTCATCTCCCAGCAAGCTGAGTACAAGGTTTTCTTTAAATGAATAATACAAGGTTTTTTTATACCCAGTCACACCACACGCCAGAAATCAAATAAGAATACACTGCTTACAAAGGCTCCACTGCAAAAAACCTGACTTAGGGACACACCAAGCACTGTCACCCAAAGGCTTCTACCATTTGTACCCAGGCTCTTGGTTTGAAATGAAAAGACCAAGTCCCTACAGACTTTGAACAATGTTGGCAGCCCAACCACCTTGTCTATTGGCTTGATTTTCAAAGCTGTTGAGCACCTTCCATTGACCCTCAGGGACAAAACTCAGGGCGTACATCTTTGGAGACGACGCCGTTCTATGGACAGGGCTCAGGACCGACTTAGAAGACCTTGATTCTCCCTCTTACTATGGGACTTTGGGCAAGTCACCTCTCACCTCTGTGCTGTGGCTGATCTCTCTGTGCCACAGGAATGGCGATACTTCCCCCTACTTTTGTCAAAGCACTCTGAGGAGGCCACAGGGAAACAGAAATTCTCATGGTAGAAGGCTATCAGCCAAAGTTACCTCCGTGCAGGTAGCAGTTCACAGGCTACAACAGGATCTACTCAGGGACATTGTTTGGTTACCAGACACAGTGGCTCCTTTTCCAAACAAGTTTAAAGAGCATGGGTCAGACTCTCAGCCCTTTTGCCGATCTGAGGTCCTCAGGGCAGGTAAAAAATGGACATCAACGGTGGTAATTTCCCAATGAGTGTGCCTCAGTCTTCTTTTGGAGGGTCTAAAATAGAGATCACCTTCTGTTCCCACTCTATCCTTGGCCTCTGCTAAGACCGCCAGTGAAGCTGACTATTAACACCCCTTGTGATGGCGGAATTTGTTGTACAGACCAGAGATGACATCTTGGTTCCACTGACGTCCATGGCAAAAGTCCCTTTCCTGGATTTTACCCCTACTCTCTAGGCCTTTTTTTTTTTTTTTTTGGGTATTATTTCTTCAAAGCCTCTGGAACCGACCAGTATCAGGACTTGATGGATCAATGATACGACCTGGCATGGCAAATCCAACAAGCAGTGAACTCCCTGCAGCATGAATCTGGATACTGATGGCAGCCGGTAGGACTGCCCTTAGAAGAGGTTACTCGTTGGTGATGATCGGGGGATGTGTTTGTTGCAGCCTGAGATGCATTGTTTTTGAATAGTCTCAGAATAAACACTTCGGGCAAAACAAAGAATTGAATTAAGAGGAAGGAACGTAATAAAACACAGGGAGGAGAAGAAAAGGGAAGGACTGACTGCCACAAAATAAGTCAGCAAACCTCTGAATTTCCCATTTATTGAAACTAATCACAGTTAAAAGGTCAGGTCCATTGGCAACCAGCATTTTTGTATTATCCAGAACTACATACAAATAAATACAAACAATCCTGCCAACGAACTGAACCCAACAACAATTCCATGGTTTTAACTTAGTTCATTACTGTCTATTCCCCCCGGCTGCACTCCAATGGCCTCCCTAGGAGGATCTACTGATGGTTCACTGGGAGACTGTCTCCAGCATACAGGGCCCATGTCTCTCAATAGCAAATCTGTGGCATACACTTACAAACACAAACCTAAGGGGCTTGCTCTCTCTACATATCAGCCAGGCAATCCAGCTATTTACTGTGCCTGCCCAAGTGTCTAACCAAACACCATTCGAACGGGGAGAACAGCCTGCCTAGAAAGTGAACATGGATGCATATTTTCCATCATTATCTTAACTTCTGCTTTACATTATTCAGCTTAGTATGAAACAGTCCAATTCCACCATGTTCATTGTGTGAGTGCACGCCCATCTAAGAGGAGCAGGCTTGCTCCTGATTTGTTAACACAAGTTATTTTGTATGTTCAGAAATCATTGTTAGCCAAACCAAGTGGTAGGAAAAAAACACACCGAGATGGTGCATTGCTGACTGTTCATATTGAATTAATGAATCTGCTGCATGCGGGGGAAAATGAGAGCTGTCGTGAGGACCAAATTTGTCCTTCCAAAGCTAATGTTGACTTCCTCACTGGGGGACTGTGGAGGTGGCATTCTAACAAGCCAACTTCCAGGAAGAGCACAAACTAACACTTCATGGAGATTTTCACTTAGTGATTGAAAACAGCAACCATAAAACAGCAATTGCTCAGCAATTTTTGAAACAAAACGACAGGCCCCAGTTGGAAATGGTTCCTGCTATACAACAGAGTCACGTAGCACCTTATGAACAAATCTGTATGACCACAACCTACATGCTAAAAGATTGCACACTAAAAAACAGATGTCTTCTTTCAACTTTTTAAAGAAACAAAGAATTGCCTATTGCACTAAACTGGAGCAAGGCCCCATTAAGACAAGGTTTGCAGCAGAAGAAAGTGATATCTTCTCAGCTTCTATATCCTGCTATGATTCTCACAAGGTTTTTTTTTTTTTGTTGGTTCAGATTACTTGTATCCATCAAAATAGCTGATGCCACTAAAATGTTCCCAAGTCCCGGCAGTTTGTATTAGACATGCTGCTACACACCTATTTGTGTGTGTTCCCATCTTAGTGCTGGCACTTCCATATTTCCAACATAGAGTTCAGAATTTCAGACACCTTCACAAATTTACCCGTCAGCTGTTCTGCTATTTAATCAGGAGCCTGTTTAGACATCTAACTCTGACTCTCTAGCTGCCTACAGAGCAAGGTTGGTCAAAAACAAAAGACTGTTATGGAAATGCCAGAAAACTGAAGAAAAAGTAAACAGTAAACAATAAACTGCAGTCTAGCTGATATGTGTCTTATCGACAACCCTGTTGAGAAGAGAGTGAATTTGGTGGCAAAGGAAACCCAGGGCCTGGAAGGAGCCACCAACCTTTGTGCTTTGAAAACAATCAATCAATGGTAAGTTACAGCAAAAAAATAAAATAAAAAATTACAAAGTCATAGGTAATCAACACCAAACCTGATCAATATATATATATACAAAAAATATCTAGAAGAAAAAACATTTCCAGTTCCAACTGCTGCCACGCAAGTTGCTCAGATGTCATCTTCCGTTGGCCAACAATAATCTGCCATTATCCAAGTCCAACATCCAGGGACATCATCACCACAAACCCTACAATCGAGGTCCAGGAAGCCAGCTTCCCATTGCCACTGCAAGGAGGAAAGGAGAGGGAGTGAGTGCCTGTTTCAGAATGTTCTTTCAGGCTGACGAGAGCTGTCTTTACGCCTCACCTGTGAAAAACAGGAAATCTTCCAAAGTCCTCTTTATCCCCCCATCTCTTTGAAGGCCTCAACTCATGCTGACCCCTTCCTCCAGTCAAAAGAAGTCTTGGGCTGCTCCAGCGACTAAACTTGAGCTCCCTCTGCCACTGAACCAGCTCTGAGATACAGGTTGAGCCATCTTGGGGATTTAGACATGCAATTCCATTAAAATTAACAGGGGACGTGTCTCCGACTCCTCGGTGGCTTTGAGACTCTTAACCACGGATATCTAACACAGTTTTCTCCTTGAAAGTCTCACTGAGGCAGTAACAGAAGTCAGAGAGGGACAGACTCACTCTTTCCAACATAATTCATATATTGCCCCTAGGCTAAATATATGGGAGTGCAGACTCCCATTACAGCAAGTAGCTTTACAGCTGTGATCACTGTTGAGGATTAATTAAGAATTGTGCACATCCCACAGTATTGTTTGTTCTGCATCTCTCCCATCCCACTCTATTTGTTTCTCTCATCGACCTGTTGCATCTCATCTTTTAGACATAGACTCTTCATGGGCAGGACAGTCCTTCATAGTATTTTCATACTGCAGCTAGCACAACAGAGTCCAACCAGGTTTGGGCATAGCGTTATTGCACTATAACTGTTCAGTGGTAACAATTTCAAGCCGCAGGTATTAAGGGACAGCTCACCAAGACAAACATCTTAAAGAGCCACTCCTGCTGTAGCTCAGACAAATTCAGTGAATTGCAACCTGATAATTTCTTCATCAAAGCAAATGCATTAAAAAATAACTCGTTTCCAAGAACAGTCACCGTCTGAAAGGCCAACAGCAGCAAAATTCTGCCAATCTTCCACCAAAAATAAGGAAAGCAGTCTACCTCCTTACAGCTCATCACGGCATTGCATCCTGTTGCTTGTTGGAAAGGAGCTTTCTCATGTGTGACACATGGCATTAGCCGGAGCATGGATGGAACCGCAGGTTTTTAAAACACATCTCTGAGGCGCGACAGTTGTTGGCAAATGACAATTGCTGTTCACAGCACTAACTTGTAAAGTGGTCTGTGCCCTCTTATTGCAAATGCCCCATCGGCCTCAGGGATCAGATCCCAAATGCTTTCTCTGCACTACAACACTCCCTTTAAGGGGACAAGGAAGGAAAGGGAATTTAGTCACAAGCGAAGGCCAGCCAAAGAACACGGCCTCCAGGTGTGTGCAGCCAGGGTGCAGAGCAATTTCTCTCACCTGGTTTGTGCTTCGGGGATGATGTCATCCATTACCACATAGACCATAGCACCGGCGGCAAAGCCCAAAGCATAGGGGAGGAGGGGCTCTGCCAGCACCATGGCAAAGGCACCGAAGACACCAGCTAAAGGCTCCACCATGCCACTTAGCTGTCCGTACCTGTAAAAGAGCCAAGATCAAAGGTCACTGGTGAAGCCCTGAAAGGACACAGGAAAACCTTCTGTGACCCCTTTTAATACCCAGCGTAGCACAGGTGTTTGTTGGACCCCCTCGCGTCCAATTGTCCAACAGGCTCTGGCTCCGTCCCACTGAATGGAGCTATGACATCTGTAAACGCAGAAGGCACCTCGCAGGTCCTGAGTAGCATTAGGCTGCCCTGCTTTTAAGAGTGCTGAGCGGATGCAAACCTGCTTCCTCACCACCACCCCCTGCATGAAAACAATAAGATGTTTACCAGCCCTTGCAAAACAAACAAGAGCATCTGAGCCCTTTGTGAGCAAACACAGCAGAAGACAGTTCCCCTCCTTTAATCTGGAAGGTGAGGAAAGGCTGCAGACAGAGCTGGGAACATCTGGCTCCATGCAGGCAAATAATCCTCTCGTTTCCCCCCCAATGGGTCTCCTCTCCCCCAATTTATACCCTCCCCTCCATTCAGGAGGCCCTGTGAATCAGCTAAGCACTGGTCTACTGCTGAGGGAATTCTGGAGATTGGATCCTTTCAGACCCAGTCCATTTTTTCTCTTTTGGTCCTACCTGTGCTACAGTGTTTTACTGACTGTGTAGCCAGCTGATGGCATGGCTCTAGTTTGATGACTAATCTACTGTCCTTAACTGTGGAGCTAACAGTGTTTTGCCTTTGTTGGTGGCCTATATTGTCCTCCTGTAACTGGTCCAACACTCTGATTTCTTTGCAGCGCCTAGATCTCTTAACCATGGCCAGTCTAATTCCTTCCTCCCAGCTCTCTGTCTGGTCAGACATCCCAGAATGCACTACCCATTCTGCCACCAGTGCTGCTTTGTGCTGATGTCCTTCAGGGGCTGCTGTCTGCTGTGACACTACCGGGATAGCGGCCCACAATTCCCCAGAATGCACTGAGATGAACCCAATTGGGTTAAAAAATCCCAGACCGGAGTGGTAGGTGTGGCGGCACAAACACGGGCAACAGATGGTAGTGGTGTGAACAACCAAATTTGGCACAAGCAGGTCAAAGAAGAACATCAAATACTGGTTACAGAAAACATGGGTGTATTTTTAACATTGCCAGGCCCTAAAACAAGCCAGAAAGGACTGCCTTGCCCCTGCTGTGTCCTGCCATGCTGTGCTGTGCCGTGAAGGGAAGGTAACTTTAAGGTCAGAAGTTAAATTTCTATCAATCTGTTGGAGCGACAAAGAAAGCCAGAGTTGTGGCAAAGGCAGCAGAAACACTATTTAAGCATTGCACTTGCTCTCTCTTTTGTCCATCTATTTGTCTTCATTTGGCCTGTGGATTCCTCCCCATCGTAAGATACTTGCAGCCACCGCTCTTGAGGATTTACAGTTCAAATCTCGCCCATTCTACAGCAGTAGCGTGGCTGCATGAGGTAGAACAGACCAGAGTTTGTTTTCCTTGGACGAAGTTGGAACGGATGCAGGTTGTGCCCGTGGCTTGCCCCACAACGTCTGATCGCTGCAAAAATGTCAGAAGCTGGACATAGCATCACCAGACCAACAAGATCTGGGCTCCTGCACTGACGAGTCCTGAATAGGAGCTAGTAACGAGGCACTCCATGGAAAGCAGCACATTATAGGCAACCATGCAGCAACAGCAGCTGGAAGAGGGCTCGAGAGACACATTTCAAAGCTTGAAGAACTTTTTAGGAGGAGCCCTACTTACCAAAATGCTCTCCATGTCGAAAAGCCGGCGCCACGCAAAGGAAGGCTTACAGCAAGGCCTTCTGGGAAATTCTGAATTCCAATCCCAATTGCTAAATTCCTACCGAAATAAAAGCAACAGGTGTTACATATCATTCCTGGGAGAGGGGGAAGGCAGGGCAGGTCCTATTAAAAAAGTTATTAAGTACATCTCTTTAATGGAAGCGCTCCCAGCCCTTGGGGACTAATCTAATCATGCGAACACAGGGCACTTCTATAGCAAGTTTCATCTTCAAAGTGTTTCACATCCATCCATCAACTCCTGGAAGCAACGGAGAATGAGATGAAAAGATTTGCCCAAAAGACACAACCAGATAGTCAAAACCCAAGACTTTCTAACTCCCAGGCTTGTGCTCCGAACCCTTGACCCCTACGCCTGGCTGTTGAAAAGGCAGAGCCTCAGGTTGTTCATGAGTGACCCACTGACTAATTAAGGAAGAGCAAAGCTGGGGGGATGAAGGGAGTCCCTGGGGGAGATGCAGAGGCATGAGGATTTGGGGTATGTTGTAGGAAGTGAACAAGGGTGGGGCAGAATGTTGGGTTCCTTTCCACTCCACATGGGGTACAAAGGAGCCCCATGCAGTACAAATACATGCTCCCTGTCTGCTCTACTTTGGGAGTGCACTCCAGAGCCAGGCAGTATTGTGTACCCTACTTCCAATATACAGGGCTCCAGGGACCAAGTTATGGATTACCCCAGTTACTACCAGAATGGATTGCTCACTCATCCCAGTTGGTGCCATACGAAGAGGAATGAAAGGACACACTGGGCTACACCCGCAGATGCAAACACGGCTCCCCACAAGTCTTCAGAGGCAGCCCTATTTTGCTAGCTCTCTGAAAGAGGCAGGCTTCCTCCTCTCTGAGATGCCTCTACTGTTGTGGGAGGTCCCGTCAGACAAGCTCCGGTTTCAGCCTCCATCAGATAATGCAGAGGTTAATCCTTCTCATTTACCGTTCATCTCCCCTATTGTCTGCACTCTTGCACAGTCACCCTATTGTTTGCTTTTATCACCTCCCACGTGTGGCTCTTAGCCGTAGGGCTGTGTGTTTTTAAACTACAGGCTTTAAAAAAACATATATATCAAGAAACCCTGATCACATTCACAGCCCGGATCACCCACAGGGGAGAAGCACGCTGCGGTAGGAAGGCTGTAGCCTCAAGCCTATAGCCTGATGCTATAAGGCCCCCAGATACACTACCCTTCAGCTGAGATGTTAAACCAGGCACCAACCGGTTCAAAGCTTGCAGGTGGCCGAATGAAACAGAACTGGCGTCTCAGTCTCCAACTCACGATATAGGTTGCAGGAGTCACGTTACCAGCTGTGGTTCCGGACCTGCACCAGCCGTAGGGCTGCTGTCTTCACCCCATCCCAGCCCCGCTTTTCCGTTTCCCTCCTGGCTGCGTTGGAAACAGCCCCCCTGAACATCAGCTGTGTGAGCTGGTGACCGGCCTTGGGATAGCGACAGCGTCCAAAGCGCAGTGCCAGGGAATCAACACAGAGAGAGAGGCACAGACAGGTCTGTGAGTTATGTTCTGGCACCCACTCTGTCATGAGGGGCTGTAGCAGTGAACACTCCCAGCTTCCCCGTTGCTCACTTGCTGCTCCAGAGGCTAGCAGCTAACACAGGCAGGAGAGCAGCCTGTTCAGCTACGGCGGCTGGCTCCTACCAACCGAGCTAGCAGGGAAAGTGATTGTGGTTTTGCTTGCTGACTAACCACAGCCCTTCCTCTGCAAGGAGGCAGGATGCTGAAGCCCGCGAGCAGGCTGCCTTGCATGAGGAGACGCTGGTTCTGACGGCACCGTGCTGAGGGATGGATGCCGCGGCGCCTGGCCTAGAAATGCACTTTGGAAGACCGAAATGCAAACATGCAGCTGGTCCAGCAGTGAGGATGACAGGCTCCCCGTTTCGAGCCCGAAGAACCTGGGTGATTGGGAGAGCTGGCAAGCCGAGGGGAGTGGCGCAGGGTCGCCAACCTTGCATTTTAGTTTTTACTGACATGAAGATCTGAAGTTGGTTTTTTTTTACTGACGCGGTAAATGTTTTACTGACATCACTAAAACCACCATAAACAATCCAATAAAGGCACAAAAGTGGTTCATTTCTACCCCGTTTTACGGACATTTTCATTTATTTACGGATTTACTGACAGCGTTCAAATTGGACGTTTTGTTACTGACTGTCCGTAACGTTACGGACGGTTGGCAACCCTGGAGTGGGAGTGGGAGAAGAGAAGACTTGGCAATAACGTCATTAAAAAAGTCGGCCTACGGGGAGCCCAGCTTTGCCAAGTGAAAAAAAGCAAACAAGCTTTATAATGAGGGTGGGTGGGGTACAGAGGAAGAGGAGACAAACTCTCAGGACTCCATTAACATACACTGCCCCATTTGCATCTTCTTGGACTTTTACCACTGTGGGGTGGGTTCTCCTCTACTTAGGCTATCGTAGAACCACTGCATGTTTCAACTGCTGGGACTCATAGACTCATAGACTCATAGGTCAGAAGGGACCAATATGATCATCTAGTCTGACCTCCTGCACAAGGCAGGCCACAAAACCCTACCCATACACATTTATAACAACCCCGAACCCATGACTGAGTTATTGAAATCCTCAAAAGTGAGATTTGAAGACCTCAAACTGCAGGGAATCCATCAGCAAGTGACCCATGCCCCACGCTCGTGTCTGCTAAGAGCAGAACAGAACTGAGCCAGTACCAGAGACCACCCCCACTGGCAGTGCCAGACCAGGCTGTGTTGGGGCAGTGGGGGGGACAGGACAGGAAGCATCTTGCATGTTACCATCGCTGTCAAACTAACCAAAACCACCCTCTACCCAGGTAATGAATGCAGCGATGCAGAGCCCACCTCCTATAGAAGTTGCTCTGTGCACAGCTAACAGACGGTAGCTCTAAAGGAGTTGGGGGGTGGGGGGAAGAGGTAAATCAGCCCTTTCCAGACCCGCAGAGAACTTACCTCCCAGCTTTAACAATCAACCAGAATAAAGAGTCATTGATCCCACACACTTCGCCCTCCTCCCGCACCTTCCACCGCAGCATCTCAAAGCATTTCATGACGCTGAGCACCCTCCTGCCCTGTGAAATAAGGATGTGTTACTCCTTACTTTGCAGAAGGGGACAGAGGTGCAAAGAGAAGTGACTCACCCAGGATCTCTCTGCTACTCAGATGCCCAGAGTCCTATGCTCAGTTTATTTTTATCTTAGGTGCTTCTACAGCTCACATTACGCTAATATCCAAGCCTCCAACATTATTCCGCATACTCATCCTCGACAATTCCGTGAGGCAACACCATGCTATCATCCCCATTTTATAGAGAGCGACGGAGGCAGAGAGGCAAAGCGACTTGCCCAACGTCACAGAGAACATCCATGGCAAATTAGGATCTACGCCCAGCTCTCAAGTCCCAGGCCAGCGCCCCAACCACTGGACCACCCTTCCTAAACCATATTGCTGCAGTGGGATCTCTGCCGCTTCTGACAGCAGCCAGCCATGTCAACAGCACCTTGCATGCAAAAAGAGGCACCTACTCATTGCAAAGGGACATTTCCATGTCAGTGGAAGCGAAGGACGGTCTCTCTCTTAAGGGGAGGGGAAAGACAAAAGACAGCCAGTTCATTTACTCCTAAAACTGCTTTGAGGATGGTGGTTTTTGACAGGGGACTCGGGGTCAGGACTCCTGGGATCAATTTCTGGCTTTGCCACTAACCTTGCTGTCTGATTTAACCTCTCTCTGCCCCAGTTTCCCCTCTCTGTAGAGTGGGTCAAATGACACTCACCTACCTACCTCACAGACTTTGTTAGCATGGCGCTCTGAGCACCGCAGATCAACCAAGGGAAGCGTATTAGAAGGGCAAAGATTTCTCACCTGGATGTAACTGTGAGCTGATGTGGAAACCGTATGCATGCAAGTCCCAGGGCATGCGGGGCTCAGCGTTTACCGGAGTGTTGCTAGCCTGCTGATAGTGACAATGGGTGGAATGAGTCCTCTGTCAGAGCCTGATCTGAGCATCGGCCCCTCTCATGAACATCTCAAACGGAGGCACTGAGAAATCAGCTGACCTGTTCAAGATCTCTTAAGCAGTGGTGGGAGCTCTGGGCCCCCACCCCCCACCACATCTCAGGTTCCTAGGCTTCGAAATCGAGTTACAGATTCTGGATAAGGTTTGTAGAATTGCCTAAGTGACTCTGGAGCCTCTGACCCGTTTGACAAAGTGACTTTCAGGGAGACTTAGATTCCCAAGTGCTTTTTAGTGCACAATAGCAGGATCCGCACAGCCAGTTTGTGCTAGCAGGTTAGTGTGCTGTGGATTTACGCCCCGGCTTGCCTAAACAGATCCTGACTGCTCTTTTTTCATGGAAGGGCCAACCAACCACCTCTAGCACATTCTGACCGAAGACCCCTCTTCTAATATTTAAGAACCCCAACCCGCTGGAGAGAGGTCTTGCTCTCCCAAGCAATGCTGAGGATTTTATCCTTGACTTAAGGCCAGCGAGGCACTGACAACGCCCTGGTTTTTAAGAGTACCAGAGTTAGCTGTGCAGGCTCCAAAGAACGGAAGGTTGCCACGTGGCAGCAAATTGTGAGCCAGAAATTGCGCATGGATGCTCCACATAGACGTGCCAACTAGGTCATTCTCTCCCAAGTTGTCTACCACTGTGCCCGAACGTCTTCATTAGCCTCTGGAAACTGGGAGGACTCACTCAGAGAAAACCCTTGGTCATCATCCTAGGCACCCTCAAAGGTTCAGGAAACAGTAGCTATGGTTGAGTCTCTCCACTCACCCCAAATTTCCCAGGGGAGCCCCATGTTCTCATGGATGTCCTGCAAGGAATCATAAGCTCCTCTCCCCTGCCTCATAAATCCCATCGGAACACAACGAGACTGCAATGCCTCCACTGGTGTGATGTCACAACCCAACGCTCAAGAGAAGACACCAATTCCACAAGGACAGAACGTGGTTTTCACAGATAAGCTTACGTGGCCTTGGGCGCATTCCCCTGCAGATTTTTCATGGGCACAATATAGGGACCTGCTGAAAAAGACCTAAATGGAAATCAGATTTCTGCATTTAAAAAGGGAGGCTGGATTTTTTTTTTTTAAGCCCTGTTAACATGTCAGCTCTGGTTTGGTGCCCAGACACTTTTGCATCCCAGTTTTAAAAACACTGCCTGCTCATAGAGCTGCCTTTCTTGATGCCCCCACCCCCCACCAGGAACTGTCAAGAGAGAATAAATAAAAATACACGCATTTAAACAAACCCCAAAGGTACTGCAATGTAAATACATAAACCTGTCAAGCACCTCCAGGAGAATAAACCAGGATGGAGCTTTGGCTTGCAATAAGAATCAGAGAGTTTCGGTATAGCTACAGATGCACATGTCTCCCAGGCCACGCTGGTTACATAAAAATCTTGTCATGGTGGCACCGGGATGGTTGTTACAAAACCCTGGGCTCACCCAACAGGTGTGCCATTACCTGCCTACTGAATCTTAATGTGCTCAAGTTTGGGAATGCTATTTCCACCCCTTTGCAATCTCTTTTCACTTGAGGTTTCCACCGACTACCCTTGAAAAGGAAACAGAAGTTTCTCCCCCCTACACACACACACACACACATTTGACAACTGGGTTTGATGCTCATGAACACTAAGGACTCTGCTGGAGGGCAGAGTCTGGGCAAAGGATGAACAAGCTTTTCTCCTTCTGCAGTTGTGCCAAGTCGTCTCAGTGCTTCCCTACCATAACCCTCCTCCTCCACCCATGCTCTGCCATTGCCTGCACTCCCGCTCCCCTGCAGCGCTGATTCCTAATCCAGCCCTGAGACCTCACACAGCTCCACAATGCAGCTCAGTCCCAAACTGCAGCACCTTCTGCTAAGCCAGGCTTGAACCCTGCACCCATATGTTTATACAGATGTGCCTCAGTTTTGATCCCTACCTGAGTTTTTGTATGTCAGTGCTGCTTCCCTCTACCACGTACAATTCTGAATTTAGCAATCCAGGCTGCAGACCAAAGGCAGAACTCATTGGTGAGCGCCCACACCTCACGCACATTCACCTCAAATTTTTGGTGGAAACAAAAAAGGTACAAGGTTTTTTTGGTTTGGGATTTTCTTCCCCCCTTCTGGAAAAAAGACAAATTCACCTTTTCTCCCCCTAAAGGTCAGTGGGGAGGTAAGAAATTGCCATATTTGCTGTGTAAAGCAGCACTGACCATTGGGAATTTACCCTGGGTGAAACATACTAGTCCTCTGAATTTCTATAGCACCTTTTCGTGGGAGGACATTGGCAAGTTTCATCAGTGTTCATGCATTTAGCGCTAGGACATGACAGCGAGGTGGAGATCCGCAGTATGATTAGAGCCGTTATATAGGCAGAGAAGCTGACTTGCCCAACTATAAAACCACACAGGACAAAGCAGGTCTGTCTTTCCCTGTAAGTAGTAGGTGTGCACAAGCAAATGAAAGTCTACTAAAGATGCCAGCTACCAGAGTAACTCCTTTAGCACCAGCATAGCACTGTCCCAAGCGCCATCCTCACTTTGACGCGTATTATCATTGTTATTAATGATTTTAATTTAAAATAGCGTCTAGAGACCAGGGCCCCTCTGTGCTAGGGGTTGTGCAAATATCAAACAGGCGCTACCCCTGCACTAGAGCTTACAAACCGAGTGTAAGACTATAAACCACAGCGCATATACAATATAATAGAGCACCAGAAACAGTGAGCTGATCCTGACCACAGCACACCAGCTGCCAAACCACTGTCTTTCTTTTTTTGTCAGCATTACGGCAGGGGAGCGTTTTAAAGAAGGCATTTGAAGGACGACGGGTGCAGTGGCTTTACAGGTATGTGCAATGAGCATATCCCACGCTTTTGGGGCAGCATGGGAGAAGACACCAGATGGCTATGCGCATACCTGGGGTGAAATCTCGTCCCCACCGAAGGCAAAGGCAAAGTTTCCGTTGACGTCAAAGGAGCCAGGATTTCTCCCCAGCTGTATGCTTTCCATAACTTTGGTTTTAAGACCAACACAGGGGACCAAACTCAACACGGACACTGTATGCTCAACGCCAATGAAGTCCATGGAGACATGCCAGATGGCGAATTTATGCCCAGATCACCACTTTTGCAATGTTGACCCATGGGCCACCGTTCCAATTCCCACCCCATTCCAGGGCGGTTACGGGCTTGCATAGCGGCAGGATGAGATTGTTTCACACACTGTTGTGCTGCAGCAGTGTGACACATCACAACAGCGCAACATTGCAATAAGAAAAGGGGTCCCACCTCCGCACCAAGAGTCAAATTAGAACTTCCAAGGGGCTCAGGATTTTCTCCCAAGATGTATCAAGTTTTCCATAACTTCGGTTTAAAAGTAGACGCAGGGGACCCAACGTCCCATTGCTGGTGAAGTGGGCATAGCTCCACTCAAGCCCTGCCAGAGAACCACCCGGACCACGTAGTCACAGAGATCACTGGTAGCAATGCCAAAGCAGGCATTCCTGTGGTCAATAACCCACAGATGGACATCACTGAATCTGGAGCGAAACTTCAGCTCTAGCAAACAGCTGAGGCATAGGGTCCTAGCACAGGCCCTGCCTGATCTGCCCAACTCCCAAGCAGACCTGAAACCTCACCACAAAGACTGGTTTCATTCTTTCGCCAGCGGTTGACAGCTCTCTTCGCTGCTTTAAACACTTGTTTCCTATTAGTAAAATAAGACGGGTGAGAAAAATCTCTCTGGGTTATTTAAACTTCTAACATGGTTTACAGGAGAGAGAGAAAGACTGTGGGTTTCCTTAACCAGGACAGACCATTACAATCAAAAACGTTATTCAAGTGAGAGAGAGAGGGGGGAAAAACATCCCCTACAGAAAACAGTGGAGCTGCTGTCTGCGGGCTGGGTTTTTTTCCCCTCCTTCCCTTGCCTTAGCACAAAGCAGCTATTACTAGCTCCGACCACAACAAATTAATGGGTGGGAGAGGGAAGTGTGAACTGAGGGGTCTGTACAAAAAGAAACCCCAAGCTCTCCTTCTCCCTCCCTTCCTGCAGCCCCAGCCCCAGCCCCAGAGGGGAGGCAAAGCCCTCTAGGACCGTTCACTGCTGGCCTGCCTTTAAACAAGGAGAGACTGTGAAAAAGCTGTGATGGGGGTAGAGCAAGGAGGTGAGGTGGCAGATGCGGGAAACAAATTTAGCAAAGAGAAAAGATTTCTCTGTTAGAGCTAAGAGAAGCCTAAAGCTGAAGCATTTCTTCCATTCCCAACTCCCATACAACAAGGACCTGATCCAAACCACCCCAAGTTTATTCGAAATATATTCTAAGTGGAAATGCAGCAAGATGCCATTCGTCCCCCAACAGCATACAGCTCTAACTCTCTCTCACACACGCACGTTTGGATTTCCCCTTTCCTTCCATTCCAGGTGGAACTCCCCCTACAATCACCCCTCCGGGTTCCTCTTCTGTCCACGCTCTCTGGACACTCACACGTCCTTGCTGTCTCTGCTCAGTAGTGGTGGGCCTGGCTGGCACAATGAGGCAGGACTTTAGAAGGTACTACCCTGTGAGGGTGGCAGGAGCGCCACGCTCATGCTGAAGGCAGCAGCTGCAGAGATCAAACGGAAGAAGCCCTGCTGGATTTTGGGGTCAGATGTGGTTTAAAACTATTAATAAAAAAAAGGGGGGGGCAGCAACTATGGCTGGAAATCCAATCCGTGATTAACCCACACATTACAGTACCTTGGGGGAGGGAGGGGACTGCTAACCCACCTAAGGATGACAGGAAAACTAAGGCATTATTGGAAGGACAGGGATTAGAACTGGGAATTCCAAAACTGGGCTTATTCCATTCTCTTCTCTCTCCTTCCTCTGCCATTTAGTGCTCAGATTCAGGCAGAGGACATCTCACTTTCTTCTAGGTCCCTGATTCCCTCTCTGATCATCCACAGGTCCCCTTGCTTCCCCATCCAGCCCTCCCACTCCCAGAAGCCCATTCTCTGCCTCTAGCTGCTACAGGGAGGGTTATTGTCTTTATGTAACACCTTAGCCACAGCCTCACACCCTTCGTCTTCCAGGCCTTGAGCATTTCCCAGATACTGCTAATTGTACCGGGGTGAGGATAGTTCACTAGCAGCATGTGGCATCTGGGAACAGACACCTTCTCACTTGCTTCATAACACAGCAAGGATACATCCATGCACTGCTCAGAGATCGCCTCTGTCTGTAGAAGAGGGTGTCTCTGGAGCTGTTTGGGTACTGAGATGAAGGCGGCTCTAGTCCAATGCCTGGCCTTCCCAGTACAAGTCCCCACATTCACCTCACTTTCTCCCTATCTCAGTGAAGAGTTTTCTGCAAACAATAGGGAGGAAAGAGACTGAACCAGGTAGAGCTGCACTGTGTATCAGGAAAGCAAAGGGTTCTTTATGAAGGAAATAGGTAGAGATACTTGGAAGGCTTCCTCCTATTGCAAAAAGAACATGTTATAAAGCACATGTCCTAGCAGTCTGAACCAACGGGAAGGGCATTTCTGGGTGACTGCAGTACAGCGTGGTGGTTGGTGGGACAGCTAGAGGCAGGTGACTAGGGGAGAAGCGAGTGTAACCATCTGAGCAGGACAGTCAGCAGCATGTGGTGCACAGCCAGGAGTGTCTTTTGTGCTGTTCCAAAAGCCAGGAAGACGGTGAAATAATTTACTTTGTGGGCATTAGAAGCAGACACCAATATGACGTTAATGACAGACAGGGCCATTTGCCTCCACCATCCCAAAGCCACTGCATGGATGGCAAGACAACTGCTCAATCATCATCCAATGGACAAACAGGTGAGTTTAAAGGGGAGCATGGTGGGCCTGTGGCCGAGGGGGGCTCAGACGAGTCACTTCAGGACAAGTTTTCAAACATGTCTATGCTGCATCTGGGCAGGTGCCACCCAGCCCGGGCCGTCAGACCCATGCTAGCTTGGTTTGAGCTGGCACGCAAGAAAGAGCAATGTGGACATTGCAGCATGGGTGGTGGCACAGGGTAGCTTCCTGAGTACAGGTCAGCCCAGTCCCCGGGTCCAAACATGGGCAGCTAGCCTGTGCCGTGACACCCACACGGCTCTCTGCAGCATGCTTGCTCAAGCCACGCGAGCAAGTGTCTGCCTGCCCAGGCGCCCAGCTAGTGTAGACGTGACCTAGGCACTAAGGAGCTTACGTCTCACTGAAAGTCAGAGGGACTTAGGCTCCTGAGGGCCTAGACCACTTCTGAAATGGGGATTTAGGAGCCTACATCACTGAGAGGCTTCTGCCTTGGTTTACCAACTGTAAAAAGGGGCAATTACACTTTTCTCCTTCGAAATGCACTTGGAGATCCATGGATGCAAAGCACAGATCAGAGCTAGGTATTATTTTATTAACATGAACCCCAAGACGGGACACATTCACAGGGGATTTTCAAGGAAGCGAATGATGCTAGATCTTATGGACTCTCACCACAGTACAGAATGGAAACTCTTTTTATCATTCCTGCACCTCTGTTCCGAGATTGTGGCATTCCCTGAACGGAGCACAGAGTTTTGCTTCAATGTTAAGGAAGAAAAGGTAACGAAGCTGCAGATCCTACTTCTCAAAGCTCTCCCAAGGAGCAGCTCTTTGTAGGGAGAGGAAAATAACCTATTCCAATTCCTTGTCCTTAGGGGCACATACCCGCAGCTGGACCTTCTACCCTGCAAATCTTGCCTGCCAATTGATATGGTACCATGCTGGGAAATTCCTAGTTCACTTTAAAAACAAAAAGCTGGCATCTCTACATATTTGCAAGGTCAAGGCACAGAAAGCCTTCTATAAGCCTAAACCCTTGTTTTCAAGGGCCTATTCTTTTACAAACTGATTATGAAAGTAGGCTACATATTCTTAACAAGCCCCTTTTCACTACGGCTTTCAATTCCCTACAGTGTATAATGTGCATGTGTATTCTTGCATGGCAGGCCCTTACATACTGGTTTGATTGTTATCGTCCTGCCATGAAAGAGCCGATTGTTTTGGGTTCCCAAGATTACATCATGGCTTCCCACTCCGGCTGCCTGTCGAGGTGTTTGATCGGGACCTGCAGGTGGGAAGGAGTTCTGTGGTAAGCACAGGGCCTTGAGCACTTCCCCATACCTGCCCTATCTGTTCAACACAGCTGCCTTAGCACGCAAGGGCTTTCTTTTGCTTTATTGTAACCTCTCACGCAAAGTGTGTATGTGCGCGTGGCGGGGGGGGGGGGCCCCCCCGGGAGGGAAAATAGGTGAACAATGTGTTCTGCCTCAAAATCTGACTCATATGGGGCCAGAGATATTTCTGGCTCCCCGTGCTTACACAGAATGCTATCTGACAAGGAATGAGTGATCTGGTGAGACACAGATGCACAGACCTGTTGTCGACCGAATTTTTACATGTTCCAATTTTAAAGGCACATTTTGCAAAACAGATGAGTAAGTTTCACTCCCAAAGATTTATCTTTTCCAATTCTATAGCCCCTTTCATCTGAAAGCAGATAAAAAATGTCAAAGGATTAAAGCCTACCGCCCCCTCTTGTGACCAGGTAAGTGTTATCAATCCCATTACGCAGAAGAGACTATACAAGGTTACACAGCCAGAAGCAAACTAGGAATAGAGTTAAGAGTCCTGACTGCTAGTCCTGGGTTCTGATCACACAAGACCACGTTCCCTGCAGTTATGGAGCACTTTTCTATCTCCCCTGCCTTAGCTATCGGTAGTGGGATAGTGAATTCCCTCCAGGACTGAAAGGTGTACTGATAGTAGAATGGGGCCCAGCATATTTGTTCCTGGAGGCAGGGTTTGCACCCTAGTAGTGCTAAAACATGGATGAACTGCATGGAATTCAGTAGCAAATAATGCAAATCAGGACAGGAGTGTAATTCTAAATTAGATAATAGAAAAAACATCAAAAACTGAGGAGCTTTAAATGGCACTAAGGGGACAGACAGTGAAACTGAAAGGGGACAAATATAGAAAACCGATAAAGGAAATACTTTTTCACATAATGCACTATTAGCCTGTAGAACTCATTGCCACAAGATACTGTGGAGACCAAGAGTTGAGCAAGATTCAGAAAAGGATTGGACAGCGATATGGAAAACAAGATTATCCAGATTTATCACAGTAAATATCATAAAATAAGCAAGAGTTTTGGAAGTGATATGAACCCTCTTACATCAGGGTTTAAGTCTACCTCTAATTATTGGGGTTTGGGAGGAAATTTTGCGTGTTGGAAGGTTATCCCATAGCTGAGTTCTGTGGTGTTTCTTGCACCTTCCTCTAAAGCAGATAGTGTTGGCTATTGTTGGTGATAGGGTACTGGAGTAGACGGACCCACTGGTCTGATCCAGCCTGGGCAATTCCTGCACCCTATCAATTTCCTTCTAGGTGTGTCATCTCTCCATCTGTACGTTGTTTGTTTAGTCAAAGTTTCAGGCCAAAAGGAACTTTTACAATCATGAAGTCTGACTTCCTTCATCATACAGGCCACAGACCTTCACCCAGCGACTTCTGCATCAGGCCATAACTCCTGTGTGAGCTACAGCAGGCCTTTTAGAAAGGCATTCAATCCTGATTTCAAGAATTTAAATGATGCAGAATTCATGACATCCCCAGTTAACTTGTCCCAGTGGTTAACTGCCCAAAGTGTTAGAAGTTTGCATCGTATTTCTAGTCTGAATTAGTCTAGCTTTGTCTTCAACCATTGGTTCTCATTATGCCTTTGTTTGCTAGATGAAGCAGCTATTTACTATAAGAAATCTCTTTCCCATGTAGGTACAGGTAGACTGTGACCAAGCCACCTCTTAATCTTCTCTTGGATAAACTTCATAGATTGAGCTTCCAATTTAGATTGTAAATCTAAAGGACTTTTGTTTTATCCGTGAAGCACCTGGCACATCTTCTCACTCTATAAACAGCAAAAACAAGATTAAAAAGAGCAGCCACAATAACTCAGTGACGTAGTGAGAGCTCTCTCATTCTCTTCAAGATACGATCCCTATTTATTCCAATTTTTGCTGTTACATAGCTGCAACATTTTCTCTATTAAGAACATGTACTTGAGGGGAGAAAACGTAGATTCTCACACGTATCTGGAAAGCATCAAAGAATTCCTCTGATCGTTTTGATAGTCTGAAGCAGGGCTGTGCACAGGGACCCATAACCGACTGTTAGGTTTCTAATGGATTCTCACTCCTTGGGTGTGCTTACATGTAACATTTATTATTAATGCTTATTATTATTACTACATCTGTCTGTATTACAATAGTGTTCCCTGTGTCAAGCTCTGTACAAACATACAGTCCGAGCCAGTCCCTGCTCTGAAGAACTTGTAATCCAAACAGAAAAGACAGACAAGAGGAGGCCAAGGAAAGAGGCACAGGATAGAGAAGTGACTGCCCATGGTCAAATAGCAGGCACAAGCAATACCTCTAGAACTCAGATAACTTGAGCTTTTTGGGAAAATCCTGATTATTTGCCTGCAGAATATATGTGACGCTAAGTGACTGGCGCTGGTAAGTGACATTTATACACATTTATTTGACAAGCACCTTAACTTCCAAAGTGCACATGTGGCTACAATACATCATACACACATGAACACCGTGACTAATGGGAACTGAAAATACTAGCACGGGTCACGGGAAGTTTCAATTTCCCAGGCTGGTTCAGTTATCAAAGCGGAGAAGGTTGGTAGTATGACAACCGTTGCCTCCCCGTGCACAGGAATAAAAATATGACCCCTTTTGGAGGGGCACACTCTGTGCTGCCACCACAGCCCAGGGGCTGGAGGAGATATCTCCCTTCTCCTGCCTCACCCTTACTGCAGCCCCACTGGGGACCATGTGCTCCCACCCCACTGGATTGACCCCTTCCTTGCCCCCGAGGCTCTGCTCACTGCCCTGCAACTACTGGTTAGAAGAACTGTCATTCTGTATCGCCTCAGCTGCCGCTCAGTGGGAAGCAGAGAAAGGGGCAGGGTGGGTGAGCTCCAAAGAACCCTTCCAGGCTCCTGGAAGAGAGTATCTGGCTGCCCAGCACTGAAACTCAGATCTCTGTCAGCTCCTGTCCCGGCCCCGGGGCCGGAGGAGTTCTGTACCCTGGCCCGTCCCCCCTTGTGCTCGCACCCCTGCAGTGCAGTCATGTCCCCACTGCAGTTCCGAGGCAGTTCTGCGCACTCACAGATGGGTGAAATACAGCACTCTCAACCGTCCCGCTTCCCTGTCCCATGCCTAGTCCTCTGGGCCAGTGTTTCTCTGAAGACTGGTGCGGGTCCCTGAGATCTCTCTGACACCATTTACGAAGGCAGCAAACCGGTCCCTGGCATCAAAAAGGTTGAGAAACCCTGAAAAGTGGCATGGCCTAGAGCAGCAGCTCCCAACCTTCTCGAGTGTGCAGAGCCCTTTCCAACCTCCAAACATTTCGCGGACCACCACATGCTACTAGTTTTGTTTGACACTATACATTTCCTTGGTGAGGATGTTAGTATTTTACTTTTCTGCAGACCCCCCTGTAGTAGCTTCATGGATCACCAGGGGTCTGCAGATGAAAGGTTGGGAACCGCTGGCCTAGAGCTGGACACACGGCTGTGGGAGTTATTTTTGTAGTCAGTTGCTCTCACGTCTGTTAGTTTAAGATATTTAAAGCTTTCCTGATGAAACTGGTGTTAAAAAACAAATTAACCAAGCAAAATGTGGGATCTTACAGCAAGATCCTGGACGACTGAAATCAAGCAGAGCTTTGTTACGGAGGGCGCAGAACCAAGCCAATCAAACAGTAAGAAAGCCCTAACAGGGATATGTGTTTCCTGGTTGTTGGTTGCCACTGAAGTCTGCCAACAGGATCTAATAAACAGAACACTAGACGGGGAGCAAGGAACTGAATGCTAAGCCATGCCAGTAACTTGCTGAAGCCTTGGACAAGGTTGTAGCAGTTTTTTGGTTTTTTTCCCCACTTGACTTCAATGGGCGCTGTGGGTGCTCAGCACAGCTGAAATATCAGACCCTGAAAATTCCTTGCATTTGAGTTTCCCCATCTTTTAATACAGCAATAATATGTTCTTCCACACCCCACCCAAAGATGGCGCAGTGTCTGAAGTGGCAATGTGCTATTTTTATTCAGGGTTTACACAGCACCACAATTGCAAGTCATTATTTTTTATGCTACATTTCTTAGTTATAACGAAGAGAACATTTCTTTTCTCCAAAATGCATTTTGATTTAGGTTGTGCTCCAGGCGTCTATCGTGATAAAGATGCCTTTTGTTAGCTACAGGTGAATGTTTAAAAAAAGAAAAAAAAAGTGAACTAAAATAGAATGCCTAGTTCCTCTTGCATCTCTGGCAGCCCCTACATCTCTCCACCCAGCTGGCAGCGCTGACCAGCCAGATACCCTTATCGAGAAGAATTAGCAAACTATTAGCGTTAGGGCTTAATTGGCTAGAAGAATTTGCTCTGAGTGGCATTCCCAGCCGTCCTGGTGGGAGGGAGTCAATCAGCTATTGTACCAGATGGTGTCGGTGCCTCCCCTTCTGTTTGCAAACAGCAGATTGGCTGCAGGGGTACGGATGCTAACCAATAGCTCAATGCAGACAGTGGGAGAGCAAGCCAGCGAGGGACTGAGTAAAGTGACAACTGCCTCTGAACCTGTGCAGTTGCTATGAGACGAAAGTCTCTCCGGGCCTTGGATGCCAACAACACTAATATCTACTGCTAATGCCTGTTGTTCATTGCCTGCCAGCCAGGGTGACCCCTAGACGTGCAGCCGATGGATATATATACACACCTCGACGGAAGAACTGGGAGGGGAACATTTACTGCAGAAAACTGTTCCCGCGCCTCCCATTTTAGGGCCTGCAAAGCGTATAGTGTATCTCTCCCTCCTCAGTCCCAAGACCTGCTGGCCCTTCCTTCTCCCCCACAGCAGGAGGACCCGCAGTCAACTGCAGCTGCGTTTACGGCTCAGCAGTGCTACGACTGAGCCTCTGAACCTGACTGCACTTCCCATCTCTCTCTCAGCCCATCTGGCCCCAAGGTTGAGAGGCCGAGGTCTAGAATGCCAGCAGAGGGGAGAAGGGTGGCAGCACAATGGAGGGCTTCAGAGGAGCCAGTGAATGGAGAAGAGTTGAAGAGAAGGAAACGGAGGCAAGGGAAGGGAGAAATGAGGATGAGGACTCCCAATAGCCAAGGAAGGGAATGAGACTTGGCTTTGGGGAAGCCAAGACTAACCTCACTAGTAACCTCGCTAGTAAAGCGAACTCCAAGCCTTACAGGCAGCCCCTAAGAAAGCCTCTCGGGCTGGACTGAGAAAATACAGCCTTGGATTCTGCAAAGAATTTCCTTCGCATTGCCACAGACACAGCCCCACCCCACTCCTGATCAGGGAACTCACAGGGCCAACCCTTCAACTACAGGCTGAACCAAGATCGAACAACAGAGGCTGAATAAGAAATAAAGGCAGAACTGAAAATCAAAGGCGTCCTTCATGCACGCTGCTGGGTGTGAGATAAATTCCCAGCTTTCAGACTCTGACTGACTGCAGTCGACTGAATTCCATCCCGTTTACATTCAACACCGGGTAATTTAAAACAGGACTAGAAATATTTTCACTCACGCTTTCTAAACACAGCTAGGTGCTAATGGATATTAATAGCAACAGTTGCTGACATCAGGACCCTGCAAAAGCATGGCACAGCCAACATATGCAACCAAGCAGAGATCATGGTGCATAGCAATTTGGCCACTGCTGGCTCACAAGAGCCAGGACGAAAAGCTTCCTTAGCAAAGGAAATTTCCCCAGTTCTTCCAATTCTCATCTGCCACAGCCCTATCCTCAAAAGAGCAGGAGAAAATGCAACAGCAGCTGTTTACTCTTGCAGCCTCAGCCGGCCTTTTTGCCCATTTCCTTCTCCCAGCCCTCCACGGCCCATGATCACTCACTTAATGCAAAGTAACCTCATGACAGCAGACCCTTTCCAACAGCCTAGACTCCCATAGTCTCCTTAGGAGCAAAAGGAGCCTGTGGTTTGCTCCAGAAGGATTTCGCTCGCACAAACTGCACACAGACAAAATGGGAAATGACTGCCTAGGAAGGAGTACTGGGGAAAAGGATCATAGTGGATCACAAGCTAAATATGAGTCAACAGTGTCACACTATTGCAAAAAAGCAAACATCATTCTGGGATGCGTTAGCAGGAGTGTTGTAAGCAAGACACGAGAAGTAATGTTTCTGCTCTATTCCATGCTGATTATGCCTCAACTGGAGTATTGTGTCCAGTCCTGGTTGCCACATTTCAGGAAAGAAGTGAACCTGGTTTGAAAGAGGAAATGCACCCTAACATTCCTGCTCATTCTCAGGAGTGAGAGATCAGCTTCTATGCCTCGCACCTGTAGAAAATGGTGGCACAATTTGAAATTTTGTCCCTATCTTCCTGCATCAGTAACTCCAAATAACCACCCAAAACCTTCTCCCCAACCTGAGTGGCTCCTCCCACCCCGGGATATAACTCATCCCCTACTAGAATATTTTGGTCTGGAAAGAAAGTCCCAGCTTGCAGCTTTCTGTACAGACCAGTGTTCCTGAAGATGCACGTGTCATGCACCTTCCCTGACCAACCCGTACTGATGTCTGTGAAATGCCCATGACTATCCACAAGCACCTGCAGTACCATCACGAAGTACCCCTTTCTATTGAGGTACTTCATCACAAGATGGTCCAGGGCCAAAATTGGGATATTATTGCACAACTAGTGGTTAAAATGAAAATCACAATCAAAACTTGCATCCCAGCTGTATGACAGAGCTGGCAATGGCAAGTCTTCCCAACACAAACCCAACAAGCTGCTGACTCAACCTGGCATGTTGGCAGACTTTGTTCAAGCCACACTGCTGGAGGGCTAATATCAATATTAGTTGGGATAGGAGGACTAGCAGAGACGTTCAGAGACAAGTAGGGCCGCAGAGATGGGTAGAGCTGGAGAACGCGCTATGCCAACCAGTCAAGAAAGCTTTAAATATGACATTTGGGATGTACCACAAGAGTGGCACAGAGTTATTAGGCAGGTGCTATGGTGTTCCCACCCACTCTGTATATGATCTCCAGATATGGTAACTCTGCATTCAAGACCTTGGGGATCCTCCTATGGGGAAAGGAACAATTTCCTCCTCTCCTTGAGCATCATAGCACAAATCCTGTGGAAAATGCAGCATTGGGCAAGCAGCTAACATTAAGCCCTCTTCTCAGATGTGATGCAAAGCAAGCAGACCAGTTTCAAAACTCCAACGTTGGTTGAGAGCGAGCGATTAGCAAGAGAGGCTCCCATTGTTTGGGGCAGATTGATTGTAATTGTTTTGTTATAGTAGGCTCGTATCTAGGGCCATATCACACAGAGAGCTCCCATTATGCAGCAGCTATTTATTCCGCTGGGTTTTTAAAGCTTTAGCTTTATTCTTATCTTCCCTGTTATTTATATAACTGTTTGATTTATGAGTCATGCTCATGCACAGGGTAAAAGTTCACATCTCCCTCTATCTGAGAAACACAAAGATATGTTTCATGAGTTACACGCGTTCCACTTTTCCTCGCTCCCTCTCTCTCATTCTTTTTCCACATTTTGACCTCAGTGGCTCAGCAGAGAACATACAAGGCTGCTTGACGCTTTCTCCTGCTGCTAGATAAGGGTGCTTGCAAAAGTAGCTCTGTCTGCTGTGCATGGGATCCAGCTGGTACCAGCGAATTCCCTCCCCCGCCTGGCCCCATTTATCTAAGATTGGTACTTGGAAAATTCTGCACAAGGCGCTTGGTGAAAGCTGGATACACAGACATCAGTACCACTTTTGGACGTGACATAAAACAGTTACTATCCTACTTGCTGTCAGTATATGTCCCAAAGTACCAAATGGGAGTGTGTGTGTTTAAATCTGAGTCCTGGACAAATTCCAGCTGGCTCCATAGGAAACTGTCTACCTGAAAATCCCTAGGAGTGTAAACTGGTAATAGCATTAACCATTTTCTATCCTAAATGTGATTGCATTTCGCTATGTACTGTTAAAGAAATGCCACGTGTCACCCTAGAAGTAGCTGCATGTTTATATACACATATATAGTTATATATATTACACGTTTACACAAACATATCTACGCACATTCACGCAGCGAGGCAAATTGCAATAATAATTTATTCAATTTAATGTAATTTATTTCTGTTCATGAATAATCTATGAAAACATCACTTTTGTTTTCAAATTTGTTATTTGAAGTTACTCAACAAATAATTTCTGGAAATAATTCTTTGTTGTTCTTTTGGGAGTACTGGTTATTTTAAATTCAAGCTGTTTTCGTTGGACGGATGGACACCCACCCACACACACGTCACAAGGCATGGTTCTGTTCCCCGACTGGACAGGTGTAGCTTGTTAAATTTCCACCAGGAATGCTCCCAAAGATTAATTTCAAATCACCTTTCTGCAAACATTCTGCTTTCAGCTTGTCATTTCCCTAAACAATCCTGCTGGCAAATGTCTTCTTTAGGAAATTGGTGGAAAGCAAACACAACAGGGGCCTGGAAACAGGGAAGTAAATGAATTTTCAAATGTAACCACACACTCACAGAAAATATTTTAGGATACTGACCTGGGGTTACAGTCACTCCCTGTGCAGAGAAGCCAGCACAAGATCCATGCTGGGGACTTCATAGATGAACAAGGGATTCTGGCCCACAGGGGAAAATACCACTCCCAGATTGTACATAAAAGTTATTGAGAGCTGAGCACCTGACTTCCTGAGGCTACTTTGAAAATCACAGTATAAAACACTGGATAAAGTGTTAGCTAAAAGAGCGTAGCACTCAATCCTGCACTGGGGAATATCAACCAGATGACCTACTTGGTCTTTTCCTTCTCTAATTTTGATGATTTCACAAACATGTGTTTGACACGATATTTTCAAGTGCAGATACCATATATTTGGTAGATGGCTCTTGACAAGCAGTCACTTGTTTATACCTAAAATGCTACTTATGCTCGCAAGGACACTTCTCCTGCAGAAAAACACCACACTGATTGAGGGGGAAAAAAAAGCGGGGAGATATTGAGGCAACTGACTACAGATGCCTAGGTGGGAAGTGGGGGCAGGTCCCATCATCATAACTGCTGGCAAATTATCCTGCAAGACTGTTTACTGTGTTACGGAATAAACAGTTCTTGAGTAAAAATAAGAACTTGGCTGAGTGATTGTAACCTAACAAAGAAAGAAGTCTCATTAATAATGTTCCCATCAGGTAGTTTACCAAGGTACACTTAGACAGCTGTGCTGTCTTGGTTTCACATGAGATATGATGGTGAAACAAGCCCTTGCGGTTGAGAGAGAAGTATGGGAACTGGAACGGTAAAGCTTCATGGGATTTCCCTTACCATGGCCACAGTAAAGAGAGAGAGAGACCAAGCAAACAGAGTTGCCAGGACCTAGCTAAAAAAACTGTTAAATTACAGTGCATGGGAGTGAGAACATGACCAGCCAACCCTGGGGAGATCCCCCCCACGTGATAAGCAGGTGCTGATCACATGAGGTAGTGCTGCCTTGCGTACCTACTTGCTACCAAGATGTTTGGGTTTCTTGACCATTTGAGCCCCCTCTCCTCTCACCCTTCAGGATGGGAGCCCTTTTCCTCGCAGCATGCAGAGAGGAAGGGTGGCATTGAGACTAGCGTTTTGACTGGAACTCGGGTGATCTGAGTTTTACTCCCCAGTGCGACCATGAACAAGTCACTTCATTTTCCTATGCCTCAGTTTCACCTCTGGTAAAAAGAGAGAATACTTTCCCTATCCCTATGGGAGCTGCACAGCTAGATTCAGTGATTCTGAGGATCTCAGGTATTACAGCTGTGAGTGCCACAGAAAAGCCTGTCAAAGACAATAAATATCCATCAGTGACTCGAAATGCGCACTGCTGAATTCTGAGGGCACAGGGTTTGCAACAACACAAGCCCAAAAGGCGTCAACTTTACACCTTACATTGCTTAAAACTGAAACATATGCAGGGCTTAAAAGCAGACCAACATACAATTAAAAAGTCACTGAATACAATAGAGAATGGAGTGCTGGTTCCAGGCAGTGGAACGAGGAACTCAAGAAGCTCAGTCTATTTCGTTTATCTAAGAGAAGGTTAAGTGGTAACTTGATCATGGTCTACGAGTACTTACATGGAGATGAGGTTGCTATTTCTGAGAGCAGAAGGCTCTTTAAGCTAGCAGAAAATGGCATAAAGCGATTGAACGGTTGGACTCTGCAGTCAGACAAATTCAGACTGGAAACAAGGTGCACATTTTTAACAGTGAGGACAATTAACTATTGGGATGGCTTAGTCAGAGATACGGTGGATTGTCTGTCACTTGAAGTCTTTAAATCAAGACTGGATGTCTTTCTAAAAGATATGCTATAGCTCCAACAGAATTTATGGGCGTGTTGCAAAAATCACTGGCCGGTGTTCCGAATGAGGTCAGACTAGATGATCATCTTAGTCCCTTTCTGCAATTAACATCTATGAACTGGGTGATAACAGACTATGCAGAAGTGGTTCACATGCTAAGAACCAAGGATGAAAGATGCTAAAATAAGTGTAAAGCAGGTTTGCCTCACTTTCTTTTTTGGATTAAATATTTCACTTCCTTCTACAGGCACGCACACACAGACACAAAAATAAATTGAAAGCTGCAGACACACAATTAGCTGCAGACACTGAAGATTAGTTCAAGAGAAGGGTGCATATTTTTCATAATAAAATTAAGCATGTCTATTTGTCTAGTTTCCTGGACATTTTAAAAGAATTATTCTCAAAAGCCTTAAAGTAACAAACAAGTATTACAGTATTAGTGTCCCTCCCTGGTATATGTTGTTTGATTTTTACTGTTCAGATTCCTCAGTATTCAACACACAAAATTTCACACCCCTGTTTTTAGGCTTTACAGAACTACATCCCCAGTTTAGCAAAGCACTTAAGTCCATACTTAACTTTAAGCATGCAACTTGCCCCGTACTTCTGTGTTTTGGTCCATCAGGCCCTGGGATCTTCCCTAGTGACCCTATAATTACAGTCCCTCTGGCCTCAGCGATTTATTCATCTATTAACTGAATGTTTTATCCAAACGTCGATGGAGTTAACAAGATCATTCGGACAAAGCAGGCCTGGCTGTGCTGAGTTTTTTTCTCACTCAAGTGAGAAGGCAAGTAACAGAATGGTTTGCCCTGGCCTTTGGGAACAATTAACTAATAACTATTCAGAAGTCCTTAGTGGGTTCGTTTAGACTGATTGGATTTGACAGTTTATCGACACCAACTTCCAAATGTGCCTATGTGGCATTTCAGGAAGAACTGTAAAGCATTCGGGAATGCGCAGTCAATCAGATCACTGGCCCTATGATTTTGACTTGCATAGACACACCATGTATAACGTGGGATTGTTCCACTAGGACTTGAGAAGAGGGTGAAAGGAAAACCTAGTAAGGTTTTCTGCAGACGGCTAGCCATAAGAGTAGAAGCCTGGCAATCAGGAGCCTTAGGTTACACTGGAAACTGACCTTGCTGTGTGGCCTTGAAGCAAATCATTCAAACGGGGATAATATTTGCCTGTCTCCCATGAGACAATGCTTGCAAAGCACTTTGCAAGTCTCAGATTAAAGATGCTATAAAAATGGAGTGCGAACTATTATTACACGTGTTTCTAAGGCATCCAGCCCAGCACATTATACAGGGGACTGAGATGTCTGGTTTCTCTTTTCTCCTGAGAGAGGAAATGAGAACTGTTTTTTAAAAGTCCTCGGTAGGATGCTTCATGAAATGTTAATAAACCTCTCAGCCAGTTCACCACTACTGAAACCAAGGGCTGACCTATTGACCAGGGCCCCCACATGGGAGGGAAGGGTACACTTTACTGGGACCCGGAGGCCCTGAGGGGCCCGGCCCAGGCTGCAACCCCCATGGGTGTGTGTGTGGGAGGGGGCCCGTATTACAAGTTTGTATCGGGCCCAAAAGAATTATGCTTGGGCCCTGTTGTTGACAGGCACCGTTGTAAACCTGCTCCATGTGGCTTCAAGGTACTTACGTCCAAACTCTCGGTTACTCGATAAAGAACTACTTTACATCCTAACAGCCGCCTTGGAACAGTTTGTCAACATACCAAAGCAAAATAAAACAAAATAGCCTACTCCACATGAAAAGAAAATCGCTGTGGATAATTTAACCCGTTTACTGACTTAGCTGTGACTTATGTCAATGGTTGCAGATTTGTTCTTTGAAATTATCCAGGGCCTTTTCGTATTTAAACATACTGCAGGACTGTGGGCTGCCCCCAAACAGGTGTGGGGCATGGTTTCTGCTCCCTGATTGGATGACTGACACTTTTCCTCTCTGGACAAGAAACTGAATTATTCACCGGTGGAGGTGAATACTCGGCCAGACTGCATCGCTCGCAAAGCCCTTAAGAGAGCTGTAATTTCCACAGCCAAAAAAAAGTGGCCTCTGTGAAGGTTCCCAGGAAATGCATTAAAGAGACTGATTTTCAAATCAAATTTGCAGTTGGAATAAATGACAGAATATTTTACTGCTGTATTTGCCCAGCTCTATTCCTTGCCAAGGAATTAGTCTAAGCAGACTAGATGACTGCTAAGAAAGTGCTGAGAAGCAAGGGAAGGGCAACAGAACCGTCTTGGGATTCATGTGTTAACATTGGAATAAGTTGTCTGAGAGCCAGAGAGATATCCAGGCACCAGGTAGCTGCTGAGAAGGCCCCGGGCAAGAGAATGGTCCCTCTGGATGGTCCGATATGCCTCTCTTCATTTGGGGGGAAGCAGGGGACAGCATTTAGGTCTGATGGCTTTTCCCATTAAAACACAGAGATAAGTTAATTGAACATTTATCACCTTAGACAAAGAAATTGTATCCTGACCCTGCAGAATACTACTTACAGAGTCCAGAAAGGCTGGGACTAGGTGCCTGTGTGTGTTCTCTTATTTGCTCATGTTTGCTCAGTCTTATAGGCAATCCCCATGAAACCTTTATTGCCATTCCCAGGAGTAGATTCGTTTCTTATCCTGTCAGAGTAAAGAACTCAAGGATGATGACTCAACTGTGGGCCAGCCTAGGCAGTCAGGATTAGTCTATTTTAGTCACCACTGCAGCACCAAACAGAAGAGGCTCTTCTAAACATAGACCTAGCCACACAGCAAGCTCTGACCTCCAGGAAACGCAGGTGCAAGGGGCCATGTTAAAGAAACAGGCAGCAGAAATATCAAGGGAACGTCCTCGGCTGGCTGTGCAGGGGCTAACATTCAACGCAATGCACAGCAGCATTACTATTGCTATTACATCTTAATGTTTGTGTTAAAGCAGTCAGTCTTCTGTGCTCATTTACCCTTTTTGTTGCTAGCATGTGACAACAAAAATCAAGTAAAATGCACCAGCAACCACAGTACCCTAGAGGCAGTGTGGTCTAAGGGATGGAATTGGAGTTGGGGGTCAGAGCTCAGAGAATGTTGCTTGGGTCATCTCAGCCTCAGTTACTTTCCCCATTTGTAAAATGAGATAAAGATAAATCCTTATAATAGGCCTTTGATGAATAAGGTATGCAGAGAGCCATATAAACATTTACGTACTAGTCCCAGGAGCTGGTCATTTTGAATCAGTTCCTTAGAAGCAAAAGGCATTTTAGGTCTCATGAACTATCAATAAGTCAAACAATCCTCCTAGGGACTTTGGGCCCAATTCGCCTTTGCTCTAGGGCCCTTGCTCAGATGGAATAGAATTTAATTGCCTTCAGACTCTATATGGGAACTGGCAGCACAGAAAAGGCCATTCCTTTTCATTGACTTGGTGCCTGGTTTTAAGGGACTGGAGGCTCTCAATATATTTCTGGGGCATGCATCGAGTTTCTGGTACAGTTAACCTCACTCCTCCAAACTGCTGCCCCAACAACAGAGGAACCAGTTTGTACCACAGAGGCTTCTGCAATGGTCAGTCACAGATGGGAAAGAAGGAAAGGGGGGGAAAAGAGGATGGCTTTTTCTTGCAGTGAGTGACACTCAGGGAGCTGATCTGTCACGGAGAACAGCCCAGCTATGGTAAGTAGTCCACTCCTGCAGGCACAAGTAACTTGGGGGGCAGGAGAGAGCCCACAGAGTGACAGCTGCTTTTTAACTCTTCCATGGAAAGGTTCCTAATGTGGTGAAAATATACAGATCATGGGACTCAAAGAGATCAGCTTGTATTTTCAACCCACTTAGATTGTAAATTCTGCAGGATTTTTTCATTTGGCCTGTAAAGTGCCACATACACCTATGGGGCTATAAAATCAGCATGCATCCAAATGGTGAAGGGAGGCTCAGAGGGGGACGAACTTCTTGGCATCAGGGACCAGCAATAGATATAGAAGGCGGTGGTGGTGGTGGTTAGAATCAGAACAACCTCCTGGTTCAAAACACACACGTTCCTTCAACAAGAAGTATTTCATCCCCAAGTGTCCATAGTGCAGCTGTCATTCCATGCAGGGATTTGGACAACCACAAAGGTCATGTGAGCAGGACTGGAGTAGCGGGGGGTGCTACAGGTCAGGAGTAAACAGAGCACTAATTCATTCCCCTCAATTGCCTTTTCAAATTAAACTGAAGTCCGAAGTGCATGCTTCCTCCAGGTTCCTTGCCACTGAAACTCAAGCCTGCTACTTCAGTCTTGGGTCATCCATCCTCTCTCTATCAGTGCTCCTCCAATCCTCACTTGCAACATCTCCTGCTGTTTCATTCCTGGGGTGCCCCACAAACAGCTCTGCCTATGTATTACGATTCTGGACTGCAGCATGCCAGATTGATCATTTCAGCTACACTGGAACCACAAGAATTGGATTTTCATTTGTGCCCCAAAACGATACCATCTGAATCTTTGTGAAAAGATGGTGGCCCTTCCTTCCAGGTAAATGAAGGATTTACTCAAATTCAGCTGCTCAGACAAAGGAGCAAAAATGATTAGTTTGGGAGTATTTTTAGGAACCATAGGAGGCCTCTCAATTGAGACCTTGCTCACTCCATTTTTCAACTGTGTAGGTCCGTGGAACTATCCACCCAAATTTACATTTTTAATAGCAAATAGATGTTAATATTGGCACAGCCACACAAAGTACAGTTTAATGATGTGGCTCGCATTGATGCTGGGTAGATCTATTGCTGGAGGGAGCTTTAAAGCCTTATAAAGGTTAATAAAATATTTTATTTTAAAAGAAAATACACATATAGACTGGGTGGTCTAAAAGCAGAGCTGGGATTATGACCCATTGACAAAGACTCCCAGAAGTACATGCCAATTAATGTTTTTAGCTGCATATAAAAAAAAGTTAACCTTGTCCCCTTTGCTTGCATCTTTCCACCATATACAGACACAAAATTAATGCAAATATCATTCCTGATTAATTAGCTTAGTTTCTCCCTTCCTGCCCCCATTTATGATCCTACAATTCAATGCCTGCTTCCCCATCTGCTTTTATAATTGCTGGAAGGCATTCCCAGGAAATGTGGTGACCATGCAATACTGGAATTCAGTGAAATCAGAATTGCCTTACTGATGGGATGCAATGCAATTGGAATGGTAATCTCTGGTAGCAGACCCAACAACCAAAACAACCGCTGCACACTCTGCTGCCCTGAGACCTGCTGTTTGAAGACCACCTTAAAAAGCCAGGAGAGCTCAATTTGGGAAGTGCTTAAGTGCCAAATGAAGTACTAAGAAAACGTATTGGGTTAAGTGCTAGTGTCAATGGAGTTACTCGCTGAGAACGTTATGTATACCCCGCTCACGGAGATCACAATTTTAGAGACAGCCCAGCCAATGACCGTCACAGTTACCATCATTTCAAAAAAAAAAAAAAAAAAAGCCCAACGTCAGGTAAAGAAGATGAAACTAATGAACACACAATTCTTCTTATCCCACCACTGGATGAAAATAGCCTGAAAAGGAACCAATGCTCAAGAAAGAAAGAAAGAGAGAGAGAGAATATTCTCTTTTTTCTTAACCATCTGAAATAACATTTTGATTTAGCTAATCTCTTGGCCATACGACCGCCTGTGACTAAACCAAAGGGCCCATTGATGGAGTCAGCTGAACCAACAGAAGCAGATTGGCCCCCTCTGGACTTTGGCCCCTTCCCACCACATTTTACTGAGGGCATCTCATTTTCCATGAGAAACCTTGGCTGAAGAAGGGGGAAGCCGTTACAATAATTTCTGTGCCAACAGCCCACAGAAGCAAAGACAGGCACTTCGATAATCGATTGCCTGTCAATTTCCTTTACCAGGCCTGAGACTGGGTATTAATACTGCGCTTTTCCACTTCTGCATTAAAAGCTGACTGCATGTGGCTATATCCAGCATTCAGTTCAAATCCAAAACCCATGAACAAGTGACAAAGTGTTTGCCAGTTCAGCCTTGAGAGGGATGGATTGTCATGTGTTGTGTTAGGGCTGCCTGGGCAACCCAATGGTGGAATCCAAATATGGTCCCCACAGAAGGTCTGGGGTCTATACGTATCTGGGTGTTAAGTTCCATGCCACGCAGGCTCTGGTGCCTTACCTGGAAGGCCAACCTCTCTTTTGCTCAAGAGCACCATCAACTGTGCAGCATCATCACCAGGGCTCTGTCAGTTTTCTCTGCCTCTTATCTCTGTGGCCACAGCCTCTGTGGCTGAGTGTACACTAGCATAGCTCACAGCTGTAACTCACTGCCAGAGATGGTGGAGGGCTGTAGTGTGCACTGGGATATCGAGCTATTTCCAAACTTCCCAGTTTAAACACAGGTGGAAGCTGGAAATTAGAACAATAATCTAAAATGGAGCTAAACTAAACTAAACAGAATTTCCCCTACTCCCTTTAACAATGTGCATATTCCCCTGCCAGGAGGAGAATGTGAAAGAGACTACATCAGACTGTATTATGCAACCCTAAAGCCTGGAACCAGACAATTTCCTAACAGATGTAGCTGTAAAACAACCCTATTATCACATCATGTACAGTAACAATGTCTCCATTCAAATTGTTCCCCTCCTCGGAGAGTTTATTTTTAAACCATGCCGCAAAGGAGAGGAATGGGTCACTCTGGCTGCAAAGACTAGATGCCTTGTTGAAAGTTAGCCTTGTTTAGTCTTATTTTGATAAGATAAACATGGATAACAGCTCTTTTCTTTTTTTAAATATGAACAGGAACCAAGCTGGTGCACTTTGTAGCTCAAAACCAGGGTTAAAGAGATTCTTGTGTTAACATACTATGGAATATGTGATTAAATTTACCCTACTCAGGGGTTCACACCCTAAACACACTATAGAAAGCTTTGATGAAACAAAGACTTGGGCTTAAGGCAGAAGGATAGCTCAGCTAATAGCATGAAATGTGATAATGAGACCAAGTATTTGGGATCATAGATCCCATCACTGTTATACCAGCCTCAGCTCTGTCAGTGCACCTCAGTCCTAACAACGTAAGAGGGGCTACATGGTCCATCTAACCCAGCATCCTGTCTTCCATCCGCCAGGATGCCTTGAAGAGTAACATAAGGGCTATAAGAGCGTTCCACAACTCTTGCTCTCAACACCTTAGGTCATTTTCCATTGGGGAGACATCTTTTACAGTTTGCCCTTTGCTGCTGACACAACTTATAAAGCATTTAAGTGAATTAGTTACAACCTGGGCGGAAAACGTTCAAGAGCTGGAAAACTCATTCGGAAAAGAGCTGGAAGGCTCCCAAAGCAACCCGCCCTGAATGGAGAGAGGGCACATGAACTCCACATAAAAACTCTTGCTGCTGACTTCCCTTTCAGTGGAGAAGAAAGACTAAGGAGCTTGTGGGATTGGAGCAGGGACTCCCCAAACAAAACAGGGATAAGATAACAGTTATCCACCACCAGAAAGCACAATTTGTTTGAAGTTCAGCTGCTAAAGCATCATCCGTTGATGTGAACGTTGCTGAGTTGTTTTACATGGCGCCTTGGGTGACTGCGCACTTGTCTGTTGCATGGACACTTCCAGACCACGGTAAAGACAGAGATCCTCGTCCAGACGATCTGGTTCTCACTGTGCTAAATAGTGGTTTGGGAAACTGGGATGAAGCTGCGTGGGTGAAAATGGGAAGGCTCATCATTCTGGGATTTACATTAGGCACTTAGTGCCAATGAGGGAGGTGACTCATGGACTGTTCTCTACAGTGCAGGGTAACACAGAGACTATTTGTCTGTTGGGCACTAAAGAGCGATCAGACACGTGGTACATTTGTGCTGCTAACTAAGTCTGTGCTGAGTTCCCTTCTCTCTGGTGAGGGGCAAGTGTGAGAAAGCTGGAATTACGGCACCATTTTTGAGGATGGTACTTTGCAGACTACAGCATGACCAGAAAGCACAAAAGAGCAGGGTACTGTGGCCCGGGCAGGGTTCCGAGTGAAAGATGTTTACCCGCTAGGACCCCACTACATCAGAAGTGAAGTACTGCCCTTCAAAACCATTTTTGGACAGTGATTCTGAGCAGTGGAGCCTCAAGCTAATCCACATGGGTAGGCACCACTCAGCCAAGCCAGAGTTAGCGCAAGAAAGACGATGTCTCAAACTTGTGCAGCTTAATGTGCAGGAGCCAGAAAAAGCATCGAGAGAAGGCGCTCAGGAGAGACGGATGTTCCTAGGCAACGTGAATATTCCAGGTTGGTAAGAATCCGCTTCGAGGTCTTTGTATTGTCAAATCAGAGCTGTCCATTAAAGGGGAAAAAAATCCACTTCTTGCACTGTTTTGTGAGGGTTCCCACCCCCTGCTGCTCTCAGAATAAAATTACTTGACTGAAAGAATGTGATCATAAATGATTTCCAGATAGGCAGAACAGAATTTGGGAGAACAGCCAGTGTAGCAGTTCCTCACTTTCACAGTATTACAAATTCACCAAAGAGCAACCTCTGCCCACACACTTGAGGAGTCTGGGCGGGGAGGAGGTCTCTGCACAAACTGGTGACGAACTGCAAACACCTAGTGAAGCATTTACAGCCAACAGCGCAGTACAGAGCCTTATTCTAGTGACTCTCAAAAATAACTTGGGAGGCTTCTCCTCTCGACACCACAATCAATAACGACTGCAGACTCAACCTGACGCTCCTGACCAATTCATAATGCACATACAAAAGAAGACGAGGTCACCAGTTCTCCAATATGACTTCACTTTGAAGAGTTCCTACAGTCACCAACACCCGGAAATCCACTGAGCTAGCCCTTCAGCTCTCCCACTACCTTTTCGATCCAGAGTCTGTCTGTCTGTCTCTCACGCAGTGCCCAGCCTGAGAAGCTGACTCTTTCCTGCACCAGCAATAGTCTGTGAAATGCCCCTGACCAGATACACACAAAGGAGGTCAGATTCATGTGGACTTTTCGGGAGGGAAGGGGAAACAGCACAGGCTGCTCAGCTTAGAGGGCACACAAACATACACAAATAAAGAAAAATGAATGCTGCCACCACATTTCCACTCACAGATGAGATCATGTAGCAGTGACGGCTGCTGCCGGCAATAAATGATTGCCAGACAGAGACAGCAATAAATTATTACCAAATAGAGATGCCAGATTTAACAAGACAGAAGTGGGGTTGTCTAGTCAACCTGGGTCCTATCCTGCCTCTGCCAATGACCATGTGGCTTTCAGCAAGCCACTTAGGTTAAGATTTTCAACAGCATCCAGTGATTTTGAGAGACCAACAAAGGCCCCTGAACGTCTAACAGCACTGAGCAGCCGTCCTCTGAAAATCAGCCCTCTTAAATGACGTCTCCAACTGGGCACCCAAAAACGGAGGCACCCAGTGACTAGTCTCTTTTGAAAAGCTCTTTATGTGCCTTAGTTTCACCCTCCTGAATAACATTAAGGAGCTCCAAAATAGACACCCACAAGCAACTCAGATATATGATATTGTGAGGAAAGAGGGCGGTATTTTAAAATACTCCCTAAGTCAAGAAGCAAATTACCCCCTCACAGTCATGCAACGCATCAGCTCAGAACAATTGGTTATGACTAATTTACCTTTTGGAAATGACTACTTTCTTAAAGACAGGGGCACTAAGGGAAACCACATCAAAATAACATGAAAGGGAGTTCTCTTTAGAAGCAGCCTTGCTGAGCAGGTACCGCATCGTGACTCAAATACACACGGTGGTAAAAGTGAGACGATTGCAATGCTCATGAGACTGCAATAAATGGAACGACAGGATCCATTATTTGCCATCCGAAGCGGTGTCTTTGAAGACCAGTTGTCTGCTGCTCCCGTAGCACTGGGAAAGGCCCCAGAAACTGAATTATAACCTGGCATCTAACTCAAAGCTTACACGGGTGCAAGACTACATTAACAGACACCAGCAAAAGACCCACCCTGACGTCCAGAGGCTGGCAACAGATATAATCAGTGTAGTGTGGCCAAGGTAAATTGTTCAAGATATCTATGGCTGCCAAGAACATCTGCAGAGCCACTCTTTTAGCTGGAATTCTGCCTGACAGCAATTGCACAACTTGAATAGCTTCCCCTGTCAGGGCGCTGTGGGTACACATTCATTTTGGCCAGGGTTCCCTCAGTTCATCACTAAAACATGACAATGCTCCTGCTGGAAGGAACCATTCATCCATCATCTGACTTAACCACTGTGTTTTAAGTGGCAAACACGAGTAACTTGGTGTGTCTGGAAAAGCAAGGAGTAGCAGTTCATTAGCATTATGAAGCAAATGGAACCTGACCTTTGATGGACTCCAGAGTCCTGGTCTACACTGAGAAAGTTTCCTCAAAAATCCTAACTGGTTTTAAGCCAGTGTGGACTTGTGTGGCTTGAACAGCTTTTACCGAGCTGCTTCAAAGCAACTACATGTTTTCAGGTCCAGGAAACCATTTGCTCTTTGGTTCAGAATCAGGTAACAGAAAATAAAATTATGGACCCCTGCCTGTGTTTACACTGCAAGTGCTTGGTGCTGAAGTATCAGGGACACCAGGCCCTAACTTCCCAGCAGCGGTGAAATGGGGGGGCAGGGAAAAAAAGGGCTTTTCTCCATATTGCCAACAGTGCTAGTCAGTTCAGATTTGGCAGGAAAGCAAACAAAACCCTAACAGACTACGTTCACAGAGGCAGAACAGAATGAATGTCGGCACTGGCATATTTGGGTTCCCAATGCCAAGGAACTGCAGCACTGGGAGGGTTAATTTATAAGAGACCAGAACATGTTGTTGTGTTTGTTTTCATCCTGGTTAAATTACTTGTGCTGTCTTCACCCACATTGCTGAAATAATTTTTCTTGGGTACAAGATTAACCGAAAACATCATGGTTAATCTGCCACGGTTTCCATTTGTCAAGGCTGAAAGTTTGCTTGTCTCGTTCAAAGACTTAAAAGGAAAAAAACCAAACTGGTTTTCATAATCCTTGGTTAAGTGACATGCTTGAAGCTGCTTTACGAGAACTCACTTGCTCCAAGAACTGAGTGCTTGGATGTTACGCAGCCTTTGCTATGCTTTAGGTCAGAGACTGGGAAATTTTAATCAAGATGGCAAGGCTCCTATGAAGATATTCAACTTCAGAGAAACAGGGAAGGAGAGGAACACTGCACACCACAGTTTTGGTACATAGTTGTAAACCGATTTCCTGAGGATGAAGCATTTTCCAGTTTCCCCTCTCTTGTTTTCCAGACAGACTTTACTTTTCAGCCATTCTGCTTCCCCCTTGTAATGACCAAGTTATAACTTAATTTCTGTTTACAATGAAAATTGTTTTCTTCAGGACAAAGACAGAATTGCAAGGACTTTGCAGGAAGGAGTGGGTTTATTTGTCAGCACTTACCTATCCAGGGTCAGAGTAGGGCATCCATTGCCACAAAATTGAGTCCGTGATTTTGCTTAGAAACCCTTCATTTCCAGTTACTTAATAATGGGCAACTTGCTTTCCAAACATGAAGGCAACATCAGAATCCCATTGAACGCAGTGTTTAAATCTGCTTGGAGGCATAAATCAGGTACTTGTTCTCCCAACCACGGCATCCACAGGGGGGACTCAGAAGGCCAAGTACAAAAACTGGGCCCTCCATTATAAAACGACTCCCCCACTGGCTGACCTGACAGAAGCCTCCTCTCAATCCAGGAGGAAGAATGAGGACAGGGCAAAAGGAAATTTCACCTGGACACGCAGGACACAATTCTCTTTTGAGCTCTGCACACCGAGTGGAAGAACCTTTTACTTACGTAGCTCCTTTCATTCCCAAGGATTCCTTGAAGCAACTGCCTCCTAGGTAAAGCATGTTAGAACACCACCCATTGCACAAGAGCGTGTGGGCAGACTGAATTTGCGTCAAGTCCCATGTGCCAATTTCATACCAATATGAAGAGTGACCCATCAGTTTATAAGGTCTCATCCAAGAGGCTCACACACACAACTGTCTGGAATTCAGTTGATTTAAGGAGGCAAAAGAGTTGAACCAACCATGCTGGAATTCCACCTGTGGCCAGCCTGCCCAGGTATTTCCCACCTAAATCTTAGACAGCTCAGCCATCCCCCTCTAGATTCATGTGCCATTTGGCAGTGACAGGTGAAGGCAGTCTCTGTTCAAAGGTGCAGCTCTTACAAATACACACTGCGCTGTGCTTTGCATCTTTCTTGCAACCAGCTATTGAGAATACTTAGGTTAGCCCACCAGCCCAAGACACAGCAAACAGATTAAGCCTCCTCTGTCGGTATGAGTCCATGCCTCCTAAGGTCTCATGCTCAACTCCTTTTAGACACCGATTCACCTCCATCTTGTGCAGACCCGCATCTCTCTCATTTGTATTTAAACAATTTGCACCAGAAAATCCAAACACGTGGAAACTGTTACATGGCGTTAAACAAAAGATTCCATCCCTGCTACGTTTCATGCATCTCCCCTGTGGGAACTAACACAGTGTTTGGTTCAGGACAGGTTGAAAGGTAGGAGCGTCCCTGGAACTCCCACCACATAAGTGAAGGGCTTCCCCACACAAGCCAGGGGAAGGAGGTTTTTTGTCGGTATACCAGAAAAAGGAAGAAGCTCTATGACTCAAAAGTGGGCTGTGGTGCCTCTCACTTCTAGGTCAATGATGCAAATACAACTGAAGTCAGCAAAGACCGAACACTCTTGTCATCCAGTGTCTGCAGCCTCAATGCAGGGGTCCACAAATGGCTCTAACTGGCCCCAATTCTGGTGTCTCAGCAGAAGCCAAAGACTGAACAGACAATTTAAAACTGACTGTTGTTGCTTGAGGCAGCCACTCCAGGGCAGCATCAGGAACCAACCACTGGCAGGGCAAGAAGAGGAAGATCCTTGTCCCCTATCTGCTACGTGGCTCATTATGAGATCATCAGTCTCCAGGGATGTCAAACTAGTATCAAATTCATTTCAAAAGAAATTGAAAGGGGTCAAGAGATCAGATGTGATTCCTCTCCATGATCTAATGAGCAAAGCCTTTGCATGGCTTCCCACAGGGGAGACACATACAATAAGCCTGAAACATACCTTGATTAGCAGTCATGTTTTAATTTTTAAGGGCTAAAGCCACCCTTTAAAAAGAAAGGCTAACTGCTCCTCTCACCTCCTGCAAACCTCGTGAGTGTTCCCAATACGTTGCTGCATTGCAGAACAGCATGGGAAAATATTTACCACGTAAAACCGCTCCTTGAGAAAAACACAAGCTAGTAATTGTACCCTCAGGGAATGTTAATTAAAAGGTGCTTAATAACCATCTTACAGCAATTTATTTTAGAAACCAAAGCCAATGTTAGGCTTTAAGCTATAGATCAGAAAATAGCAGTCTGGCTGAAGAACGATGATTTACCTTAGACCTTAGGGAAAGCTGGAATTCCCCAATCCAGCCCCCCTCAACATCTAAACAGCAATATGTATTCCTTCCAATTAAGCATTTCTAGGCACACCCTAAACCCAGTGGAACTCCTGAGCACGTGATCTCAGTCTTAGAGAGAGGCCTGGCGCGCGCGTGTGTGAGAGAGAGAGAGAGCGCGAGAGAGAGAAATCAAGTGCGTCTTCTGTTGTCTCTTAGACCACAATGATTTCCATTCATTCAAAACACCGCCCCTCCCACCCCCCCTGAAAACCCACAGAGTAACATTTCTGCCTGGTTTCAAACTCTGTACATTAATCAAACCTTAGCCTATTTTTGCTTCCAGCCTGAGACACACAGCGTGGGAGGCACAGACTGTCCCATGGAATAATATTTTCCAAGCCATAGTCAAAGTCCGCCTGTCAACTCGAAGCCTCTCTGCTGTCTGTTGTACCAGAGCTGGACAGGAAACTATCTGTGGGCAGAACAGTTCAAAACAAGACCGGCATTCCTAGCAAAAAAACTGATGAATAGGGTCCATTGTGTTACTGTGGGGGAAATAACACCATCATCATGAGAAAGAAAAAAAACACATTCTATATACATCTCTTTCACCCACCCACCCACCCAAACACCTCTTAAATAGGATCTCTCATTTGAAAGAATTGTCTAATCAGGTGTTTTTGTTGTCCTGATTTGACAACTTTCATGGCAAGATGTAAATGCGTGTCACTCGCACAAGTAACTTGAAAGATGAAATATATTCAGAAAGGGTGTATAAGGTTAAAAATGACACTCGGGGAGAAAAAGAAATACAACTTCCTCTTCCTGATGCTGCTGACGGCTCTGGTGATTAATGACACTAAAAAGATTTCTAAAAACTGCTCTGAACTCACTGTTCATCGTTAGCATTATTGATTGTTTTTGTTACCATAGCACCCAGACAACCCACTCATGATTAGGCTCCCGCTGTGCTAGGCGCTGTATAAACTCAGAGTAAAAATCAGTCCACAGCTCTGAAGAGCTTACAGTCTAAATGAGAACAAGACAAGGCCGGTGGGTGTAGAACACTAAGTCTAGGTGTATTTTGGGGTGGGAGGGCAGTGACAGAGAAAACAGAACACAATAAAGTTGCAAATATGAGCTCAAATGACTTGTCACTTCTTGCACTTTATTCAATGAAACCAGACCCATCCACTTTGCTTTGGTTTCTAATCTGTCACATGTGGGTAATGACACTTCCTTTCTCCCGCCTTGTGTGTGTGTCTGGTCTACTTAGACTGTGAACTCTTCGGGGCAAGGACTGTCTCAGTAGGCTGGTGTGAATGCTGCCCAGTGCAACTATGACCATAGTCTTGGTTGAGATCTCTGGGTGCTTCTGTAATACAAATAATAAAAACACATCAAATTTCACTGTCTGGTTCTCATCTTCTAGTAAAAATTCTGAAAAATTTGGAGTTTCCATTCTTCGTTTTCCCCCTTCCTAGCTCACCCCTGATCCTAAATTATCCAATGGAGTCACTGAGTTGCATAAGAGATTCCTGCCACTCCCGCAAATGAGTACTTGCAACCTATGGCAGGGTTAACTGGGAGATCAGATACCAAGTAAAGCTCTGGTCTCCCCATGACAAAACCCTGCAAAACACCAAATCCTTCAAGTTAAGAACATCAGAAACATGCACTATGTAAGAAAAAGGAGAAGCCAGAAGCCAGATAAGCTTTTGGATCGCTGCAGCATGATTCATGATGAAATGAAAATGCCAGATCTCAGCCAACTAGAAACTACATTAATGGATCAGCCCTTAATCCTAAATCTGATTTAAGGTGGGAGAAAAAACTTGCCTTTTTGCACTGTAAGGATGCTCAGCTACACAGCATAAAGATGGAAAAAAAACAGCTAGTCCTTCCTCCGCCAAGGCAAGAATGCTGCCTCCTCAACATTCAAGTACTTGGCCTACCTTAAAGTGTATTATTTCCAGAGATGGGGGATTCAACCACTTCCCTCCCTTTCCTACCATTCATTCTGTGTATTTCCTTTGCTGAATTTCTGTCCATTGCCCAGTTGATTGTGCTGCTAATGCTTTGACTTCTATGTTCCCAGGCACTTTTCAAGGCATGGATCACCTAGATACAGGGTCAAGACGTCCCCAAAGCCACTAGTGATTTTGGGTGCCCACATGGAAATATGGTCAAGGAGTCTGATTTTTAGTAAGTGCTGAAGACATGTCCTGAAATCAGAGCCCTTTACAGCGGCTTCTAGTAGGTATTTTGAATTCTCATGGACAAAGTCACAACCTACAGCACTTCCCTCATCTCCTGAGTCAGATAGTGACAGTTCTAGAAGCACAGACACTGTAAGACGAATAGACCAACAGGCCGGTCACCCCAGAGTGACACCAGTCCTTGAAAAGGGGCCAGCGTACCTGTGACTGGTTGGCTGACCTCCTACCTGCACTTAAATGAGGGCATCTGGGCCCGAGCAGGGAGAGCCCTGGTGAGACAAAGCTGCATGAGAACATCGAGATACAGAAAGATGGGCAGGTGAGAGATGCCTGAGGGAAAAAGGAGACACCCAGGGAGGAGCCGCAGCAAAGGGGTACAGAGAGCCAATGGGAAATGCCAGCAGTTGACGTGAAGACTGGTCAGAGCTGGGGAACCTGTACTGAGCTACAGGAGAGCTTGTGCAAGGCCCCTGGGAAGAAGGGCATGGGGGTTAGGAGACGCTGAACCCAAACCTGGCTCCCGGCTGAAGCTGCAGGGCAGAGAGGCCTGGCTGAGTGGACACTGCAGGGAGTTTTGTTGTAGGAGACCTGACTTGGGGCCACAGGAGAAGATGCAAGGGAGAGAAACAGGCTCTGGCAGATAGGCTTGGAGAATGGGGCCCTGGAATGGGGGCTAGGGGGGCTAATGACTCTCGGGTGGATGACTGAGGACCTTTGCGTGGGATGGAAGAGCTGCTGCATTGTAACCCAGCTTTACCTTGGGGTTTTGAGAACTGTTTTACTATGAGGGATCCATGGATTGCAACACTTGACATGAATAAAAGGATTTGAATTTGCCACTGAGAGAGACAACATTACTATGCAAAGGTGGATTCCAAGGGGAAACTGAGGCAGGTGTGTGCACTGTGCCCTGGTCTACCATAGGAGAACACCCCAGATGGCAGTCACCCTATGACATGCAACAAGTATCCTATGTTTGACACTGGCATGACAACTTCCCCTAAGCCATCTAACTGTGCAATACCACACGCTGCACTACCATGAGAAAAAAAATTCCTTCCCGACTCCAGCTGGTGGTCAACTTTTGCCCTAAATCAAGAGAGCTGGTAACCCTTAAAAAAAATTACATCAAGGATAAAGTTATAAGTCTTTCTAAGCTATTTGCATCAATATCCTGTTGCAATCAGTTCCCCAGACCATACACAGCTTGAGAAAATATTTCATTTAATGATACATATAAACTACATAGTTAATAGTTCCGTGCATTTATTTATTTCTGGTACTTCTCAACCCTAATAAATACCAGCTGGTCTTTGTAATTTATTACAATGACGTTCAATTGTTCGCCTACGTTACTGCTTGTCTGTGCCTTACCATCATGGCACAAAGAGGAGCCCCAGGGTACGTATTTCACCATTATCTTCTTGGTGAAGAAATCTGCAAAGAATTCATTTTGCTTCCTTCCAGTGTTCCTATTCTAACCATCACCGGAATAGGAACTAGCCCCAAATCAACTGAGAACGACAATACGTGATCGGAACAAAGATATTACCACCTAGTGTTGGAGAAGAGGGAAGCAGCAACTGCACCATTATTAAATGTATTGCTTTTCCTATGATCTTTTCCCGCGCTCTAGTTTTTTTTTTAAATCTTGCTTTTTCCATATTTGCAGAACATCCTGTCAAGTCATCTCCATTCCACTTTTGCTGATGGCCAGATGGGAGAAGCCCTCACAGGAAGGCCTAGTGATCTATAGGAGAAGTTTCATTGGCAGGGAAAGAGGCAGCAACCATTGGAAAAACAAGCCTTCTCAGGGAATGGTTGGATTTGGGAAAGGTGTCCCCCAGGGGAACGTTACGCATAGTATGAAGGGTATCTCTAGGACAGTGCCTGTGATGGGGGATGACAAGCACAGAGCCAAGGTGCTGACTCTGCTATGGAAGACGTGTCTCTGCAGCAGAGAGGGAGGGATAGCTGGGACGCTGCCAGCTTATCGCTTCCACAGCAGGTCTGGGGATAGGAGAATGCAGCTTCTCCCAAAAAGACCCCCTAGAGCAGAACCCAGAGGCGTTCATTCCCTCAAGCACAGCTTATTTCCCAAACTGGGACTCCCAAAACGTTTCACTGAGAAGCAAAGCCTCTAGCTACTTATGGTGTGTGGCTTTGTGCATCTTCTCTTTTGAGGCCTAGGGGTGCTTGGGGTTCCCTGGAGGGAGGCATGAGGCCATGAAGAAGGGGAAGAGGGTGGGTGGTCTAAGGCCCCGCACAGATGGCTGTGTAAGGCCCTCAGCTCTGGCCAAAATTAAAATCCAATGATGCATCTGAAGGAATTCTCTCTTTTTCTTTTTTAAATAGACCCTGCCAATTACCCAGGGCCTGAAGAATGCTGCTGTGGTTGAAATCTTTTTTTTGTTTTCTGGCACAAACTGTCCCTTGTGACTGGATTTAGCCTGGTGCTGTGACAAAGGCTTCTTTCTTATGGAATTTAATAGCTACCATGCACCATGGAACTATGTATAGGAATGGCCTCTATTCACTTTCAGACAACAACCTTTGAAAAGACCTATTTCAAATGAAAGCCAAAGTGCTTTTGCATTATAGGGGAGGTTGGTAGGTTGCCTGACACTTCCCATTATAAGACCCTGTCCTCAGTTGCTTAACACTTTGCCAAATTTTAATTTGGGCAGAAATTTTCCATGGCAGGTATCTGCCTCGGGCTGAATGATTTAGGAGAGTTTCAGCCAAAATGGTCAGCCACTTTCAAGATAAGGCTAAAGAAAAAGACCATTGGCCCATATTAAAAAATTATGCTGGCCTTTTATTTGAGAAACTCTAGTTCATTCATACTTTGGAACAAGAATTAAATTTTAGCAGGGGGTGGAGGTTGGAGGGTTACCTCTGTGCCATCTCCATGAAAATCCACCCAGGACTGGCCAAGTTATAAAGTCTCTGAAACCCAGCCCAGATCACAGCCGCCCAGAACTCCTAGTGCAGGGAAAGTCCTACTCAGACTTTTGAGGCCCCAGGCTGATGTCTCTCTCTTTCTTGCAGAGGGAAATAGGATTGATAACTGGGAACCTTTCTGAATAAACTGGTTAACGCACGTTGGACCATCCTAATATGAAAATGCCAGATTGAGTGTTCACAGATTCCTTCCACCCTCTTCCTTAGGATCAGCCGGTTAAATGATTTAAGGTCAGATCGTGTTCACTGTGAACACATTTCTTTTCAAAGATGGTGATGCTTTCTTATTAACCCATGAGTTTCCATACCACTGTGGTTTGCATACAAGCCTCCTTTTCCTCTGCCTTCTCCTCTGCCCTCCCACTAAATCTTTCCTAGGGGACCGAATCAGCTCTGACCTGCATTTCCAAATCCTTACCCAAACTGCTGGCACAACCCCAAGTCCGGCTTCGTGCCCGCTCCACCATAATAAAACACATGAAGACATTCTATGATTATCACCCAGGAACTTGACTTGGAGGTAAATTCCTCCCCCACAGGAAAAAATTGACAGAAACAGAAGCAGCCCTTGGGAAAATGCTGTGGTATTTATTGTTTTAGGGTTGTTTCTTTGAGAGGGTGGAGGGATCATTCTATTAAGTGCTTTTGGTATGCTTAAAGTACACTAGGGCTTCATAAGGAAAGGAGGAAAACCATAATTGCATTCCTGTGTCCCTGCTTCATCCTCTAAGAAACAACATTACTGCCCACAAAGTGCTGGTGTCCCCCCTAAACAAAGTGGACGTTGTTGTGCAGGAACATGGTATCGTGCCAAGACCCTTGTGCATCGCCAGGTTGTTGGGAGGGGGAGGACAGGGGGGACCAGGATAAATAGTTCCTTGTGCTGATTCTCCAATGCAAGAGCCTCCAACCTTCAGCAGAGAGAAAGGTCTCCAAGGGGTCCTCCCTTCCCATTCCACTCACATGCTTTCATCCACAAAGCAGTATGGTGCAGTGCCCCGGATGCTCCCTCCTCCAATTACCCAGACACAAGGAAGCAAACTAGCATGGGATTGGGGAGCACAGAAGGAAGCAGCGACTCATCTGCATGCCCCCCTCCATGGCACGGCCACAGACGCTTCCCGCGTCAGCACTGGGCGTGCCCGGCGCAGTATTAATCCACCATCCCTCGTGCAGCACGGGACAGGTCTGGAAATAGCAGCACTGCATTCTGGGGACGGGGTGGGGAAGCTGAGTGCTAGGGGAGCAAGTAATCAGAAAAGCAAGGCATTAGAAGGAATGGGGGTGGGTTGATGGGTGTGCACATTGAGTGTGTACCTGCCTGTGTTCACCCCCTAAATCCTCCCCCATCAAAAGACCTGATCTAAATCACTGAAGTCAATGGGCATTTTTCCACAGACTCCAGTGGGCTTCAGATCAGGCCCACAGTGCCCTGCAAGGACCCAGCACATGTAACCTTGCACAGAGCCCTGCAAACAATGCTTGGCTCAGCTGGCATCCAGGGGGCGTGTGATCCCATTTGCACCTAGGCAGCACCAGCTGACACAGAGCCCCCATCACACACCCCTTTTACCCAGGAGAGCTACTCCTGTCCTTCACAAGGTCACCAACAACCCCACTGATTCAGAACACACCTCCAAGTCCCCGAAAAACAAAGCGAGCAGGCGAGGCTCAGAATGAACTTGATTTCCACTGACTGTCTCCTTTTGAGGCGACAGCTGGCCACTGCTGAGGGAGTTCGCCATGATGTCCCGCAGGGAGATGTGATCTTAAAATGAAGAGGAAGGGGAGAGCGCCATGCATACACCAAATCAATCGTGCTCCGTGATGCTAGCTGGGTAACAGACCTGGCCATAATGACGCTGCTTTGTAATTCACTGAAAAAATCACCACAATCAGCATAGCATGTTAATTTCTATTATAAAAAATTAGCACTTTTTAAAAAATGATAGGAATTCTCAGCATCCTTCAGACTGGCCAGCTTAACCTGTGTTTTTTTCAGTGTGTGAGTCTTTCACCATGTCTGCCTTAAAATATTCATTTTCCTTCCCTTTTACAGGCCACAGATCCTTGGCAGGGGCCGACTCATCCTCTTTCTCAAGCCAACTGGCAAAAATTCCCACCCTGTTCAATAACGCAGAATCGGGTCATAAACAAATAAAATATATTCTGATTACTAACAATAAAGCTAGCAAGGCTGTCACATGCCATGTTTGTCCACCATCCTCTCCCTTCAGCCTAACAAAAGATACTCCCTCTTCCAAGTGAAGTCTGCACAAGGAAGCATTTCTAGTCACCAACCCTGACTTAGCAAGGGTCATATATTTTTACAGCAGTAGGTGACTTTCAGCCAAACATCAAATGAGCATGGGTTCATTTTTTTTTTTTTTTTTTTTTGTCCTCTAAGAGAAAGACGGACAGATTTTAAACAGAGGAGAGGCAAGGCAGTCTAGTGGATTGGGATTCAGGAGTCCTAGAATCTAATCCTGACTCCCACTCTGAGCTGCTATCGGACCTCTGTGCCTCAGTTTCCCCTCCTGTCCTTTGTGTGTTACGTCTACTTAAATTGGAAAGAGTCAGGGGCAGGGATTAATCTCTTCCTATGGGTTTGTACCGCACTCAGCAGAATGCTTTAAGCACTAATACAATGTAATACAAATATTAATAATAATGATGAACATTCGTTCCCAATAAACACAGTGCAGACTTTCAGGGAGTCACCATAATTTTCAAAAAGAATAAAAGGAGGTCAAGGTTCTACATTTTGTCCTTCTATGTTTTCACAGACAGATTTTAAACAGAGGAGAGTGCTTTGGGCCCGATCCTGGAGACTGGTCTGACTTGGAATTCAAAGGCACTATCCTGCAAGTAAAGTTGCTCCATGTGTCATAGCCTGCAGGATCAGGCCTTTTATCAGCAAGTTCCCATGCTGCCTCTTTTAGCAGCCCTCGGCAAACAGTGAGTTGAGCACTACAACAAAAAGGAATGGACGGCAAAGCCGGGCTGCACATTTCCCAGGAGGGCCTTCTCTCCTTAACAAAGACATCCTCTCTTTAAATCCAGCACCGGGAAGCCATCTCATAGACTCATAGACTCATAGACTCATAGGTCAGAAGGGACCAATATGATCATCTAGTCTGACCTCCCGCACAAGGCAGGCCACAAAACCCTACCCATACACATTTATAACAACCCCGAACCCATGAC